>CM060968.1:71488106-71898106 GCA_030765045.1 Tenodera sinensis
CCTACTAGAGTGTTCTGTGGTGCTTATCTTCAAATCTAATGGCAGTGAGTAAGAACACAGAACACCTCGACAAAATGGACCCTAATAATTTTAGATCCATTGTCATGCTCCCTTATCTATAAAATATAATTGGAAAAGCTATGACAAAGTAGGCCCTTGTCATTTCACATTTATTAACAATCCTAAAACAAATTATTAAATACTGCCCAATATCGTTTTTGTACTGCAACAGTGGATTTCGTGAGGGCTTTTGAGAAATAAGGAATTTTGGAACAAAAGGTCCTTTGCAAGTAAACTTAGTAAAACAGGTAGCAAAAATATTGTAAGAATATTACCTGGCCCTAAATTCTGTTTGCGAAACATTACTTTGAATGTTCACTGTTGATATTGAAAATATTGTTCGGTGTACAAACCTAGAGATTGGAAAAGTGAGCACAAACTTTGACCGAACAAGAGATGCAAGAGAAACTACAAGGACTGAAATGTTGGCATTTATAAGACTATGCTTTTTTTTTTAAAGCTAGGAAACAAAATCATACAGATTTTGTGAACTATGGACAACTGATGAAACTGGATCATAAATATTTAGTATTTAGAGCATGTATGGGTTGTAATAAATTCTTGTTCTTACACATGTCAAAGCGGATTTCAAATATAACAGTGCCGACGACAATATCTCTGCTAGCGGTCACTCTACACACTCCAACAATGTAGTGATTCTAAAGTGCCGCAGGAAGAACTTATGTAATAGAAATAGCGTATTTATTAAAATTTCCATTTTTTCAACGATTTCACATTAATCAAAATAAAGGTTCGTAGAAATTGTGTTATTACATTTCACTTTATAGGTACTCGTATAACGGGAATAAAAGAACTCAGTACGCTTGGGCGATAGTAAAATCTGTCGAAAGCAGGTCATATGATGACTTTGAAATTCAGTTCTCTTTGGATTCTCAGGACAGAAAAAACGATTGACTTCATATACCAGAAGAGTGCATATAAGTATGTGAAAATTCAAGTAATGGCAAGAAATATCTCGGAAACGATTATCTCCATAAAAAGGTATATTTTAAAATAATTGGGTAGTTTAATGAGATCTACATTTTTATATTTTTTACCATGTACATAGTAAGTAGCAAAGGATTGCATTCTACCCAAAATACCATACCCAGACTTAAGTAAAATACAGATTTGAGGCCCCCTGTATCCCCAAAAAAAAAAAAAAAAAAAAAAAGGAAATTTTACAAAAAGGTCCTAGTGTATGTATCTTTCTGTCTGTCTGACAACAGCATAACTCAAAAATCAAAAGTCGGTTAAATACCATACATGATATATAAGTTCAGTGCATTCCAAGGATGTGATATGAAGATTTTCCAGAAAATTCCCTTGCCCACACTACGCTTTACATGGAACATGTTCAGCCGTTTTAATTTTCTCAAAAACGGCTATAACTACTTTGATTAAAATACCATATCTATGTTATGCATATATGCATATCTCGAATTTTCTTGAAATGTCCTCAGAAGTCCTTTTCATTCTAGATAACTTTTGCATAACTGATAAATTCTAAGCGATAGACAAACTCTTACTGCTCAGAAAATGCAGATCTCGTTAAAATACACAATAAAAGTACACTTTTTGTTATTTTGTGGAGTGATTCATTTCAAATATTATATTCCTTGCTATTGGTTTGTATTTTCAATTACTTGTACTTGATTCAAAATATGGGAAATCAATATTCGTTTCTCATCTCTTGGTCATGCAAAGAGAATAGAATCTCCAAGTCATCACATGTGATCAGCTACACCTACTGTTAAAAGATTTTGCTATCGCTTAAAGCTGCATTGCCATATTCCCTTAGCATCTATAAGAAAATTAGCAGTTAGATAATATGTGCAAATGTTCATCTCGATTAACATGAAGTAGATAAAGAAATAAGGCTTTGTAATAACAATTTGTATCATAGTAGAGAAAGTCATGTAAGTGTAGTACTTTTTCTTATTTTAAAAGCAATGAGACAAGGAAAAGCTTATTTGCATGTGAAACGAATACATCTTAATTTATTACTTTAAGGGAATGAGCAAGGAGAGAATAATTTGCTCGTAAAATGAATACATGTTAATTTATTATTTTAAATAAAGAAAATTATAGCACCGCACATCAGTGTGAAACATTTGTCAATATTTGACTTTAATATGCATAAATTTATTTTAAAGGATTGGGACAGAGAAAGAATCATTTGCATACAAAACGAGTAAATTAAGGCTAGAGATTTCTTCCGGGCTTAAAGGCCGTGGTCTGCTGGAGTTTAGAGGTCCAGACGTTTCGTCCACACCTCCGGTGGATATCATCGGTGGCGTGGTCTGAGTCTTCTCGGCGAAGATTTAGTTACAACAGAATCGTTTCAAGTTTAAGTTATTTTATTAAAAAGTATTTGTCTGGTGCCGGTGCATTGGGCCCGGCTTACAGGCTATAATTTACATTTATATACAGTTGGCTTTGTTCATATTTACATCTCTTTTTTGTGGTATATACAAAAACCCATACGGTGACCATCGTTAGGTCACCGAGAATAGTTTGTTTTTGTCTTTTTTGTGTTGTGTTTCGTCTTTGTGTTAGATATACATATATACATTTTTACATTATTT
Organism: Tenodera sinensis; assembly: GCA_030765045.1. Lineage (NCBI taxonomy): Eukaryota > Metazoa > Arthropoda > Insecta > Mantodea > Mantidae > Tenodera > Tenodera sinensis. The sequence continues at coordinate 71,490,755 of CM060968.1, forward strand.
ACAGACACATACACGCGCGCATTCACCCACGCACACACACATACTCTCACACATACACACTCAACTTCACTGGGCACACCAGAAATATGCGTCCCAGCGCACTGCACTATTTACACTATGTACACTGTCCCACGGTGGCTCCTGAGTGATTTCCGAGGCGAGAGCCTCTGCCCGCACATGTATGTGGCCTAGGATCGAGGTTGCGTGGACGCGCATTGGTCGGCGAGTCGTGCCGCTTCTAGAACATTTGTATTCTAGTATGTTTGCGGTTATTCAGCTCGCCTTTACCAATGTTGGCGATTACGTCATTTTCGTGGTTTCTAATGCGCGTCCATGCCTCCATTGCTCTCTTGTCTATTGCCTCCGGGATGAACAGGATCCGGGTTTCGAGGTGAAGAGTTTGGTTAGGAGTGGAGCAGAGAGGATTTTTCTGAGGTAGAGGTTTTGGAGGGTTTGGAGTTGTTTCAGGGCAGTTTTGGAGGCATTAGCCCAGGCCACACATGCATACAGGACCACTGAGACAATAAATTACCTATATAGTATCAGTTTTGACTTCAGTCGCAACTGTTTACTACGGAAGATGGGGGCGCACAACTTTAGCCGCTGTCTGCCTTTATTGGCGCTATTTTTTATGCGGGTGGACTAACACATTGTGCGGTCCAAGGTGACACCTAAGTATTTAACCTGCTGACGGCAATGCAATATTTGACCACCAACCGTTAGGTCCACTGCCAAACTGTGATGCCGCTTAGAGAAGTGAATCACCTGGCATTTGGGGTTAATTTTGATTTTCCAGTCATGTTGCCATGAGAGGAAATTGTTCACATAACGTTGCATTTATGCAAGGCCGAAACGTGGATTTCTATGGTGGTTGTATATTGCAGTGTCGCCAGCATACATGGCGACCTTGCATCTGGCGTCCACTGGGTAGTCGTTAGTGAATAATATGTACAGAAAGGGGGACATTATTGTCCCTTGTGGGACGCCAGCCCGCATCACTTGCTGTCGAGAGGAGGAGCGGCCCACCTGGACGTAAAACTGCCGTTTTCCTAGAAAATTGTGCAGCAAGTATAGATAATTTTGAAGAGTCGGGAAATTGTGGTGCAGTTTGTAAATGAGACCATTGTGCCAGCACCGGTCAAATGCGACTTCTACGTCCAGAAATAGCGCCACTGTTGAAGCCCCATTGTTAAATTGCTCTGTTACGTCATCAGTTAGTCTGAGGAGTTGTAGTTCAGTGGAATGTCCTTTTCTAAAGCCAAACTGCGTATTTGAGAGTTCATGTGCGCCGAGACTTGTTTTTGTAGTCGAGAAAGGATGCATTTTTCGACCATTTACGAACAGTAGACAAAAGACTAATGGGGCGGTAGTTTTGCGGTTGTCTGGTGCTTTTCCCTTGCATTGGGAGCATGATAACCTTAGCTCGTTTCTAAGTAGAGGGGAAATAGCCTTGCTGCAAACAGGCGTTAAATATCCTTGTTGCTTGCACTAGGGCTTTTCTCGGGAGATGCTTAAGTTCCTCATTAGTCACTTTGTCTGGGCCGGCAGCTTTCCCACTAGGCAATTTCCTAATGAGCTTGAAAACTTCCTGCGGTGTTCTAGAGGTGCTGTATTTACATCTGGGCCGCTCACAGGGGATTGGCTGGGCTTGTGCGGGAGATGTGTGTTAGATGGGCGGAGCTTCTCCGCTCTGATTGCTGAATGGTTTACGTGATTTCTCTACATTAGTGCTCCCTTTTATGTTTGAGTATCGGATGCCAGGTTTTGTTCAATTTTAGAGCTTCTTCCTTCCTGTTAAAATTATTGGGGTGTTTGTAAATTTATATGGCTTCACGTTGTAGTCTGGTGTGGCAGTATGGCATAGATGAAAGAACAGTAGTCTCCTTATACTGGATATATTGCACGTTCTGCGACCACTGACTTGTCTGTATGTCCTAGCCGGCAGCGCCTCTTGTGTTCTGTAAGTCGGGAGTTGATGCTGCGTTTGGTGGTACTGCACCGGAGGAACACGGAATCTGGTAAACACCGGCCGAAGCGAGCGGGTCCCTGTGATCTATGTCGACCACAGCAAGGTATTAATCTGTCTGGTAGATTTGAAGATAGTTTTGATGTTGTGGCGCTTGAGAAGGCGTCTTATTCTATTCGTGACAGTTTTAAAATAAGGCAGAAAAGCAGTGCCTTTGCTGTTGGGTGATCCCCGTTCGAGGTTGGCAGGGCGAGGCCTAGGTGGGCGTATTGCTCTGCGAAATTCTTGCTAACCATTTGAATATAAAGTCTGTTCCAGATGTCGAAGTTCCTGTTGTAACGAGTTAGGCTCACAGATGCGGGTAGCTCGGTCAGTGAGGGTCTTTATGATGGCGCGTTTCTGCTTAGGATGGTAACTGGAATTTTTGTTCAGATATCGGTCGGTGTGAGTTTGTTTGCGGTAGACAGTATGTCCAAGAGTCCCGTCTGCTCTCTTGCTGACCTGGACTTCTAAGAAGGCCAGTTGTCCATCTTTTTCTTTCTCAATAGTGAATTGAATACGTAGATTGATGCTGTTGAGATACTGTAGGAAACCATCAAGGGCTGATTCCCCATAACTCCAAACGACGAAAGTGTCATCCACATAGCGATACCATACAGACGGTTTGTGAGAACTTAGGGCCTGGGACTCCATGAAGAAATTAGCAAGCACTGGGCTGAGTGGACTGCCCATGACAACCCCGTCAATCTGTTCGAGGAAAGCCTGGTTCCATTGTAAGTAAGTGGTGGTAAGCACGTGATGAAATGAATCACCAGTTTGAAGAAGGGAATAAGCACCAAAATTTGAAAAATGAGTTTCTGTTAAAAATCATATCTATGCTCCTAGAGGCATGTGTCAGGAAAATGAAGGAAACGAAAACCAAATAACAACGACGTTATAAGCCCGAGTAATATTCGTTAGTTTGAACAAGGGAACAACTCCCGGATTCATTTCCTTCTTCAGCCTAATCCCTCCGTCCATAGATGGCACCAAATACTAAGAGTCTGAAAGCGTGGTTTCACAGCTGTTACAATAATGAGAAGTGCATTACTGCACCATTCTTGTGAGCAAGACGCATAAGTGAGGTTGTTTTCGAAAATGTCTAGTTCCAGTGATGAAGATTATGCAAATGTTATTAGAAGTTTAAACAGAAAGAAGAAGGGAGTTAAAAACACGCATCTGTATAAAAATGAAGTTCAGAAAAGACGTCGACTTCTCGGCAAGGAATACATTAGTACTACAACAGGAAAAACTGTACCAGGCAAGTCTAATTCAGAGCTACATTGTTCGTGCAAAGAGAAATGTACTCGTAAGTTTTCAGCAGAAGCGAAGAAGTCATTTTTAGATATGGTTTATTCTGGAAGGCCAAAAAATGAGCAAGACATATTTCTGATGGGATTGATACAACGCTATGCTATTGCCAGGAGGTGCTCCAAGACTGAAACACCAAGACGCAGAGAGAGAGAGAGAGAGAGAGAGAGAGAGAGAGAGAGAGAGAGAGAGAGCAGTAACACATATTTTGTACTAGTGGACAATGAGGAAGTAAAGGTATGCAAAACAGCTTTCTCAATCCTTTATGCAGTAAAAAATAAAGCTCTCTTTAGGCTAACATCACTAATTTCTGCTGGAAAATCACCTTTAGATTTGCGCGGGAAGCATCATAATCGTGCAAGAGCCCTGCCCCAAGAAACAATTAACCATATCGATGAACGTATTCGGTTATTTCCACTTAAGGAGTCATATTTTTGCTCTAAAACAGTCAAGTATCTGAGCGCAGATCTTAATGTTAAAACAATGCATGAACTATTCTGGGACAAGCATTCTGAGCTTGCTAAGATTGTTAAGTACGATTTCTATCGTCAATATTATAATGAAAATCATGGATACAGATTTGCAAGGCACGAGATTGATGTTTGTTCAACTTGCGAGGAACTTGAAATGAAAATCAGGTCCCCCTTCTTAAACGAAAATGCTAAACGCGCAGCAGTGGCAGAAAAAATGATACACTTACGCCGGGCTAACAAGTTTTACAAGAAACAACAGGAAGTGATAAGCCGATGTAAGGAAAATGATACGGTAGGAGCGATTGTATTTGACTTCATGCAAAACCTCCCACTTCCAAAAATGAGACACTCAAGACATGTTCTGCTTAAAAAAACTTTGGATGTACTTATTTTGTGTGCATGGCATAAAAACAAATTCCGCCGAGTTCTACATCTACCATAAAGGAGAGGCAAAGCGAGGACCAGATGAAATTTGCAGCTTCTTGTGGATGAGTATTCAGAAGATGGATCCAGCTATCACAGAGCTTCATGTGTTCAGTGACACCTGCGGAGGCCAAAACAGGAACAACACAATGGTGAGATTTTTACTTTCTCTGGCTTTGACGGGGTGCTTAAAGAAAATCTATCAGTATTTCCCTATGCATGGCCAGTCATTTTTACAGCGTGAGCGCAACTTTGGAGCAGCCAAACGGAAGATCAGAAGAAAGGACAGGATTTATACTCCTGACGAGTATGTGGAAATGATTAAAACTTCCAAAAGACCGGGATTTTTAATATCAAAGGTTACTTCAGATGATGTGCTTGACTTCAAAGGATGGTGGCCACCGTTTTATAAGAGAACCATAAAGTCTGTAAGCAAGTCTGTAAATAAGTTTCAAGTTTCAAAATACAGACATTTTGAATATTCATCCCCTGAAGGATATGTAGTAACTTCAGAATACATAGATGGATTAGTGAAAGAAAATTTCCTACTTCTGAAACCAGGAACGCATCCTGAACTACCAACATCCAAGTCTTACAACAGTAAAATCCCTATTGCCAGGTTGAAAATGGATGACATCAGAAAAATCATTGCATATATTCCTCATGACAAGAAAGTGTTTTATGAAGAAGTTTTGACATGGCCAATAGAAGAATCAGAAACACATAGTGAAGAGGGGGATTGAAGAGTACATTTTGTGAAAACATAATGCAACATATTGTATAGATATTACTATAAATATATGTTCTTGATAATTTCCGTTTGTAATGCTATTCAATGTATATTCATTTAAACTAGTGTAAAAGTACTTGTAATTTCAAATATGTGTAATTTTTTATACTTATTGTTCTATCATGATAATAAAATGTTAACAGTTTTAAGAAGGAATTAAATCCTATTATTTATAGTCATAACTACTGGGTTAGAAGTAAATTAAAGTAATTGTTAGCATACCAACCTATTTCCTAATAAAGAGATAAACATTTTCTTACATAAGGTAACTTACGTTGAACTAAAAATAAACACGCTAGGAAGTTTTTTTCGATTTCCCGAAAAACATGTTTTTGGAATTATTCCCTTCTTCAAACTGATAGTGTCAGTATGTCATCCGGAAAGAGATTTCTCAGCAGTGTGATGGCATTTTAACAGGAAGGAAGAAACTCTAAAATTGAAAAAAACCTGGCATCCGATACACAAAATATTACGACATACCTTATTTACAATCTATCCAATTTACAGTGTCTATTTATATTTCAGTTCAATGCGCCGATTTTTCTCCAAAAATCTGATGTGTTTACACACGCATGCCTTTCTCTACTCTTGTACTAACCATTCTTACAAACTCTTATTCCTATATCTTCTTCGTGTGCGATTAACATTTTTACACATCTTATTGCTCATTCCATGAGCGTCGGCAGACATTTTTCCAGGGGGGGGGGCACATGTTTCAAATTTGCAATCAGATAATATAAATTCACTATTTTATTTGCAAAATGTATAATATTCGTTGCATATAACCATGTTAATTTGTGTTAAATAGAAATTGATCTTTTAAAATAGTAGTTTAATAGTCAGTAATTGATTGCAGATTAAGTTGACCAACTTCCAGGGAGGGGCCGCGGCCCCCCTTGCCCCCCTTGCCCCCCTTTCGCGACGCCCATGGCTCATTCCCTTGTAGGTGCAAGGGATATTAGAATACAGTAGGCTTTGAGCGATAGTCAAATTTTTTAAAGCATTTGCACCTTAACGTATAAAAAATGAACAACGATGTGCATTTCACTAAAGTTTGAAGTTTTCCGAAACTGACACAAATAACATGGAATATCTCCGAAATGGTTCAGTCTACAAAAAAATTATTCAGACATATATTGTGTTTTAGCGAGATCTACATTTTTGTACAGTAAGATTTTGTCTGTCTCTTATGATTTACGAGTTATTCAAAAGTCATTCAGAGTAAATAGGACTACATAAGCTATATCCAGAAAATTCAATATATACGTTTCATTTGTCATACAAATATCTTAAAAATATGACATTTTAATTAAAATCGTTAGAGCCATTTAAAAAAATCAAAATTTCCAAAATTTTCCACGTAAAAAGTAGTTTAGGGTGGGACTATTTTCTTCAAAATCTTGTTGTCGCACCCTTGAAAGACATTAAACCTTACCAACTTTGGTTTTTAACCGACTTTTCGTTTTTGAGTTATGCTGTCCGCACACAGACAGACACACACGCACGCGTGCTGTGACGGGATCAATCAAATTGGTTGTCAAGGGAAGTTAAGAAATAAAATATTTGGTTAGACCATATACCTTATTTATCTAAAAGGGCTGCATACACTAAACTTTGCCAAGACCACGGGGAAAGCCGTCAGTAGGGTAAGGTCGCCAGACAATGGAGAGCAAAGGATATGGAAATCCTTTAGAAATCTTTGTAAAGATAGTAGTGACGCTGTGTGCAGTGAAGCAAAAACCCCTTAAAAAGCACCCGCCAAGTCCGGGCATGCTTATTGGTGGAAAGTCGAATGTCGCGGACATAGCTTGGATTTCCACTAATGAGGGCAACCACATGGCCATGAAGAAGTAGTAATATTAGGGGAAACGTGAAAATGACAAAACCAGCGAACAAGCTGTGTTGACACTTACACACTTAATCACGAACTGGCACACGTTCATACTTACGCACTTACTCTCTGTCTCCTGCCCTCAACCGCGTGGATATCAGTGCCGGGAAAAACAAAGTTGCGCCGGGTATATGGTTGCGAGGAAGAAAGTTAAAAATGTGGGCTAGAATAAAGGTTTCACAATAAATGTGGTATTCCTTCATCAACAACACCCACGTGAGAGTCTCAGCCGTGGCAATACTAAGACCTATGAATAATAACCAGCCACAACTCACACACACACGGAACTTTTTCTAAAAATGTTTTTTTTTTTTTTATTCAGGGGGTCTCAAAACATACATATATTTCCGGTGAAATCTCGACATCGAATTTTTGGGTGGACATCGATGACAGAGTTTTCAAATGTTGCTTGCTGTTGCTTTTTAAGCTTATTAAGCAACCCCTTTTCCACTGATAACAAAGACAGAGATGAAAGTCTATTTTGAGTTTGAGTGTTTCTTAGATAGGAATGTATTCTGTGGAGCACTGAAAAAGATTGTTCTGCTGAAGCACTGGTGGCAGGAGTTGTCAAAATTAATTCATGAAGTTTATACACCTGTTGCAAAGCTTCTTTAAGTCCCATGACGTACAACTCTTGGTGAGCTTCCTAGACTGCTTTGTTTCGAAATTCAGGAGAAGAATGCAAATAACAGAGTTCGTTTCTTAATCACACTATGTTGAAGTACTGTCCATAATAGGTAAGAAGAGTCTTAAACCCACTCTCTGGGAAAGTCTTGTCGTATTCCACGTATGAAGCACTGTCCAACAATGATAGGAACTGTAGTTGGTGTATATCCGAGAACCTGTTGGTTATTTGGCCAAGTATTGCATCTATGATCTCATAAAATGTTCGTCGATGCAATGATTTTGCGTCATTTTCTCCTTTATCCAGTCTCGATCTCTTTAAAGGTATTGGTGTTTTGTAGCAATCTTAATGAGTTTGTATCCTTGACCAAATTAATTCATCAACATTGTCACGTGTCTTTCATACTGTTTTTGAAGTCATTGATTTCTTTGTTTGCAAAACGCAATATCAAACATCTGTTAAATAAAGAATCAAACTTAGGAGGTACAAGTGAAAACACCAAAACTAAGAATCTGAAATTGAAGTTTAGGAGGTTCTGGTAGTTACCCAATGTACAAGCTCCTGTTTCAGATCCCATTTATCCTCATCTTCTGCCATTAGTTTAATAAGGTGGCAAGTTCAGTCTTCAAGCTGAAAATGACATCAATCATTCTGCTTTTGTAGTTCCATCTCGTGGCAGACACTGCTGGAATGCATTTTTTTCACTTCAGCGTCTAAAGCTTCTATTCTTTTGGGCGATTTTGAAAACAATGTGGACAGTCCTGACACTGTTTGAAAAAATACTCTACACTTCTCTATCTGACTGGTTGATTGCTGCAAAACTAAATTAAGTTTGTGGGCATAGCAATGCCTAAATAAAGCTTGTTCATATTTCCCTCTAACAATTGACTGTAAACCGTTATGCACTCCAACCATTACAGCCTCATCATCATATGTTTGTGCTATGAGATTTGCGTCAGATTTGAATTCCTTCATGAGTTCGAACGAATGCTTGGACAGCCTAACTGCTGTGTGGTCACTACTGATGTCATAAAGCCCTACAAATCTTTCTTCAACCTGTCCCTCTGGTGTGATGTAACGAAGAACAGTTGACAGTTAAGATTTATTTGATACATCAGTGGTTTCGTGCAGAATTACTGATATAAAGCTTGCTTCACTCACTTCATTTTTTATTTCATTAATCATAATATGAGAAATGCACTCAATAATGTCATTTGATGTTCCTGAAAACACAGTCTAAGTTCAAAGATGTTCCTCTAATATATCATCTGTTTGAGCAATTAGGTGTAAGAGCTCTACGTAGTTACCTCTGTTATCCAAAGTTTCAGACTTGTCACTACTACAGACTTGTCTGAACAGGAGTTCTTGTTGAGCTAAATAACAAACAGCATTTATTAACCACCCCATTATATACCTATTTCTTTTCACACCTTCATTATGCTTTTCAACTGACTTCTTAAACGTGTCACTCAAAGAAGTGACAATTCTTGTTTTTCCAAACTTTACTAACTTTACAATGGAAGCAATATGAGTTTTTTGAATTTTCATGTCGAACCTTCAAGATGCGAAAACTATCCATGTTACTGATGCCATCTGTTGTCCACGCATTCTTTTCATTAGAAAAAAAAAAGCAAACATGGCCAACAAAATAGTTTCAATAACTTGTCACAACCACACAGCCAGGGAAACTCGTTATACCAGGAGCTACTAAAATACCTTTTGAAACCCCCATGTGATTTAGTTTCTTAAAGGTTTAAAATTGGGAGTTGGCCTTCCTATTGAAATTATGTAGGTAACATTTTTCACCAAGAGAACGCAAACCCAAGGACCGCTTTAAAAGGTTTTCGATCAATCACAGTCACTTTTACTCACAAATTGTGATGCCATTCTTCTTATTGTTCTTTTAACATTAAATCATTCACCATATTACTGTTATACATGAAGAATTAACACTAAAACTCAAGCTTTGCCTTTTCACTGCACTGGCAACAATCGTGCTATAAACAGGTAACTATAACCTCGCTGGGTCAGATGTGAGATTCCCTTGTGGTTAACTGGGTAAAAGTACGAATCAGCTGGGGAATTTCATGTCGTACTGGCAAGCTGGCCATGGTAGTTTAATGGTTAGAGCAGCTGCTCGATAAGTGTAGATCCGTGGATCAAATCCCAGCTATTGCATTGAATTTTTTCAGTTTCTGATTCAACCTCTTAAATATTGCCCACAAGTGGCTTGTGTGTTTAAAAATACCAGCAGTAAGCTTGTTGGCATAAATAAATAATTATTGCCATATAAATCTATCGTTCCAAAAAAGTACTATACAATTCCCTTATATTTATAGATAGTGGAAATTATAAATGTGTTTTAATAAAATAGTTTTGATTCAATGGTACTAAGAAAACCTGAAAATAAGTTTCAAAAGCGAGTTTTACCTACACTTTTAGAAATCAGCGCATTACTCAATCAATGGAAAGAAGAAATGATATATAGCAAAGAACCAGACAGAATTGTTGCTGCTAGTATAATTATAATATTTCTGTCACCATCTGGATAATGAGAATTTGTTTTTGACAACTTAAAACCTGAAAGCAGTTAGTATTTGACATAAAATGGACAACAAAACTGTTTCAAGTAATGAAGGTAACAGTGTTACTACCTTACAGGGAGTGTTTTCACTAAATGTTACTCTGTCTTTAAACTGATTTGGACATTCACATTGTTGGTGAGGTAAAAGGGCTGGATTTGCAATGTAGCTTGTCGCAAATGAACTTCTGAGTTACAAACATGCACCCCCAAAGTGCATGGATCAGCCTTATTGTCTCACCAGGCAATACAAAATTATGTTCATGTTTTTCTCTCCACTGCAGTGCTATATTCTAGATCCAAGCTAATTCACATAAGCGGTGGACATAGTTAATAGGTTTCCTATGATAGCCAACCAGTTCTGTCAATGTGCAGAATTGTGTTGAAATGTGGAGAGATGTGTTACCCAATTAATGCTTGCTTCTTTGTATTCTCGTGGTATGTTCTGTCAGATTGGAACCAATAAAACTCTAGAGACCACTTTAAACTAATTGTTTCAGCTTAATTACAGCACCTGGAATATTTTTAATGTCTCTGTGTGTACAAGGGCTTTGTAAACCCTTTTTAATCTTTCAGTAATTTATGAAATGAAATTAGATCTTGTTCTTTTAGCCTATGTCATTCAGAAAGACTTGGGCTTTTAAATGTTGAAATAATTGTTAAAATCAGTTCAGTAATGTTTTTAGATTACCTTACATACAAATAGCCACACAGGAACATTTTTTCTTTTGTATAGCCCCCTTTGTCTATTGTCATATCAGGGTCTATGACTTAAACAATTTTATTGTGGCTAATGAAAGAGACAGGCTGCAGCGTGAACTGGAGTTACATAGTAATGGTAGTTCTTATACATGGCTAACATTGTATACCATCATGATAAAACTTTCTTCTGTACGAATTCAACAAGTAATTTTTTTTCGGTTGTTTAAAATATGGACAGCGATTGTGGTTTTATTTAATTGGGCCACAACTGGAATAGGAGAATTACGCTACTGCAGTTTGTGCCATAGGCTGTCTTTTTCGTTAGCCATGCAATTTTATGATATTTTTGCTTGCTGAACTGCAGATTTTCTTAAACATTGGTTTTATCAATATTTTACCATTAAACACATAAAATTATTCACTCTCACATACTTTCTGCTTCCACACTCTGTTGGGGATAGTGAAGGATTTTGGTTAAAGAAACAATTTCCCTCCCTAACCATGGACTGAATCTGGCACCTCTCAATGCAAAGGCAGTCTTCTTTATAACATTATTATAGATGAATAGTTACTATATCAGTGTAACTGCATTATTTTCAAAATAAAACACCTGAAATTTAATGCTATCTTACATTTACACTCTTGTTGATGCTTGCCATTCTTCCAATTATCCCCAAGTTCATCCCTACACGTTACATGAGTAAGGCCTGTAGAAATATAACTATTATTTTCTATTTACATAATATGTTTTGAAAAATTTGTTGTCCTTTTCAAGATTTGTAGCTATGATTCAATAATACACTGTACTTCAATAATTGAACAAAATGCAGCAAACACTGACCTTTTATTTCACTAAATAACACAATTATTACAACTGAATAAATACAGCTATTGCAACACATTTTAGAATCATTTTACATACTTTGGGATAAATATAGCAGTCTGTAATAAGTACTACATATTCGTAAACTCTGAACACAAACTGTAAGACAACAAGAAACATTGCACACAGCAAGAAGAACTACTTTTTTATCAGATGGAAGCTCACAGTCATCTAGCTAAAACTACTTTACTGCAACACTTTACATTCTGAAAATAGATATTACGAAATTCTTAGAATATCAAACAGTACCAGTCTGTTGTGAAGTTACAAACACTTTTAGCAGCTAATAACCAGAAGTAGTGGGACATTTTTGAAATCCACAATTATTAAAGCTGGGCAGGTTCAAGCAGGTACCTGATGGCCAGCATGTTCACTCAGCCGAGGTGTGTCAGAAGGCTGCACCAATAACATGACGTAAGATACCCAATGTAATCCTTGTATTTGCCAAAGCATCCCAAACACACCCTTGCAGATGAGTGGACGAGCTAGCTTTCAAGTCTCAAGTTGATTCTGGCCAACTAACTTTCAGCATGAAGTGAGAATGCATTCACTTTCATTTAACCATCAGGATTAGGATGGAAGCAAATTTTTACATATTGTTGGCTGTTCACAGATTAGAGTTGCCTTGGGTATTAAGTTTTCTTTTCATACTTAACACACTCCCTTGGGATGATATGGTTTTGAGCCCTAAAGGGAAATATCAAACTTTTCATGCACAAGCACCTATCACTTTTATTGTTATATGGTGCAGCCTCCACTTAATTTGCTCAATGTCGCATGCTTTCCAAGTAATTTGAAATTATACACTTATATCACTTGCTTTGATTACATTTTCTAACAATACTAACATATGCATTGCCTGGGTTTGTTCCACTTTGCTTCCACAGAAAACCAATAGAAGCCATATGGGCATCAGAAGCTGTAATTTCAATGTACAGAAAGCAAATTTAGTAAAATGCAAGGGTATCATGACTATTTAACGAGGCCTTCATAGCTTCCCCTTTTTTCCCCCTTTCTTTACCTCTCCAGTGACAGTAATATTCATGCTACTGGCTGGATATAGTTATAACCAATGACATGTTGGCATGAATGGGAAGTACTGATTATTTCTGATGGCTCAGTAAATCGTTACTCAACCATTGCTTAATTCACAGTATGCTTTATATATCAGAAACTGCACATGGCCAGTTTATTAGTCTTTGGAAAACTAGTAATACTATTTGACAAATTTCAGAAACTGTGCAAATTCACAGAAATGTAATGAAATTTTAATGTCATCCGACAAAAGGTGGTTTATTGCATACGTATTAGATGTCTTTATATTTGAAAGCAGAAGCTGTATTATAATATAACTTAAGCACCAACGGCTGTAACGGTTGCTGCTTCCACATCCCTCTCTCTCTACTTCCACATTCAAACTCTGACCAGCATAGACAACAGATCGTCTTATCCTGAAGATGCCAAGCGCAGTACCTGGCGTTGGTATCTTCAATGCCTTCTAGACCACAGTCTACAGTCCAAAAGAGATAAAACTAGCTAATAGTCAGGACACCAGCTGTGAAAGCCTAAGTTTATACATTAAAACTGGTAGGTTAGCTAAACTTTGTGCATATTGAATATTTGTGACAAATCACTCCTGTATAGTAGGGCTGCCTTTGCATTTCCAATTTGGCTTCTTTGATTCTAGCTTTGCAGTAGCTTGACACAAAGCGGTTGCTTTGTAAGGAACTGAAAAGCTGACTTTCAGCGGTAGCTTAACAGATAAATAAAGCGGTCACTTTGTAACGAATTGGAAAGCCAACTTTCGGCTAAGCTATAACCATAATTTTGTGATAGGTTTCCACATGTGGGATTTTATACTTCCCTTTGGAGCATATGAAAGATAGGATTAATACATATTTCAGTTCTTACATTCCTCTAAAGGATATTTATACAGCCTCTCAAAAATGGTATATAATACACAAACAGAATAAAACTAAATGTTTCAATATTCTGTTTTGTATTTGAAAATGGTAAATAGCTTATGGACTTTGACAGAAAAGTTTGGTACAATACAAAAATGTCTGTCTTACCTTTAAATACTTACATTATTATCCTACCAATGCTTTGTGCAGCCAGCAGATAAGAATATTAAGATTTTGCTTTCACTGTCCTCTGAAAATATTTCAGAGCTGCAATTCATTACAGTTAGTTTTATAACCAACTTAATAGAAAATGATCTAAAATTTATTTCAAAGAACAAGAGAGAGTTTTTAACATTGCCTATCCTAATTTCTTGAGCTTTTATAGAAAAAAATTGTAATACACAAACTAGATACAGTAGAACCTCGTTAATTAAAATTTAATAAACTGAAAACTTAACCTGTATTAGCAGTGCTCAATACAGCCACTTTCCTCTGGGGGATATTAAGCTTGACAGGGAAGGGGGGTGAGAATGTTAATGATAGACATTTACAATTAGATAAGAATTTCCAGGGGGGAAAATCCCGCTCCTCCCTGGGCCACCCCCTGAATTCATCACTGTGTATTAGCTCTTCTGTCCCTGCCATATTACATAAAAAAAAATCTATGGCTTAAACTGAATGTTGTATAATTTGTACTCCAAACTAAAATTTGGTCCCTTATTACATATTCCATACCTTATTCTTCATGTGAACTGAATATATGTATGTTGTGCTGTATACTGCATAATTTTTCATTATGCATTTCACATAATTTTTCTTAATGTACTGTGTGGTACACAGTGGTATGGTTGCTTATTTGCTGCTTGTGTACTACTTCAATAGTGTGTAAGACACAAGGGAGGGGGAACAGAGAGGTTGGTCAGCAGACCACATATAATGTACAGCTCGCAAAAATCCAGGGAGGTCTCTGTCTCTGTTTACTTACGAACACTGAATTTTTTTTTCCCTTTTGCTCCACCACTCACAACTTGCTGCCAAAACAGAAATGTACTCATAATGCTCTCATGCTGAAGCAAAAGCAATAACTTCTGTGTATCATCAACAGTAGAGAGAAAACTAAAACACAGATTCAGATCCTGAAGTCTACTCTCTTATTGATTAAAGTTCAATACAGAAAATAGAGCAGCTATAGGGAAGGGTTGACAGCAGAGCCAACGAGTATTTACCCCTCCACTTACTGATACACTTTGAAGGACTGAGCGGTTCTCTGAGATAGACAGACAATAGCGGGAGGCATGGCCTAGTAGCTAACCACTGTGAGCCAGTGGAAGGTGGTGGTGGTTTGTGGGTTTAAGGGCGCTCAACTTCTAGGTCATCAGAGCCCTTGAAAGATTCATGGCAATAGCCAGATATAAATTTCACTCAAAAATAAAAATACTAGCAACAAGAAAAATATACACAAAAAGTAAAAAACAGTGGCAATAGCCAGATATGAAACAAGGTGATAAATATGTCAAAAAGCATAAAGAGATAACTAAAATTTTAAATCATCAAATTGATATTGCACTCTGCTAAAAACTTAAAAACTCTATCAACTGCTGTTTTGTCGTCCGCTAAGACCTTTGCAAGTCTGGCAGGCAGCTGCAGAGAATCCCGAAGGTGCGAGGCAGTGGAAGGGGTTAAAACTACGATGTAGAGGAAGTGACACAATGTGCTAGTTCTCCCCATATATGAAATAGAGGCAAGTCTGGCAAACTGTTTAGTGGCACCAACAAGCTCATGAGGCCAGCCAAACAAAGAAACGCAGGATGCGACGTTTGAAACAGACATATTTTGCTGTTTCAGATATTAAAGCACTACACACATATTTTTACAAAACCTCATTAATTGAAACTTTGTTAAACCAGAATGGATACTTTTTAGTCCCTTGAAATTTGTTTAAACAAGGGTCTACTGTACAGAGTTTATGTACGATCTTAATGCTTTGTATGAAATGACTTATTTGAATCTTGGCCTACTCCACTTTTCCTTTTATTCTCAAATGAATTTTTTAAAATATCCTGATCATGAAAGATTTTAGTACTAATTGCACACTCTTTAGCACTCAGATGTTATGAAAAATGGCAACAGGACTTTTCATATCTTTTACATAGTCCTTTAAATGATATCATAGAAGGCTGTGTGTTGTAGTTTTCACAATTGTTATTTTCAAGTTAACCAATGGCAAAATATAACACTATTGTAGGACTATGCTGATGGTTCTGGATCTGCTTCAGCCATTTGGCACTTAGTTACTTTTGTGTTGGTTAAACACAAAAGTATGATGACGCAAGAGAACAGCAACAAAGGTAACCCAATGCAATGAAATGCACAAGTAGCAACACTTGAGTATGGACAACAATGTCCAGTTGTTACTTTAACAAAGTACAGACCTTCTTGACTCAGGCCATTCATAGCAATAGATTCTAGGGCCAAGAAAGTGTGCAAGTAGTAAGTTAATAAATATACAAGTAGAAATATTTCCAAACATGCATAGTTTTCAGTGAAACAAATCATCTGGTGAACGAGTTAAACATTGCTGTTAATGACATTTTATGTCAAAAATTCATATACTTGACATTTAAAAGTTGTTTATTTCAGAATTCCTATAATATTCTCATTTTGTTTTGCAGTTGCGCTTAAGTTGCTCTTTTATTGAGAACCTGTAGATATTTTTTCTTTTAGTTTTGTTGTTGCTTGAAATAGCAGTCTTAAAATACCTCTAGCGTGACATAAGCTTTAAAATCAAGTTGATGAAATTTTGTCAGTCATTGATGAACTAGTTATGAGCTTTTTGCTAAAATACACCATTAAATCAGTTCTATTGTTTTGTGAGAAATTATTTTGAATTTGATCCCATTGATGATATGTATACACTATTTGTTTTCTTTGTAATGAAAAGGATATGTAGAAGATGCACATTCATAAAACCAAGTTTTAATGTAAAAATATTCATTTTCACTTTTGAATTAAAGCATATAAATGTCAAAACAAACCCTTTTCTACTATTTTTGAGGCTCTTAATTTTTATATACATTATATACATAAAAATGCCGTGTTATATTGGACTTGGCCTTCAAGTATTTCTACAGCTTCCTAAGGCATAAATATGTATGATCTATTTCTGTGTAATAAATTTTAGGTTAGATGCTTTTGATGGAACTTTTGGCTACATTTGAAACCATTTTGACTTTAACCCTCAAACACAGGCATGGGGAAGTGGGATGACAGGAATGAAATTGAGTATTTACCCTCTCCATTCATCACCAAATGCAGGCCACCTCTCTTTTCTGGTTCTGTTTGTTTACAGATACACACATATTTACAAACAGGTGCTTGCAATGGTGAAACCAAATAGAAACATGATGTATTGGTTTTGTGATTACATTACATATTTTCTTTAGCCATAGCAAACAAAGCTTTATGTTTACTAGGAACACAAAAGTACTTATGTACCCATTCCACTTTGAAGTATGTTATGCAACATGATTCCACCGCTGACATAATTTGAGGAACTGGCCAGTTCTCTAAGGTACATAGATAACAGTGAGGGCATGGCCTGATAGCTAACGGTGTGTAGCAGAGTGGACAGGGTTAAAACTACAATATAGGGGTAATGACATCATGTGTCAGTTCTCCCCATCTATGCTAGAACATGTTGCAGAGCTTTCATGTATATATGATGTGTGCTATTCAGTACTCCTGTTGAATAAGCAAATACATGAACTTATCAGGCTCTAATATCAATTTAAGATCTTAAATGTATGTTTATTTCAATACTAGTGTAAGTGTGTGTTTAAATATGATTGTTATTGCCATCATGAAAAAAATTTACAATGATATCCACTTCTCAGTATGTTATAGTTATATGCAAAGTGTTTTATTTTTGCATAAGAATGAAGAAAATTGACATATGAAGAACAGAAAAGAAATGGCAATAACCTGTCACACCATCTCATTAGTTTTCCCCATCAGGTGCATTTCTTCCATATTCTCTCCACTAATTTATTTGCACAGTAGTTACTGATTTCATCTCTGCATACCAGAAAAAATTTGTGCGCATTGCTGCAGAGTCATCATTTTGCTTTGTGCAATTGTTGCACAACATGACAGAACAATAGTTCAATAATTCTAACTTCATCTGATTACCCTGGCACCCCTATTACTTACAAGCCTTTGCCTAGGGTCAGATACCTTTCGGGGAGCAGACAAACCTATCAACCAAACAAAGTGAAGACCTGGAAGCAGGTGGTCAGCCCAGCACCAGGTATGAGAGTGAGGAAGAAGATGAAATGTAGGCAAAATGATGAATGAAAATGTGATGATAGAGCAGTTGGTGGAATGAGTGGCAGGGGAAATTGGAGAACCCATAGAAAACCCATCTAAAAGCTGCTTCATCCACCACGAATGCCACATGAGGGTACCTAGGATTGAACCTGGACCACCTTGATGATAGGCAAATGGTCTAACTGCTCGGCCACAGTGCCACCAACACTAACTTCTAATAAAACAAAAATTCTTTGATTTTTTCTTTTAGTACCACTTTATTTCATAACTGCATGCTTTTTTGGCAATAATTGATTAAAATGATTGAAAGGAGCATCCTATATTATACACTTGTGCACCCATCCATGCACACACTTTATTATTGTTTTACAAGTTTGCTTCTTCACTTCCACACATTCTCAATGTATTACACATCTGCAATGTATGAAACATCTCATACAATGCCTCTCAGGGTGCATACCCCAGTGCATCACACAGTGCAAGATGCATAATGGAACTTATGAAAGTTGAACTTGATGCAAACCTCCTCTCGCTCTTTTCTTATGCTTCTCTCTCTCTTTGCTACCTCTCACCTTCCTTACTTTCATTGCTGTTTCTTCCCCACTATATAATGTTTAAGTGTGGTGCGCAATATTAAACTGTTAATTTGCTTTTTTATGGCCAAATCTGGTCTTGTTTTTAATGATCTAGAAAGCACTGATACAAACTTCATTTTTGATAAAGAATGCTTTTGTGCAAGATATAGCAACCTCGAATTCTTCCTCTCTAGCATCCCCTATAATTCAGCATATGTTTTTGGGTTTACTCTGTTATAGTATCTTTCAAAAGATGGTTTTCTCACACATATAATTATCGTACTGCAGATGAGGCATTTGGCTCTATTGTCATGACTTTCAAAAAATGAAGTTCCCACACTGATTTAAATGGACTTTTGGCATTCTTTACTTTCTTTGGATCAGGTTGCTCCATTTTTTAAAGATACAGTAAAACCCTGCTAATCCAAATTAATTGAGGATGTGGCCTGTTTGGATTTGGAAATGCTTGAATTATCCAAACAATGAGAAAACAAATTGTGGAAGGAACTGTGGCCAAGTCTTGTGTTTGAAGAAACTCTATCCATTCTGCATCAAAAAATTATATTCTGCTTGTTCAAGAAATCCTGGGATGCAAAAATGGAGGAGAAAATTGCTTTCTTGAATGGATATCAGTAGATGATCATGATCAAAACATCAGTGATAAAGCCATTGTTTCTATGGTCCAGAATCCCTGATAACTCTAAAGATAGAAACAGTGAAGAAGTATTTCCTAAGGATATTATCACATTCTGATGCTGCAGATACTCTTGCATTGGCATTACACTATGTAGAACAGCATGCTGCTGCTACACAAAAAGACACTGGCATAATATCACGTCTTCAAGCAGGTTTAGTTCTTTACAGCAGAAGATTACGGATTTTACAAGTTAAGTGAAAATTACTGTTTCGTAAACATATGATAGTTACCTGTACAGAACCTAAGTAAATGTGAAAATGCTGTTTAACAGTGACTAAATACATTATGTATAGGTAAATTGCCTATCAGATTACCTGGAATTTTGGATTTATAGGGCTCAGATCTTCTTCTTTCCCTGATTACCCTCCCCTTATGTACGACTTACTCCCCCTAGGACTTACAAGCCAGTGTCTAGGGTCAGACGCCTGTCGGGGAGCAGAGGGACCTCTGGACCAGACAGAGTGAAGACTTGGAAGCGGGTGGTTAGCCAAGCACCAGGTATGATAGTGAGGAAGAGGATGATATGAAATGCAGGCGAATTGGATGATTGGAAGGGTGATAATGGAACAATTGGTGATATGAATGGTGGGGGAAACTGGAGAACCCAGAGAAAACCTGCCCAGACACTGCTTCGTACACTATGAATACCACATGCAGGTCCTGCTTAGGTGGTAGGTGAGCGGTGGGTTCAGATCAGAAGGGTTATACTGTAATTGTATTGCACATATCTATTTTATTAATAAACAAACTATCTATCAACACATGCTTCCTCAATTCTTCCCTTCTTTGCTCTCCTGCATGTGAATTGAGCCGAACTTAACCAAGTCGCCACAATGCATGGTGCAAGGAACCTCTGCAAATTGAATTTCACCCAGTGTGATTTTAAACTTTGAGAGGCCCTGCCCACATGTACGACACATTACTGAGCCGCTGTCTTACAGTAATTTGACTGTAAACTGTGTGGTGGAATTACTTTTATCATCAGCAAAAAAGATAACATATCTAAGTATCAGCCTAACAGAATACTGAGCCAGTATAACACCAGGTAGACTTTTTTTTAATGTAAGGGTACCAAGATATACCACATGTACATATTAATTACCACACAGTGCCACGAAAGAACCTACATCACAATTTGAAGTTAAGAAATTCTCTTAGCTTTATTCAGCTTTCTTTCATTGGATTTTCTCTCACATATATGCTTATACATCTTTATTAAGAATTGCTAGAAAAATATTGATCAAAATTAAATATATTCTTGTTATGTACAAAATACTAGAAAAGACAATAACTAAACTGGCACATTATTCATTCTAGCAATTACTTTATCGTGTTACTTTCTCATGCTACTCCATACGTCCACTAAAATTAGTAGGAAATCAATCAAATTAACACACTTGTTTGTTTTCTTCACAGAATTCAATAGGTACATCCAAATGTAGACCTATATCTGTAAAAAGTATATATTATATATAAAGGGTCATTAATCATTTCTGATTTTATAACAATTATTCAGAAACTTCTTACTGCAATAAATTCTATCTAGAAAATGGACAGTGAATATTTTTAAATAACGATTTTACAGCAATAAACCAATTATAGCAGAAAACTTGTCGGCATACATAATTTATCTATACGAAAATGTTCTTATAGCTCTTAAAGACACAAAAAAGGGCAGTCTTGAAGAAGTCGTTTACAAAAACTATCTACAAGTGATATGCTCAAGTGTGCCACATTTGATGTTGGATATAGCAACCCCATTACAACAGCATTTTAAAAAGGACGTAATGCTCACAAGTTTACACATAATGTTCATTTTAGTGCTGGTTTGTATTTATTCCAAATATAGAGTACCTACTAGACTGGTACAGTTGCTAGTCTATAGGTACTCTATAGAATCTGCATTCAAAAATTGAATTCCGTAAAACCATATCATTAATTCTATCACCATATTATGACTCTGTTGAACCAAAACTCTGTTTGTCTAATGACTTCATAATATTGTTATTTGTCATTGTTTACTTTGTCAATTTGGCAACCCACAAATGCGGGAACTTGTTGATTTATTTCAATAAAATAATACTGCCTTATCTCCAATACCAATATTTTCAATAAATCAACTTTAAAGATTTGAAATATATTTACTATAAAATTTAAGTTATGAGATTCAAATGTTTCTGTACACACACAATTATGTACACTATCATTTTGTGTGTTTAAAATATTTTAAGAGATGATTTACCCAAAATGCAGATTTTGAAGTTGCAAAAGTACTTTTCTGAAGCTGCAAAATAACTTTCTCATGTATTTTTCATCGAAAAATGTTCGTTAATGACATTGTCAATTGTCAAGATAATATTTGTTCTGTCAGTATGCCAGAATTTCATGCCATAGCAGTTCTTTAACATGCCAGTAAATCTACTGACATGGGGCTGTCACTTTAAACCAGACTTAAAAACCATTGGTCTGGGCCGAATTTGAACCTGCAACTTTTGGAACAATGAGCCAGCATCTAAACAACTAAGCCATCCAGACCAACATATTGTATGTATTATGAGACCATAATACATCCAATCTATTTGTGCATAAATTTGAATATTACCTTGCTTATGAAATTGACAAATTTAGCATTTATTTATGGATGCTCTTCACTACTTGGCAAAGCCATGATGTGAATTGACCTTGGTGGTCGAACGCTGTGATTGCTTCTTATCTTGTTTATTAGAAGAGCGAAATCATAAAAACTTGGTGTATAGTCAGTGATAAAACACAAATATAATTTGTTCTCAAGCTCTTGGTCCCTGGGAGGAATGCAGTGAGACAGTACGTCAGTAAACAATTCTGATCTCAAGAGCAGTCCTGCTTCTAATCATGATTGCGATAATGTTGCCAACTTTGGAATGTGTATACACACTAGATCAAAGCACAGAACTACTCCGTCTTTCTCCCACGGATCATTTTCTACCTTTTCTATATGTTTTCAAAAACCCTGCTAGCCTCTATCAGTTACAAGTGATATATGCTCAAGTGTTATATCATGCAATTCCTGTAAGGAAAAGTCACCTGTTACATTTATTTAACTATTTATTTTACCTTGGCCCAAGCTAGTTCTATGGGATTGAGATCACACATGTATGGGGGCAAGCAAACAACAGCGTGGCTCAATGAAACCAAAAATGTGTCTGCTTTAGAAACCTCTTTAGGTTTAATAATAAATACTGGAAGTTGATAACAGTGTTGTTGGATCATATTAAAATAAGAATTTTTGATCAATTAATAACACTAAATAACACTCACTTTTAAAATTTCCCAGTACATGTCTTGAAGGCTAGCTTTCCTTCATTATCAGCTGGACATTAACCTTTAGGTTTGTTTATTTCTATCATCCTGTAAAAATCGTTTTACATATGGCACTGCCACTCTGAACCCCTTTGTTCTACAACCACAATATCAGATTTTGCAGCACTCCTAGGCAGGGATTTATCTACTTCTACTCTCTTTTCTTTACTTCTGAGATAGCGTTAGTGACTCGTCCAATTTTTTACTGAAATTAAGAGATATTAGCATATTAGTGAGAAAACACAGTGGGAATAACATTGGAGGTAGGTTGGCAACCTAACCAGCAGCAGTGTTTTCTACGATGTTTACAAAACTTGGGTTACACTATTGTGGAATGCCTCTCCTGTCCCCTTCGGTTCCTTAAGACTGCAAGCTGCTGAACAGACAGTAGATGATCTCTCACGCCTACCTATATGTGAGACCTTGCTTTCCTGAAGCTATGCTTGTATCTGAACAGAATGTACATACCTGTCTCATCGTGTTTGTGTGATAAACTCACATAAACAGCTGGGCAGTTTGACATTCTTTCTGATATGCCTCATGGCTTTGCCAAGTAGTAACTGCTGTGGTTGTCAGCATCCCATTGTATACTGGGAGTGAAAGGCCACTAATTTTGTTCAGAGGCCTCTTTATAAGGCAATTTCTCCATCAGTTATATCATACTGATCACTGACATTCATTTGACTTTTGATTTCTTAGAAAAGTGCCAGGGTATACATTGCACTAAATGTGTGTTTATCTAATGCTCAGGAGTTAATAACAAAATCACTCTCCTTCTTACCTCCCATGTTACAGTTTCAAAATCTACAAGAGATCCACAATTTTTTATATGTTTCAGGTCCGTGTCTTCTTCTTTGGTGCACAATCAACAATCTGGAGATGCCACTATTCCAAATCTTTAAAGATTTTTATTCAAGCAATCATATCCTGTGATCAGTCAAAATGCAGCAACAGAGGAATTATTGATGTGTCATTCAAAGTTTTCTTCCATTTTGACTGTTGATTTCAAAATGTTATCTGTTGATTATAATTTGAAGTTATTTTTCTTTTGACTGCAAAAGGTAATTGATTTCAACAACTTTAATTCCTATGCAACAGAGGCCTACAGGAACCAATCTGGACAATTCCCTAACGTCCCATCCCTCACCTTCTTGTGGTGCAGCTGTTAGTATGCATGCTTATGCAAGTTGAACTAAAGGGAGGGGCAAATGGAACTGGTCAACCTAATGAGTTTACTGACCAAATCTAGTATTTCTCCTTTCCTACCCATCTTCCTCGACTGACCTCTTGTTCTCTTTGACCCTGGTGATATTAGAGCACTCGAGGCCTAAGGACTCACTTCATATATTTATCTTATAATTTTCTACTCTATGTGCTGACCTGTGTTGGCACAGTGTCATCCTCCATTTGCAAAAGGAGGAAAGGTTGATGATCAGTATACTTATCTCCCAGCTAAGGATGACAGACTCGTCGACCAATTGCAGGTGTGGTCCTCTAGACACTGGGGTTGATTAAGGATGATTCAACTCTTAAAAAGTGGTGTCCTAAAGAAACAGTTGAAATCTGCTCATGAATATGAACATTGGACTAATGTAGAATGATTTCTTTGATCTGTTTTCCATTTTCATACTTTCAGCATCGCCTAATAGCTTCTTGCATGACTTGACAATTTTGGAGCCCTTACATCTGCCCAGGTTCTTGCAACTCAATAAGCAATA
This sequence comes from Tenodera sinensis, assembly GCA_030765045.1. Lineage (NCBI taxonomy): Eukaryota > Metazoa > Arthropoda > Insecta > Mantodea > Mantidae > Tenodera > Tenodera sinensis. The sequence continues at coordinate 71,514,998 of CM060968.1, forward strand.
TCCTTAATTGTGTTTTTTCCTTTTTTTGTGAGAGTCTGATAATATGGATTGTCAGATAAGTGAAGGTCAGATAAATGAGGCTACAGCAAGAGGTAAAGACTTGTAAACGCTTTGCTTCATTGTACTTTTTCCTCAACTTGACTTAATGCTTATTAAACAGTATTATATTTTATTTTATTTATTACATGAAATAACAAAGAATAAAATTATTTCTATTCTATTGGTAAATATCACATAGATGCCAGAAAACAGCTAAGTTGCTTTTTTAATACATTAAGATTTTAGCACCTGAGATTGCTGTAAGCTTTGGCACTAAAATTAATACTGAAAACCTAATATGTATCAAGACAATCGTCCTGTGCCTATGCAACAATGAAATATGGGTTCATTATTATCTATTTAATTTACTGCAATTACAATGTCTATTCTAAATGAAGTTACACTAATTAACAATCTTAAAGCAAGCAAATGCAGTTTGAAATCCATCCATAGTTTAATATTCTTCATTTTCTTTATGCATCTATTTCATTCCCTACACTTTAAAGTAAAGATGTATAAAAGTTGTAATTTTGAAACTCATTTCAGTTATTTTTAAGTCCATTTCAAAACAGTATGAGCAATAAGTTTGCCATTTAGTTTCAAAATAATCTGCTTAAATTGTAAAAACCAATTAAACAAATAGAAAAATATTTCTGTGAATTTTTATTTTGGACCCTGTAATAAACTAATAGTATATGTGGTTTACAAACAAGCAATAAAAAATATACTGCTGAATCTTTTGATTTTAAGCATACTTAAATTATTCTATTATAATCTCAAGTCTTTCTGAGAGGTTTAGAGCTTCATTCTTATCAACATGTGATCTTAAGTTTGGAACAGTGCTGTTAAGTACACAGTAAGCTTTCCACAGATTAGGTTTTATTCTAAAGCTTTAAATCTATTACTCAAGTCCTGATGTAAGCAGCATCTCATCTTCTGGCAATGGTTGACGTTTAAAGCGTGGTTCTGTTACCAGAAAGGTGACTAAGCCAGCAAATGTCACCATTACAATTCCTATGAAGTTTATCAGCACTCCCTCTGATGGAAAACTGCTGTAAGTTGCGCTCCTGAAAGTAGAAAACAGACACATGAAAAAACTTTGTCATTAGGCAAAGATTTTAAGGCAAATGCCTGTTCATTCCTTTAGTTGGACATGGAAAATAATTTTAGATGTTAAAGGGTAAAATTCTGAGGCAGTCTCATATCAAGACTGGCAAGAAGAAAAACAGGAAATCAACAAGAGCTCCAAAATTAAAAGTTTGGCACAGATAAATAAACATATGTGCATCAGAATTGTAAATGTAAAATAATTTGTCTTTGCAACCTCTTTAAATGAAAAACTTTCAGTTAATAAACTAGAAAACTTTTCAGTGTTTTCAAGTAGAAGAAAGGTAATTAAAATTAGGACTTATGTAATGAAGCAATGTGCTTGTTTATAGCAGAAGAAATGTATTAAAATTACAGCTCAAGATGCCACTCAAAGTTCTGAATGCTCTACTTTTTTTAGCACTGTTGTCCTCTCAATACAAGAAATTGATAAACTTAAACCAAAAACATCAGTTAGTTTTGATGAAATACCAAATAACATAAGAAATTAAAACTGAAATTGTTTAACACATTATAAACTTCAGTACCTAGGTGGCCGAGCTTGGCTTGGCTTTTCTTTTCCTTTTTTTTAAATTGTGTTTTTTTTTTGGGGGGGGGGGGAGAAAATACTTATTTAGATAAACTTGAAAAGCAAAATGTTAAATAAAAATAAATTTTCATTATAATTGTTGTATCCATTTCCATGACGAGAGCTTTAATATCCTGGCTTGTTTGCTGAAATTGGCCCATTAATAGAGAAATAAAGGACAAAATAAGGTTTCGACTAATTGTGACTGTTAGGTGTTGATTAATATAATCAACTTCCTTTAGGTTTTCTGAAAGCTCTTGACGAGACCTTTAATATCCTGGCTTGTTTGTTGAAATTGACAGAGCAATAATGGCCAAAATGAGGTGGTGACTAATTGTGACAGTTACGCATTGATTAATATAGTCAACTTTCTTTAGATTTTCTGAAAGCTCTTGACAAGACCTTTAATATCCTGACTTGTTTGTTGAAATTGACCCATTAACAGAGAAATTATGGCCAAAATAAGGTTTAGAGAATTGTGACTGTTACACGTAAAATCACGTTTTTTCAGGAATGACAACTATATAAACTTAATAAGCAAAACCCTGTCTGAATTCAAAATTGATCGAAATTGTTAGTCGTTTCCAAGTTGCACGGAATATATTTATATACAAGAATTGCTCGTTTAAATATATAAGATTAATGCAAGGGACGTTTCCAGATATTTTCCAGAAAGTAATTGTAAGGCCATTATTCAAACAAAAAGGAAGCAAAATTAATATTGAAAATTATAGGGCAGTTTTATTATGTTCAACAATTTCAAAAATAATGTAAGGCATATTTTTAACCCAATTTAATAGGTTAAAGTCACAACTCACATGATCCAAAAACCTAAATGTTGGTAAACAACTGAAAACCAATTTGTATTGGTTGAATTCAATTTCCACTACAGTGGAAGCTATTATGGAAAAATATGCTTAAATATTATGAATTATCTTTCAAATTGTGTTTATTTGTGAAAGAATGAAACTTATTGGGCTTTAAATAATGGAACATGCGAGTTTTGATGGTAAACATTTAAGAACACTTGTATATGATCATTAAAAGGAGATAGCTGACCACTGAAATAAATTAAATAATCAATTAAAATTAATTAAACTGTTTAGGAATGTTAAAGCTTATTTTATCTTTGCAACTTGATAGATACCAACTTACTAATTTTGCTTGGTTTCTTTTCCACATTTCTGAAACAGCTGCGCATTTTCATGGTGCAATGTGCAACACCTTTTCTGAAAATCTTTATAATTTAATTGCTGAAGCTGATGGTATTTATAAAAAACAGAGCACAGTCCTTCCTCAACATAAGTCCAGTGGTCCAGAGCAATACTAGCACAAAGGGTGAAGAGAGGTGAGGGAACTACTGATCGCTGATAGGTCGAAAAAGCGATCGAACAAAACTTGCAAGATCCAAAGGATCATGAGAATTTTTGACATAAACCAGGAAGTTTGCCACTTATTTAAACCTGGATAAAGTGAGAAATGAGACTAAGTTTCTCCAGAATCATATTCTGTGCAGAAAACTGACTTGTAATATAGGGCTACCCCCATTTGGTATTTTTTGGATCACGCAAGTTATGACTAACTTAGTCAATTGGAAAATTATTTAACCAAACTGAACTTAATATCAGAATGGTAATTTGGGTTCCAAAAGAATAAATCAACAATGCTATAAGTAAGGTTAATAATCATATGGTTGAAGCATTAAACAGAAGAATGTAATAGCCATCTTTTAGGACCTATCAAAGGCATTTGACTGTGTAAACATAGACATACTGTTAGGCAAATTAGAAAATTATGGGGTTTGTGAATTGGCACAACAATGTCAACGAAAAATATCTAAAAATCTGATGTGTTGCACTTACATGACTTTCTCTACTCTTGTACTAGCCATTCTTACAAACTCTTATTCCTATATCTTCATGTTAGTTGAGATAAACATTTACAGAAATTATTTTACAGCTTATTTACTTGTAGATGCAAGAGGAATATTAGAATACAGTAGGCTTTGAGTGACAGTCAAATCTTTCAAAGCTTTGAGATCCTGTTCTTTTAACATGCTTAACATATAAAAAAATGAACAACGATGTTGCAATTCACAAGAGTTTTAAGTTTTCTGAAACTGACACAAATAAGAAGGAATATCTCCTGAATGGTTCACTCTACAAAAAAATGTATTCAGACATAAATTGTCTGTTTTAGCGAGATTTACATTTTTTGTACATCAAGATTTTGCCTCTCTCTTATGGTTTATGAGTTATTCAAAAGTCATCCAGAGTAAACAGGAATTAGATAGGCTACAGCCAGAAAATTCAAAATATAGATTTCATTTGTCAAAAATATCTTAAACATATGTCATTTAATCAAAATCATTAGAGCTATTTTCAAGAAAATCAATATTTTCGAAAACTTTTCCATGTAAAGGGTAGTTTAGGGTGGGGCTATTTTCTTCAAAATTGTCGCATCACATCCTTGAAAGACAAACTTATACAACACCCACCCACCCCACCCCAAATCACCCACCCCAACAACCCAAACCACCCCACCCCACCAAGCCAAACCAACCCAACCCACCAACCACCCACCCACTCTAATCCCCACCCCCATGGACCTTTTTCTAAAAATGCTTTTTTTTTGGAGTCAGGGATCTCAAAACATATTTTCAGTGAAATCTTGACATAGAATTTTTGGGTGGAATATAATACTTCCTCTACTTACCAATAGAGAAAGTAAAAAATGACCTATTGAGATATGCAGAACAAATATTCTAAGCAATAATTGCACAAACTTAGGCATCAAATTATATAATAAATTAGTAACAAGGATTAAAGAATAATAAAAACAATTTAATAAAGAAGTCAAATCCTTTCTACTACAAAATCTCTTATTTAGTAAGTGAATAAAACTTAATTATTATTATTATTAGTACTACTATTATTATTACTGTTGTTGGTACTACTGGTGGTGTTGTTGTTATTGTTATTATTATTATTATTATTATTATTATTGTTAGTGGTGTTGGTGTTGGTGTTATTGCTATTATTGGTGTCGTCGTCGTCGTCGGCGTCGGCGTCGTCGTCGTCGGCGTCGTCGTCGTCGGTGGTGTTGGTGTTGGTGGTGTTGGCGTTGGCGTCGTCGTCATCGTCATCGTTATCATCATCATCATCATCATTATCATCATTATCATCATCATTATCATCATCGTTATCATTATCATTATCATTATCATTATCATTATCATTATTATTATTATTATTATTATTATTATTATTATTATTATTATTATTATTATTATTATTATTATGATTATTATTATTAATAGTTATGGTTGTTGTGACATTTCATAATATCTAACACAAAGGTCAAACTACTGAGGTACCAGTTCCTTATGTAACTCCCTGTACTCACAGGCTGAAAAGGGCTTTTTCTGTCATCCCAAGTAGTGCTGATGCCACAGCTGCAATAAATCCTGCTATGCCAAAGAAGACATGCACTGGCATGTATGCTGATCTTATAGGCATCTGCAGTCCAGGGAAGAAGAAGGTGATGAATCCAGAAACCCACTGTAATCAAGTAACAGTAAAATATGTAGCCCTCTGCTCATTGTGATATAAATTTGCACATGGAATCAATACAACCAGTGAAATATCCCGGTACCCTTCTAAGGTTACAACAGCATTCCAGGAATCGCCAACAGTAGTGCAAGGGAAAGGGCTTTGCCCCTCATTCTGTAGGCAGAAATTTTCCTGCTTCGTAATGCAATAAAAAGAATAGGAAATCACATCACTAAAAATATTAAAGAAATTACACACAAAAGAATTTAATCTTAACTTTAGAAATGCTTAAAAAAATCTGATGTGTTGCACTTACGTGACTTTCTCCACTCTTGTACTAACCGTTCTTACAACCCTTATAATTAGGTATATCATCTTCATGTTAGCTGAGATAAACATTTGTACAAATTATCTTATTGCCTATTTCCTTGTAGGTGCAAGGGGAATATTAGAATACAGTAGCTCTGAGTGATGGTCAAATGTTTTAAAGCTTTGAGATCCTGTTCTCTTTGCACGCTTAACATATAAAAAAAATGAACGATGTTCTATTTCACCAAATTTAAGTTTTCTGAAACTGACACAAATAACAAGGAATATCTCCAAAATGGTTCACTCTACAAAAAAGTTTATTTGGATATAATGCGTGTGTGTTTCGCGAGATCTACATTTTTTGTATATTAAGATTTTGTCTATCTCTTACAGTTTATGCATTATTCAAAAGTCATCCAGAGTAAACAGGACTACATAGTTATTATTTATTTATGCCAACAAACTTACTGTTGGTGTTTTTAAACACACAAGCCATGTGTGGGCGATGTTTGAGAGACAGAACTGGAACTTAAAAATTCAATGCCACAGCCGGGATTTGAACCACAGACCCTCTGCTTACCAGGTGGGTGCTCTAACTATTAGCTACTGTGGCAACCTGCCAGAATGGCGCTGAATTCTCAAACCAGTAATTGGGGTAATTGTCTCTGATGTGAGACTGCCTTTATGGTTTACCAGGAAAAATATGAACTGGTTTGAGAATTCAATGTCATTCTGGCAGGTTGTCACAGTAGCTTAATGGTTAGAGCACCTGCCTGGTAAGTGGAGTGCCTCTCAGGACTACATGGGCTATAGCCAGAAAATTCAAAATATACATTTCATTTGTCATACAAATATCTTAAACATGTGACATTTTAATCAAAATGGTTAGAGCCATTTTCAAGAAAATCAAAATTTTCAAAAAATTTTCCATGTAAAGGGTAGATTAGGGTGGGGCTATTTTCTTCAAAATCTTTGTGTCACATCCTTGAAAGCCATTAAACTTAAATACCAACTTTAGTTTTTAATCAACTTGTCGTTTGAGTTATGCTGTCCACAGACTGACAGACACACAGACCTGATAGGTGTCTCAAAACATATATTTCTGGTGAAATCTCGACATCAAATTTTTGGGTGGAATACAATACTTCCTTCTACTTAGCAGTAGAGAAAGTAGAAAACTTGCAACATTATTTTAGCTTCATATATTTTCTATTACAAATGCAACAAAGTTAACCATCCAAAAAATCAACCTACATATATCACGAGTAGTACTAATTGGAAAAAACAATTAAAATTAAAAATAGGCATTATAGAATATCTAAGAATATATTATATATAAACAAAAAAATCAATTGCAACTGAGTAGTTTTTGACCACCAAGGGGATACCAATTAAATTCAAGTGTGTCTGTGTCTCTCTGTCTCTGTCTCCGTGTGTGCGTGTGCGTGTGCGTGTGCGTGTGCGTGTGCGTGTGCGTGCGCGTGCGCGTGCGCGTGTGCGTGTGCGTGTGCGTGTGCGTGTGCGTGTGCGTGTGCGTGTGCGTGTGCGTGTGCGTGTGCGTGTGCGTGTGCGTGTGTGTGTGTGTGTGTGTGTGTGGGTGCGTGCGGCAATGAGTGGGGCAATGAGTGGGTTTCCATGGTGTGGATGGTGGTGCTTCTTCTGATATTTCCTCTGGTGACAGTTTAAGGAACTTGCTGAAAATATCCGCACCATGGAAACCCAGTCATTGTTCAGTTGATAATGGAGGAAAGTGGGCCTCCGAAACACGTTCCGAAAAATTATAAATGTAAGTGTTGTTTAGTGTTATTAATTGACTCACCTTTTAGATTAAGCAATAAATAAGTTTATTTTATTGCTGAAAGTAAAAGTTAACAAGAAATCAGAAAAAAGAGCCAATAAAGAAATTTCAAACTTCAGCAAAACAATTGTTTCAAATATGTCACACCTGACCATATAGGGTTAATATTTATTCAGAATTATTTAATATATATATATTTCACAAACAAAAATTGTGACATCTGCCTGACATTGCAGGTGACCATAAAGATCCAGAATACAGAGATATATGACAAAGTCAATTTTAAGAAGAAGAAAAAAAAAATGATTAAAATTAATATTCAAAATATCTAAAACATTAAAAGATTATAACAAGAAGATAATAGTTAACACATTGAATACAAGTGATTATTTAAAATATATAAAGAGTCTTTTAGGACATGTAAACATATATTTACAATTTCGGACCATTGCACACTCAGTGCTTTGAGGCAGGTACTTGTGAATTTAAAACATGTTCCGCAGGCACCAAAGAGTAGTCCTTTTACCTCCCATGCATTTTCAGGTACATTATATCTCTCACTAAGGTGAGGAATGCATGGTTGGTAGATGGCTTCCTTTTCCTCGTTCACCTGTGTCGCCTGCTGTAAATGTTGCTCCATTCTTACTGTTGGATCAAGAATGAGACCCTTTCCTGCATCCCTCTTGATGGCTACGATATCTGCTCTTCAATGGCTACCATCCTCAGACAGGCAATGGACCTCTTCATAGACCTCCCAATTGGCTCTACGAAGGGCTGTAGAAATTGATGAACGCACACGGTGGTGATGAGTGTTGCGAAGTAATTCTCCCTTTGGGCAATATCCTAGTACATGCCCAAGGGTTTCCACTTCTTTACAATTTGAGTGCCGACATAGTGTTGTTCGCTGATTTCTTCCAGGCACAGATCTTACTGCTGACGTGTTACATGACATTTTGATGGCATTAGTCCATTCAGAACATGACAGGATTTTTCTGTTGCTCATCCACGAATTGGCTCTGGGATTCTCTTTATATGTCTCAATCCCCTTTCCCTTGTGAGGTAGCTGACACCATGCATTAAACGATTTAAGTTGTAATTGTTTTCGAAGTCATCGTCCTGATTTTGACATGATTTCATCGTTAATGTCAATGTTCAAATTGGAAAGGGCTTCTTTCTTCTCTTTCTGAGTATCTCGACACAAGCGTAGATGATCATCTTGTATCTGTGAAAGCTTCTGAGCTATATTGTAACCCATATATGTTTCAGCCTTGCTTCTTTTTCTTCCTGAAGTAGAGTGGCCGTCAAGAACAATAGCCGTAATTGATATAACATGCAAGTAGGGATGAGAGGGGAAGTGTTATGTTACAACTGTTTCCCATCTTTCTCAGGAACTGTTTGTATACACTATACAGCATTTCACTGGCTTGACTGAATAACAAAGTGTTTCTTTTGCTTCTGCCACCACCAGAACTCTTAATTAACTTACTATCACACAGGATCAGAGTGGGTCATGGAATTGAGAAATGTACCATGAGAATTATGTGCATTTCATTTGCAGTTTTTAAGTTAATTTGAGTTTAAAAAAAACAATCTTTCTGAATACATGCAATGATACATTTGTGCATGTTTTGTGATAATAAAATCTGTGTAAACATAACATTCAGTGACATAATTAAGCCACTGGCAGGGAACTTTCCCTAACCTATATAGGTTACCTTTTCTGTTCCTTTTTCTTTCCGTTCAACAAAATCAGTATTAAATATGGCACAACAAAGCTCATCCAGCTTCTCTAACAGTAATGAAAGCTGTTTAAAGAGAATAAGAATGGATGAAGGAATCACCATACCAACATCAAATGCTTTTGCACCTCTAGCCAGCCTTGACGAACAACATGTACAAGAATCAGCGGTACAGCCAGTGATGGAAAATTCACAGATAAGTAAACCTCCACCAATTTATATTCACAATATACACGACATGAATGCTATGATTAAAGAACTAAATTCCCTTAATTGTGGAGAATTTAGATGCAAGACAGTGGAGAATAATGTAGTTAAGCTAAATATGGATCTAATAGAAGGATATAGAAAACTAACTGCGTTCTTAGAAATGCACAAGTCAGAATAACACACCTATCAATTAAAATCTGATAGGGCTTTCAGAGTAGTTATAAGAGGACTACATTACACCTGCAGCACAGAATGAATGATGGCTGAATTAAAAGAGCTGGGATATGAACCATTACAAATGTTACCAGTCAGACACCCAGTCACAAAATTACCCATACCACTGTTTTTTCTGAACCTAAAACCAAATTAAAAAAATCCAGAAATCTATAACCTAACTCGGCTTTACAATGCTGTTATTAAAGTAGAGCCACTCAAACCAAAGCGAGAAATTATACAATGCCACAGATGTCAACAATATGGGCATACCAAGAACTTTTGTAATCAAACAGCAAGATGCGTAAAAAGTGAAGGACTTCATCTCACGGAAAATTGCAACAAACCCAAGGACACCCTGCCGATATGCACAAACTGCAAAGGATGTCATCCAGCCAACTACAGGGGTTGTCCTGAATACCAAAGAATCCAAAAAAGATCTCCTAAATTCCAGCAAACCACAGACAGAAAGCATCCATTAATCGTTGCCACATCTCAGAACGCAACAACAGTAACAGCACAAAGTGCAACTACAAACCAAGGAGGATCACCTCTACCCAACTACACTGCCGCTACCAATCGACCTACTTATGCTTATGTTGCAGGCAGCTCCAGAAACAAACAAGATAACACTGGTAACACAAAAAATAGCACAGTAATGACTGATATGATCAAAAAGATTGACATGCTTTTATCACTACTTCAAACTACCATTAACACATTAAATATCCTGATTCCAAAAATACTGCACAATGAATAGTACAGCATACAGAGTATTCAAAATTAGCACATGGAATTGTCAAAGTCTAAATAATAAATATCACGAGTTGAACTTTTTCTAAAAAATTACTATATAGACTTATTGATGGTGACAGAAACAAAACTCACTCCATCTTTCAATTTTTTCATGCCTGATTATAAAATATATAGGGCAGATCATCCTTCTCACACCAGGAAAGGTGGGGCTGCAATAATCATTAGAGCTAATATTAACCACAACCAGCTCCCTCCTATCTCAGAAAATGAAGTGCAAGTTGCAAGAGTAGAAGTACAGATCGATAATGTAAACTACCAACTAGGAGCTTTCTATTCAGCTCCTGATCAACATGTAACTCCTAGCATAATATGGGGAATAATGCATGAAATGGGGGACAAATTCATATTAGGAGGAGATTACAACAGTAAGCATCCAAGGTGGGGATCTAATGTAATTAATCCACGAGGAAGAATGCTGTATGAACAAGTACATAAATTTAGACTACAAATAGCACATCCATTAGAACCTACACACTTTCCAGACACAGGAAATAGACCTGATGTTCTTGATTTCTTTGTTGGAAAACAATTTTCTCACTTATGCAGCTTCCCAAGAGTTATTCATGACCTAAGCTCCGACCACTATCCTGTTCTACTTGAAATATCTGCAACTGTCCCAAATAACACAAAGAAATACTCCCTCATAAACCATCCATTTAATTGGTCAACATACAAATCATATCTGAATAGCACTACAATTACAAAAATCCCTTTAAAAACCAAGAGAGATGTTGATATAGCAGTCAGTACAATAACCAAAAATATCCAGACAGCAGCTAATCTTGCATCCTCCATGTATTCAGATAAATAATTTAGAAACAGAAGAGTTATTTTTCCACCTCATATATTACAACTTCAATATGTAAGAAATTCAGCTAGGAAACTATGGGAAAGAACTAAGTACCCTCCACATAAGAGAAATTATAAAAATGCCACCAATGAGTTAAAACTGGCATTAAAAGAACTCAACAGAGAAACCACAGAAAAACATTTACAGTCTTTAGAAGCCAAAGATGGCAGCCTTTGGAGAAAAACAAAAATTTTGACCAAGGTCGTTGACAAAATCCCTCCACTTAGAGTTGGTAATCAATGGCTTGCAACCTCACAAGAAAAGGTAAACAAATTTTCTGAAATTCTACTGCATCAGTTTAAACCCAACATCTCAGAAGACCCTACCATGAATGAGAAAGTATATAACACTCTAGTGCAGCCACTACAACTGTCACCAATGTGTAAACTATTTACTCCAGGAATAATACAAAATACCATTAATAGATTACCATCTAATAAAGCTCCTGGATTTGACCATATTGTGCAACCTTTGCTTAAAAATTTACCACACAAAACCATAGTGTTGTTAACACAACTCTATAATGCAATGCTACGTTTAACATACTTTCCAACAGTATGGAAGCATGCCAATATTATAATGATACAGAAGCCCAACAAAATTCGCAATGATCCATCAAGCTACAGGCCAATTAGGCCTTCTACCACTGTTCTCCAAAATATTTGAGCGCTTGTTACTGCCCAGACTTTTGACACTTCTTGGGCCATTACTGCCCATTACACAATTTGGATTTAGAAAACTCCACTCCTGCCCACAACAACTTCACAGAATTATCGAAATAATGGACACCTATGAAAACAAGCAGATCTGTTCAGGCGTATTTTTAGACACCGAGAAGGCGTTTGACAAAGTATGGCATGATGGTCTTTTATCAAAAATAAAGTATCATCTCCCGGATACATATTACCGAATAATTCAATCATATCTCTACAAACGCACTTATTCTGTAGTTTACAAAGATGTACAGTCCCACGTCAGATCTATTGATGCAGGAGTTCCTCAGGGAAGCATCCTGGGACCCTTTCTGTATACAGTCTATACACATGATTTGCTACCAAATCTGACGATTTACATATTGCCCAATTTGCAGACGATATAGCTATTATGTGCAGAGGAGACACTGATGAAGAAGTTACAGCACATATACAAGACTACCTATATAAAATAAAATCATGGAATAAACAATGGAAAACTGTAATAAATCCAAGAAAATCGTATGCCGTCACCTTCACTTATCTCAGAAAAGAACGTACTTATCCTTTATTCCTAAACAACACTGCCATACCACAAGCAAACAAAGTAAGATACATTGGTCTTATCCTTGACACACGTTTAATATGGAAGAAACACATTGATCACATTCTACAAAAACTAAGAGACAAACTTCGACAGTTAAAACCGTTGCTGCATCAAAACTCAACCCTTTCCATTTCTAACAAAAGACTCATATACAATGTGATTATCAAACCAATTTGGCAATATGCATGCTCCTTATGGGGTTCTGCCTCTAATTCCCAAATTAAGCGTATCCAGACATTCCAGAACTGGGTGTTAAGGATAATCACCAGTGCACCCTGGTACATAAGAAATGAAAATCTCTACTTAGATCTAAATTTACCTAAAGTAACCACAGTTCTCCACTCTTCCTATAGAAATCTGTATACAATGTTAGCAAATCACCCGAACGTCTTGATGAAACAAATACCACAAAACATGTCACCAGAACAACCACAGTGCCGTCTCAAGAGGAAAAGACACACAGATCTATTGATTGATTGATTGAGGAACATCAATAGATGTAACCCTCAGGACACGCTTTAAGACAATACTAGATTAACCTATGTAGCACAATTGTAGTACTATGTACAAAAATTATGCATTAATAAAGGAAAAAAAAAAAAAAACTATCACACAGTGAAATGGACTTATTGCTCAGAATTATTTAATTTCACTGTTAAACTGTAGGCAATTACTCCCACACGCACTCTGAAACACACTACCCCTGATTGGCTAGAAAACAGGTGATTATGACATCACTGGACATTCAACTTCTGTACAACTAACTGCCTTCGTTCGTGACGGCCATTATAGTGGAACATCTTTTGAGTAATAGTCCACAGCTAAGATAAATTCACTGACTCAGAAGTAGATGCTCATTTGGAGTAAGTAAAGAGCATAGCACTGTTTGCTCATGCTAGTAAAATATTTGTGCAAACACTAGTTAACATATCAAATACTTCCAAATAATCTTTTTATTACTTAAAGTTCACTTTTCACTTAATTGAAGGCAATCCTTTTGTGGCAAGATAAATTGTGCTAGTTTTTTCAGAAGTCTAAGTTTGCCAACAAAGGATTGTTAGTAGAGAGATAGACTGATATTTTCTTATATATTCAGTAATTCTTTAAGCAGACTAAAAATTCTGTCATTATCAGAATTTGAACGTTGGTTTTTTAGCTATCTATGCCAATCTCTTATATTTCAGTTACCATGGCCGAATGCTATGCATGTCTTAAATCTTGTCTGCTTAAAGTATCCCAGTAAATCTTCAAAGGGGGGCACATGTTGGAATCCCTAATATTATCACTTGAAACTTGATTTTCAGGAAACTATAGGTGATTAACAACATTCTTAAACTTCATCCAGCAAATATAAAACACTAACTGCTTCAAGTTTGTTGAAATTGTGAAGAAAATCCAAGAAAGTTTTCTTTGCATCAAAATTAAAACAGTCCAATAGTCAGTAATTGACTGTACTTTAAATTCATTTAATTTCTAAAGGGGGCCATGGCCCCCTCTTGCCCCCACCCCCATTGCAGCACCCATGGCAATCTGATATAATAACTTACAAGTGCTTTTAATTTTCAGGCTTCATAGTCAACATCTGTTAGATTTAATTTATATTTTATATATAAATATAAATTGGAATCTGACGCCAAAACAGATGGCTGAGAAGGTCACTTTGTCCCTCTACCAAAATTCCCATTGCACCAGGCTTGTACTTCTGCCATTCTTTGAGATACAGTGGCTGTGGCCTGAGCTTATTAAAACATTGGTGTCAGGTAATTGAAGAGATAAATAGAGATAGGTAAATATGGTACACTCTTGTGAAGCATGAACGCCTAAAGCACTGGACAGAAAACCAGAATCTTCTGGAAGTTTCTCTTCCCCCCATTTGCAGAACATTTTGAAGTATTTTGTGGAAAATTCCAGCAGCTATATAAGCCAGCATGTTGGAGAGAGTCTGTGAGTTAGCAAGTTAGAGAGTTGGTAATTGTGTCTGATGCAACATTAAGTGTGGTTCTACAAGTCAATTTGTGACCACAGTTATGATGTACAGCAAGTGTTGCTTTTGCAAGAGATTAGAGACAGAAAATGGACAGTCAGTGTGCATAATGCAAAGTGTCTTGTCAATAAAAAGGAGAAACAAAGGTTGTGAAGATTTAAAAGTTTTCCAGTATAGTTAAGTACACTGCCAAGTTTAAATACGGTTTTGTAAAGCATAACTTTTTTAATTGTAATTATAATTTTAACCTATGTTATGACAAGACTATATTTGATTGCATTATGCTGCATGGTGTCATGTTCATCATAATCTATGCTTTAGCCATTGTAATACTGAAGTTCATAATGGCTTATATTTTGAGTTTTATTTGACCATCTTCATTAAAATGTGTTAAAGGTTAATAATGTGCATACATGTGATCAAGATGTAGGAATGCATGAAGTATGAGTTCTTTTTCTCCAGAAAACATTTAATCTGTATGGCCTCCATACCTATAAATCCAAATATTACCTTATATATTTATTTACTTTATTACTAAGGTAAATTTAATTTATTGGAAGAGTAATGCTTGCTCTGGTGAACAAAGCTCAAAAGGCAGGCAACTATAAAGTTCAATTCAAGCTTTTGCTTCAACACAAATGAGATTTACAAACCAAGCCGAGATACCTTTTTTCACTCTTACCCATATAAACCTAGGCTTTCAAAAATTTATACTTTTCGGCAGATCTTATAAATGAATTTATGTCCTTGCCACATGCTGAGGCAACATTTATGGCAGATCTTGGGTGTGCGGGTTTAGGATGTGAGATTTCAATACGTCATCCAGAATATTTTGCATAATTTTGTTAAATATTCCATAAGAATATTCACAAGAAGGTGTACTGTGTGGAATGTGTGATTAATGCTGCACTAAGTTTGTATCACAACTGCATTTTATTGTATCACTTTATACAGAAAACTTTATTAAATAATCATGTCACAATGCAATATCTATTGCTTTAGAGATGCTAGGATAAGGCTTCTTGACTTCCTTTTTGTCTAAAAATTAAATACATTATTTACTTTAAACATACAAAGATCGATCTCCAGAGCCTCTTGAGTTTTCCATTAGGTTTTCAGGGCTTAGAATGGTAACCGCTTCAACTTTTCTACTCTACAATTAAGGTAGAGGATTCTTCTCAAAATATTTTATTTAACTAAAAATACCTTCTTTGAGTAAAGCAAACATCATCATCTTCAAAGGAAAGAGATAAGAGATAGAAAAGCTTATATTTACCTGACAGGAAAACATTATCACTGAAGACAATCCAAGCCAGCTGTGCAAACTGTACATATTTGGGATTGGTGGCGTTGCCAGATTGTGCGAATCAAATACTGCGACTAGACCAATGACGATCAACATGAATGCAATCAAATGAAGAATCAGGTGAGCCAGCTTCAGCTTTCGTTTGCGAGTATTACGGAATGCACGATATATCAGGATGGCTGTAACAAAAACACAACATATCTTGTACAGAAAACATGAAATACTGCATCAATAATATTACACAAATAAAATTTATTAAATAATTGAATATGTTAGTAATAAACACAATATAGCATTAATTTGCTTAAGAAGCAATAAACAAAGCCAACTTTTACTTTCTCTACAACACATTTATAGCAGGGAGAGAAAGGCTGTAACCACTTAACATTTGATGTGGAGATCCCATAGGAAATACAGGTTCTAAGGTTACCCAGTTCCCAAATTATATTTAAATAAAGTTAAGGCAGGTTTTGGAAAACAAAAAGTCTAGTTAATACCAAACTTTAAAATTCTTCTCTTTAAAAAAAGAAAGGGGGGAAGCTTTTGACATATTACATACTGTCAAATTATTTTTTAATCTCATTGACTTCAAAATTTACTGCAATATGTTTCAGTCATCTGGTCATCTTAGTATGGTGGTAGTGCTGCTGCTTATCAAGCAGGGGACCCAGATTCTTTTCCCGGTACTGGCATGAGGATTTTCTCCAACTGGGAGACCTGGTCCGGGGTGCACTCAGCCTCGTTAGGTTCCTGGGGGCCAATTTAGGAGCTACTTGATTGAAGTTGAGAAGACCTGGTTGAGAAGATTGCACAACCAGCTGGGAGGGACCGGGACACTGATCACATCCCACCTCCAGTACTGCATCCCACTCGTGATGGGCTGAGGTGGGGGGATGCCGCAGTTGGGCAGTAGGCCTTGGTCTGGATGGACTGTTGTGCTATAGGGTTACGTTGTTTACTGTTGTCTCCATCACCAAGATTTAGCACCACATTTTCTCTTGTGATTTGTACATGATGTTTCCTGCCATCTGGTTGTACTGGTGATGGGGTCTTTCTCACATGGGACATAAAAATAATTTGTTAAATTTTGATGTATAAATAGCTTTTTCCATATAGACAATTTAACCAGTTTTCTAAGAGCTTTTAAAAGCTTATTTTCTTTCAACTGACATTTTATTAAAATGCTCTGCAACTGCCAATTTATCAGTTTGTATTTTGTATTTCTCATATGTTTTTTTAAATATTGTGTTTCTCTGTTATCCTTTTGGATATTTTCTCCCAAATCATTTTATCCAGTTTCATAAATGACTGAAGTTTTTCCAGCTGAAATTCTGTCTTTTGCACAGTTCTGAGGCAATGCCGTTGCCAAGCAGTTTGACCCTTTGCCTACCACCTAGGCAGCCCAGGTTCAATCCCAGGGACATGCATATGGTATTCATGGTGAACGAAGTGGCATCTGGGTGGGTTTTCTCTGGGTTCTCCAGTTTCCCCCCACCACTTATTCCACCAATTGCTCTATCATCAGCTTTCTATTCATTGATTTTGCCTGCATTTCATATCATATCATCCTCTTCCTCACTCTCATACCTGGTGTTGGGCTGATCACCTGCTTCCTGGTCTTCACTGTCTGGTCCATAGGTGCCTGTGGTCCCAACAGGTGTCTTACCCTAGGCACTGACTTGTAAGTCCTAGGGATGTAAGTCTATATAAGGGGAGGGTAATCAGGAAAAGAAGTATTATTGGTTCCGAGTATGTTTTGCTCATAGGGGTTATACCATATTTGAGAATTTTCACAAATTTCTGGCAAGCCCATGGGTGTTTGGACTTTTTGGACTTTTTCAGGTTGCTTAGCACAATGATTTTCTTTGTTTCTTTTTCAATTTCTTTATCTTCCTGTCCAGTTTATTTCATAAAGCCATTTTTCAATACAATTTCTATGAGCTTGTGTTCTCTATTGTACTCTTCTGTGCTCAGGGGCATGTCCCAAAAGTAATAGCTAGAAAACTAACAATGCAAAGAAATTTCATTATAAGGAAAACTTTGGGTTAATCCAAGTTAAAGCACCCTTGTTCCATTTACTATAAATAGGAATTTAAAAGGGAACAAAGTCAAATACAGCCTGTCCAGATTGTTGTGGCCCTCCCTCACTCCTGAAGCAAAGATGTGCCATAGCAGACACCTACCCACTTGTATAATAGGAGAGCTGGGGATTAGTATACCACTTGCTCTGACAGTGATAACTACACAATAATTGTTTAAAGTACACTGCTTGTGTATGTGACTGTCTGAGTTCTCACATCACTCGCTTGTTCCCCACCACTCCAGTCACTTCTAATTTCTTCTCTCTTGCGCATATGGAGTGTCAGGACAATCTGGACAAATAATACTTTCTTTAATAACAGTAATGTAAACAAGGTTCAGCATGTGTAATAACCCTTTTTAAAAGCATTTTAAATATAACAATAAAAAAAAATGAAACGGTACTTCAGAAAGCAAAAGAATAAATAAAAAGATTAAATTAAACAGCAGTGAACTTAAATAAAATTAAAGGGTTAAAAGATTTTCTTTTAAAGGTTGAGGGAAGTAATAAGTTAATAAGGGATTAATCATGCCCATTGTCAAAAATCTAGACAATAGGTAGCCATTTAGGTAATCATTACATTGCAGGCATCAGAACTCCCCTGATGTCAGGCCTATCCCCTCCTGTGTGTGGGTTCATTAGTGACACATTGTGGTTATTGTATGATATGTCTGATTCAAATAATCCACGAAAGCATTGTTTCCAAATAGAATGGAAGAAAAGGTTCTGTTCTGCAGAAGGAGCGAGATGTCTTATTTGCTCAAATGTTCTTATTGGTACATACAGAAGCAACATACAGCAGCATTATAATTTGTGTCGCAAAGATCACTCCGAACTAATGGCTAAGTTATAAACTATTGACATTAGAAACCATAGAGGAACCTTTAAACATGAATTGCACACTAATACTTAGTTCATTGTCTCAATTGTAGTCTTGGAATGAAACAAGCAACTAGAAATTTTAAAATAGACAAAACGGTGACTATAGTATACCAGTGCCTACTTGTTTATAAAACAAAAACAAATTCTTGCTAATTGTGTTGCTTGAGAGCTTGCAAAATAGCTAAAACTGTTTAGTGATGTAGAGTTTGTTAAAGAACGTGCTGAAATAATGTCCCCAGAATGGTTAGTATAGTAGTACAAAAATATTAGATTCTCTTGGCAAACTAAAAGGTAAAAATTTAAGACATTCCCACATTAATTGACAATGAGTTGGAGTTCTGAATGTGTGGTCTATTTCATGGCTTTAGATAAGATCAGACATTAACAACATTGCATGTTTATGCAAGTTGTGAAAGAAGAGATCTCAGTTCATGAATGTTTGCTTAATTAGAAAAGGACAAATGACAGGTACCTTTTTGAAGTGCTAAAACAATTGGAAAACAATTTGGATCTCAATAAACTTGTGCCATTGGTTGGACTAAAGAGAAGTTTCTAATTTCCCAGAAATATTTAAAGGCTGCACCAAATGACTGATGTGTGGCAGTATAAGACAAACATTTTAATTATAATCTTCAAAAAAACCACATCACCACCTAGTATGATTTTAAAGCAACCCCCCCCCCCCCTATGAGTTTCTCTACAGTAAGGCTATAACACAATTTTCATAGCAACTTGCATTCATTCCATTATCTTTTAATCTGTGTTCTGAAAATACCATTATATTTGGTGGAAATCAGGAATTATTTGCTACTTTGATGAAAGACACTAAAGCATTTTTGATTGTATCCATTTGTTTGAACAGTTCTTGTCTATCCCCTGATTGATCACTTGAGCATATATTTATATAATCATTTGCCTATGTTTATATTCCACTTGTGCTTTCTGCATTTCCCTTAATGTTGGTTTCCCATGTTAGCATCCACCATTCTCTTTTACAAATTTCCCCAACATTTGCTGATTGCATTGCAGAGTAACCTTCCAAATTTTCCAGATCCTCTTCTATTTAGAGGTACAGCATCCCTAAATTTATCCTTGTCTCTTATCCACCAATTTCCATCCAGCATCAGCATTTTCATTTTAGATATAGACAGTTCAACTCTTCATTTATTCTGCTCACTTTTTGTACCATTACAATCCTTCTACGCAATATTCTACATCATGATTTTTGTGTCTGGGGTTTTGGATCTTATATGATCAACTAGGTCCACTGCACGAAAGAACCGAGTTTCCAGGGAAATTGTGCTGCGGAGACACACTAAAATCCTTACCTTATAGTAAATACTGAAGATGTTGACCTCCTGGTCTCAAGCAGGTAGCTTCTCACAAAAATGTTCTTGCTTGCTTGCCTAAACTTAAGAGCAGGAATCCTTGTGACTTATTGCATGATATGAGAAGTTTCTGTAGTATACAAGGATTAGAATGATCAAAGAACCCATAAATAAAAATTGCAACTAGTTAGGTTGGGGGAATGAGGGAGTTGCAAATCAACACTTATAATTCTGTCATAAAGCAACTCTCTTATTTCATTTAATAATTCTGCAGCCATGTGTACTGTTGCCAAATTTTGTTAGAACTAACCATAAGAGGTTTCTTCTGTCAAGCAATTAAAAAATTATTCTAGAATTAGGTTTCAATATTGCTCTGCATTAATTTTTGCATTTAAGAAAATGAGACCTATTATTCCCCTAAAACTTATCACTTGCCACACTCCATTTTCCAAGTCATAGTGAGGCATTTCATGCAATAGTATAAGATTTTCTGAAGCTCAATACTGACTGTTGTGTATTCACGCCAATATGTTTAGCAGTTTTCAGTGGCAAGCAGATATGTGTTTGAAGTAAACTTTGCAAACAAACATACATTTTTCCACAGATAAGTGGTACACCATGTCTACTGTAGCAACCTGACTGACTGGACACGATGCAGCAATAACAATCAGACATGGCGCCAATGTACCTTTGAGGAGAATTGGCAGTCTGAAGTCTCACTAGGTGGCAAGAGAAGAGCAGCAGAGGAGAAATGCCATTATATTACCATATAATACAACAATCCCTTATTTCATGAATCATGCCACTACAGTGTTTCCTAATGACTTACAGTTTGCATAAATGAAGATCATTCCTATAGTCATAAGTAGAGGATGCCAATTAAATTCATGAGCTGGATCCGAGTTCCAAGCAAATCCACCTCTGAAGTGTCCAGTCCATATAGCGACTAGGATAACCAGCAAACAGCCCACTGCTTCCATCACCCCAAATGACAGCGAGAAGCCTTCAAGCCTTGTAGATGGCTCCATTGTCCCTAATAGACACAAGAGAATGACATTCAAAATATTATGTTTGTTATTATGATTACTATTACCACTAATATACATAAATTCAGGCTATGAGTGATAAAAACCGGATGTACTTCAGATCATGTGTTTGGGCATGTAATGTTGCAACATTGCGGTGGACTTTACGAACTCTCTTCATATTATAATTTCTGGTGACATTGCTTTCATTTTCGCTAATAATACAGCACACTAATGTGAAAGAGTAATCATCAGTTAACACACTTTGTCACACTTTAACCTCCAACTATACAATTCTGAATAAGATGAACACAAAACATAAAATAAGAGATGTGGCAACCATGTGCTCCATTTGCAGTTGCCACGTTTTGCTTTAGCAGATGAAAACCAATTGAGAGTTTAGTGAAAACAGTAAAAATAAATTAAGTATTTGTTTCCAGCGTTACACACAGAACTTCTTGTACACTTAATCATTTCGTTTGATAATAGATTTGTTGAAAATTTAAAAAAAAAAGTGAACCAAACTTTCACGGCTAAACCTGGCAATGATGTAACCTATTCCCCTTTCATCCACACCACCCCGTTACCCAACCTGCTACTTCCGGTTTGTATCGCTCGTAGCCTGAACTTCTATGTACTCTTATTATCACTGCACACTTCAGTTGTGTATGGAGCATAAGATGTATCTACTTAAGTTTTGTTTTGGGAACATTTACTTTTACACTCATGTATGCTGAATATTTATATGTACCAATACTGTACAGAGTGAACAAACTGTAGAATATTACTTATAAATTTATTATTTGAATGTTTCATAAACACATCAATTGCTACATTTGTTAAACAAGTATTAATTGATTTTGTATTCAGAAGCTGGAAATACTCAACTGGAACATGCTTGAAAGATTGTGAACTAATTTGTGACACCAACTTCATTTACTTAAATTTAAAAGTGGAACATGTTTCAGAAGCTATTGCTTCTACCCTCAGCTTAGGTCTAACTGGCTTTTCAATTTAAGTAAGTGAAGTTAGTGTTAATAAACCAACTGAACAATCTAAACACATAATATTTTGCACATAATTTGAAGGCTTTATGTCGTCAGATATACAGGACAAGGAAACAAAAAAGCATGACAATTTCCACTTCCTTTCATATTCCTTAACTAATCAGTTTTATGTGTGGATAGTTCAACATATAACTTTTTATTTTATGTCTATTTGCGATTTCCTGTACTCTAAGAGTTTTATTAGAAAGTAAAACCATGTGGAGGATAGTTTATTCAAAACAATTTTAATAAACAGTTCTCAGATTATTAATTTATGAGTGTTCTCATTTAGAGTTAAGTAGAAATGGATCGTACTAGTAAATTAAATTGAAGTATGTAGCACAAAGTATTGATTATAAAGTACCAGCTGACTGGATGCCTGAGTTGCGCGGTAGCCTTTTAAACTAATGTTGAATTCATTTAATTTACCTTCCCCCATTATTTATTGAACTATTTCACTAAACTGCACCTCAGCGCAACAGCCCATGAAGAACCAAGACCTATTGTCCAGCCGCTGTGTCCCCCACCTCTGCCCACTACAGGCATCATTGGTGATGTGCAGTACTGGAGTGTGGGACGTGGTCAGTGCCCCGAGACCTCCCAGCCAGCTATGCAGTCTTCTCGACCTGGGGCCACTAGTTCTCCATCAAGCAGTTCCTCAATTGGTCCCCCTAGGACCTAACGAGGCTAAGTGCACCCTGTACCAGACCTTCCAGAGGAGATAAAATCCTCATGCTGGTACCGGGGATCAAACCCGGGTCCTCTGTACCAGAGGCAAGTGCACTACCAACTGCGCTATGGAGGCAGTCTAACTATTGCACTATTATCTATAATATTTTTTTTATGGTGAATTCTCACTTTTAGCCTTTATAGCTGTCTTATCCAACATTACCAATACATTCTATGACTGTAGGGCTGAAAATAAAGATATAGGGCAATGTTTGAGAGGTAGAACTGGAACTTAAAAATTCAATGCCACAACTGGGATTTGAACCACAGACCTTCCACTTACCGGGCGGCTGCTCTACCACTGAGCCATTGTGACAAACTGTCTCAAACCAGTTCATATTTCTCCTGTCACAATGGCTCAGTGGTAGAGCAGCCGCCCGGTAAGCGGAAGGTCTGTGGTTCAAATCCCAGCTGTGGCATTGAACAGTTTGTCACAATGGCTCAGTGGTAGAGCAGCCGCCCGGTAAGCGGAAGGTCTGTGGTTCAAATCCCAGTTGCGGCATTGAATTTTTAAGTTTCAGTTCTACCTCTCAAACTTTGCCCACACACGGCTTGTGTGTTTAAAAACACCAACAGTAAGTTTGTTGGCAAAAATAAATAATATAGGGCAATTTTTAAATGTCTTAATTAGGTAGTCTGTAATTTGTACTTTTATATAAAAGTGCCAGTATCATTTTCTTCAGTTTGTCAAATAGTGATAATTTGTATGCATGAGGGGTAAAACATGGGTATGGGTAGCTTTTTGAAGCTTATGGGGTCATAATTTCATAAAGTGTTATAGTCCAAGTCATGGGCATTGGACTTTTTTTCCAGGGGAGGGCCACATGTTGGAAGTTTGCAATTAAACAATATTAATTCATTATTCTGTTATCAAAAATTATAGTATTTACTGTGAATAACCTTATTAATTTGTGCTAAATAAAAATGGTTTGTTACATAAAAATTAAAACAGTGAAATAGTCAGTAATTGACTGCACATTAAATTCATTAATTTCTAAGAAGGGAGCCACGGCACCCCCTGCCCCCCTTCACAGAAAACATGGTTCGAGTGCACAAATTTGTGTCCTTTACCAAGCACTCTACTTTTGTCTATAAGGAGTTGAAAATAAGATAAGGGTAAAATGTAACCCTGTGGCACAACAGTCTATTGGGGCCAAGGTCTACTGCCTGACCATTGTGTCCACCACCTCTGACCACAGCAGGCATCATGAGTGGGGTGTAGTACTGAAGGTGGGAAGTGGTCAGCACCCATGTCCCTCCTGGCCAGATACGTGATCTTCTTGACCAGGTAAGATAGGATATTGAAAATGTTTAGCGTTGTATAATTCAAAGTAAGCATTAGGTTACATTAAAACTTCCAAAAGCTAGTATCTATGATTTTTGTCAACTACTATTGTATAATTGTGCAATTTTTTGACCACATAGTCTAAAGAGTACATGTTTCTATATAAGGGACTGGTTCAGAGTTATAAAGCAGTTAATAATTTTCATTGGGTCCTATCGTATAAGCGCACAACGTTTTATCTAGATAGGCCAAAAAAGTTTTATTTATAAGCAGGGCTTTAGTTGGGCTGGCACTTGGCTTGGTACTACAGGACAACATCCCTCCGAGCCAGCCTGAAAAATCTTAAAGAATTAGTTGAGTACCAGTAGTTTTAATTTTCCAACCAAAACCCTGTTTACATGTTAGGGGTTGAAAATGAGAATTGAATGCAAGGGTAACATATCATTCTAGAATAATCCTGATGTACCTGGTTTTGTCAAAAATCATACCAAGTAAAGCTTGATGACATCAGTGAAATATGAGGGAACTGTAGTCACCTATATGAACAATTAACACAACCCCCCTAACCCCTCTTAAAAATGATCCAATTAAAATATTTTGAATTTCTTCATTGGCCATGAAGTTATTAAAAATCTGCCATATTTGCAATGAAGTGCCAAAAGTAGCCACTGATATCCATATTTAACAAAACTAGATTGAAATTTTAAATTTGATGGAAATCTTAAACAGGTTGTTTCGAAACAATACCGAACGAATATAGCCATTTCGTAGTTTATAACTTAAAAAAAAATATGGTGCTCTCTAAAAAATGGTTACTATTACTGCTATTGCTCTCTTCAATATCATCAGTGAAAAATATTGGAGAGCAAGAGGATTAATGACTTCATTGTCAGAAATCCAGCATTAGCTAACAACAACAAAGTTTATAACTTAACTAGTCCAAATTTCGGTGTTGCAGCTTTGAAATTCTTTTAGGTATCTTTTTATGCAGCATTAAATATTACACTATTTTGTGATTAGACAGCGCAGGAACCACCGGTGTGCGAACCTCGCAGTGTGTCACCTACCTGTGCTACCTCTGATAACGTGAGACATGCAACGTTGTTCTTGTCACTGACTAATCCACACAAATTCTGGAGCATTTTTTTATGCAACTATATTGGCGGTAAAAACTATCTATATGTGTCACATAGAAGCTGAGCAACTACTTCTATTTATTTGTTCAGTGTCATTTCAGTGTGGTGTTCAGTGGTTTTATACACACATGCACTCTCTCTCGATGATATTAATATAGACACTCACAGTTTGGTAACAGCAATGTATGAGCTATGAACAATAGTTGTAGGTAGTACAGGTAGTGTTATTTATTATTTTAATATGTCCTGCAATGAATCTGGATTAGCAACAGTCAAACACTTTTAGAGCTTAGTACAAATAAACAATTAAAGAGAAGGAAAACTATCTGGAGAGAGTTTCAGAAGGCAGCAATATGACATGTGTAATTAATCCGACATATAAACAACGCCCTCATCAGCAACGGTTATACACACAAGGAAATTACAAGAGCTCTCCATCCGAGGTACCCGACAGTCCAAAAAGACCGGAGGAAGCAAACCCTGAGTACCATCTATTTACCATACACCCATAAGGTAACAGACCGAATAGGAAGACTGCTGCAACAGTACAACATTAGGACTATTTATAGGCCAACAAAGAAAGTCAAAGATTTATTTAACTCCGTTAAGGATAAAAGACATCCACACTGCACAGCCGGTGTTTACAAAATACCATGTAGCTGTGGACAAGTATATATAGGCACCACCATGCGGAGTATCAGCACTCGGCTAAAAGAACATGAAAGACATAGCCGGTTGGGGCAGACGGACAAGTCAGCGGTGGCAGAACACTCTCTATTGTTCAGTCACAACGTGAATTACAAAGACACGGAGGTACTCTCAAGGACAAGCCACTACCAGGCTCGATTGACTCGGGAAGCGATAGAGATTTTTATGCATAAAAACTCCTACAATCGAAAAGAAGAGAGACAGCAGATAAGTAAAACTTGGCTCCCGGCTCTAATAAGAGGGAGAAGAAAGCCCGAGACACGGGAAGCTTTCTCTTTTATACCAGGATCAGAGACGTCCCATTTGCTGGCATTTGAAAATATAATTTGAGATCAATTTATTAAGAAAAGATTTGTTAGCGATAATCTCATGTTGGTATTCATGAGAACGGGCGATTGTGAAAATTTATGTTACCAAGGACACTAATAAGAAACAAAAATGATCAGTAATATGAAAGTTTTGCAGTGAACTTTAGTTTATGTGCAGCCGCTAAGTTAGACCAAAATAACAGAGGTTGACCCTGAAGATGCTGGACGTAGTTTTCAGCGAAACGTCGGAGGAAGGCAATCCAACTCGACCACGGCCCACAAGCCCGGAAAATCTACTTAACATAGTTCATTATTTTGTTGTTTAACGACACTGTCAATTGCCAGGATCACATCAGGGTTGCTGGTGTGCTGGAATTTTGTCCTGGAGTTCTTTTACATACCAGTAAATCTACTGATGTGGAGCTGTCATTTTTAAGCACACCTACAAACCACCAATCTGGGCCAGATTTGAACCTGCTACCTTGGTTATCCACAACAAATACTTTAAATTTTGACAACAGAATAATGAATTAATATTGTTTGATTGCAAACTTCCAACGTGTGACCCTCCCCTGAAAAAAAAAGTCTGCCGACTCCCATGCAGGAGGCCTCAAAACATCCAATGAAAACTTCATACCAAATTTTTGGGCAGAATACAGAACTTTCCCTGCTTGCTATACTTACACAGTGAAACAGTAAAACTGATGTGCATATAAAGGGAAAGTGACATATCCACTGTTGTATTTTATTGCCTGACCCTATCCAATCTATACCAAGAAATGAATTTAAATATTTTTAAACCTCTGCAAAAATGAAAAATAATGGAAGATTTAAAAGTAAAATCACTTTCATAGGATCAAGCAAATATGTATTGGCATATTTGGTGCCAAAATTTATCTTCTCAATTAGTCAAGAAGCTTTAAGAACTCTTAGTGCTCTCACCATTGGGTCAGAGCTTGTCAAAGATTATGTGCATCAGTGCATCAGTGGCAAAGCACAATGTCATCTTAATGGTGTGCATGTCATGAAGGAATTGAAGGCAATGAAATTCTTGATCACCTAGCCAAAGAAGGAGCTAATACTCCATTCATTGGCCCAGCACCATTCTGTGGGGTACCAGATTGCTATATCAAAGAAAAGATTAAAGCCTGGAAATGCAAGAAAACAAGCTGCCATTGGGAACAAGTTCCAAAGCTAAATCACACAAAACAGTTCATTGAATTGTCAGCAAAATTACCAAAAAAGATTCTCATATTCAATAAACAGGAGTTGAGGATTGTAAGTGGACACTGTGCAGCAAAATGGCCAAAAAAGATTCTTATATTCAATAAACAGGAGTTGAGGATTGTAAGTGGACACTGTGCTCTTAGATATCATCTCTATAAGATGGGAAAATCTGAGGTGAACATACATAGATTCAGCTTAGACAGAAAAGAAACAACAGGGCATATATAGGGAATGCAAAACAACTGCCCAACAATGAATAAGGTACCTGGAGTTTTTTTTCCAACCACAGGACAAATTGCTTCAACATCCAACAAAATTATAGGCTATATTAAAAGCTTTAAATTAATATTTATTATGCCAACAAACTTACTGTTGGTGTTTTTGAACACACAAGCCGTGTGTGGGCAAAGTTTGAGAGGTAGAACTGGAACTTAAAAATTTAATGCCACAACTGGGATTTGAACCACAGACCTTCCGCTTACCGGGCGGCTGCTCTACCACTGAGCTATTGTGACAAACTACCAGAATGGCATTAAATTCTCAAACCAGCTCGTATTTCTCCTGGTAAACCAGGGGAAAACTGTGGTTTACCAGGAGAAATACGAACTGGTTTGAGAATTTAATGCCATTCTGGCAGTTTGTCAGAATAGCTCAATGGTAGAGCTGGTAGAGCAGCAGCCCGGTAAGCGGAAGGTCTGTGGTTCAAATCCCAGTTGTGGCATTGAATTTTTAAGTTCCAGTTCTACCTCTCCAGCATTAAATTAAATTGGGACTTTTAGATTGGGTATTCACAATAGATCTACTAAAGGTTGCAGTGAAGAGAAGCTGAAGGGCTAAAATGGCCCACATATATCTAACTTAATCTAATATGCATTGACAACAAAACTTATTTGCTTTACTATCTTTTTCTTTGGCCTTGTTTCCTCCTTATGGAGGTGGTTGTAACTTACAACTGTCAAAATGTTATCCTTTTATCTTCTATTATTTTCCTTGTATCTACAGTAAAATGTACAATAAAACCATTTCTGCAAACATGTATCGTAATTAACCGGGAGTAGGTAGAAAAAATTAAAGGAAAAAAAAGTTTTCCATGAACAGTTAATAGAAGAATGGATTGTGAAGGTGATGTGACTGTAACATTAACTTTTGTCTTTAATAATGCCTAGGCTTATAAAAAATACAAAGTGTAAAGTTAGTTGTTAAGCAGTACTGGAGTTTAGGAATGGTTAAATGTGAACTTCAAATTAAATAACAGTTGACCTAATTGCTAGATGGAGTTTATGCGAAATATTTGAATGGCTCATTTAATGCATGCTATTAGTCCTAGGGCTACCAGATGTCCAGAAATTCCCGATATGCCCTGCATTTTAACCATTTGTCCAGTATCTAGGGGTAATGTTTGTGAAGTCTCTAATGTCCTACATTTTCAGAAACAAGCGGTGATCTTTAGCAAATGAACTGGCAACTGGGAAAATAAAACTGAATAGTTGGTTACTAGCCACAACTGCAACTGGCTATGGCAACATGGCTACACCGACTACAGTTCAAGAGATTACCCACACACTAACATTGAATCATAGATTGGCAATGCAGCATTTGCACTCTGAGGCAAAGAGTTGACATTTTGTGAAGACAAAACAAAGTGATGCTTTACTCTCACTCTTCCATTTGCATTTTGGTTATCGAAGATTAAGGAAGTGGAAAATTAACACTTAATTTACAGTGATTTTCTTACCAGTGGAAATGCTAATTCAATTATGTATTATCATTAAGGTATAAGTGTTTCAGGGTAGGAAGAAGCGGTAATATTTAACATTGTACATTTTCAGGATTTTAACAAAATATAGATGTATATACCCATGGGCATCGCAAAGAGGGGGGAGAAGAGGGGGCTATAACCATGGGTGGCGCAAAAGGGGGTGGTAAGGGGGGACGCATCCCCCCTTGGAAATTTATGAATTTAATGTGCTGACTATTAAACTATTATTTTATTTTTTATCTAAAAACAATTTTTATTTAGCGCAAATTTATACAGTTATCCGCAACAAATACTATAACTTTTGACAACAAAATAATGAATTAATATTATCTGACTGCAAAATTCCAACACTTGGCGCCCCCTGGAAACAAGTCTGGCGATGTTCATGGCTATAACCCTTCATGGAAATTAATGAACTTAATGTGCAATCTATTACTATTAGACTATTTTAATTTTGATTTAAAGAACAACTTTTATTTAGCACACATTAATATGCTAAAGTGCAACAAATACTGTAACTTTTGACAACAGAATAATGAATTAATACTGGTTGATTGTAAGCTTCTAAAATGCGGCCCCTCCTGAAAAAGTCTGCCAGGGCCCTTGTGTATACCTGTGGGTATAAATAGTATTAAATAAATATATACAGGGTGTAAGGTACTGCTTTGGCCATACCTTAGCCTGGAATTTTACACGAGTAACTAACACTTTATTGACAATACCATTTTGCCAAAAAATAATAAAAAAAAAAAAAAAAAAAAAAAAAAAAATTGTGTCACATATTTGGAACCCTCTAGCTTTTTGATGAATGGATATAAATGGTTTATCATCATCATCATCAACACTTCATGGATTAGGAGACTTCTCCTGTTCAGGCCTCAAGCCTCTCTCCACCTTCTCATCAGTCTTCCAACATTTCTCCTCCCATATGGTTGGTAATTGTATGACATTTTGGGATATCGGGTATTGTACATCCTTTGAAAATGATTTCTCCACTTTCTCTATATTGGTTTATTTTATCATTTATTATTTGGTTCTCTTATTTCTTTGTTTTTTATTTTATCCATTATTGTACATCCTTTTATAGCTCTAAGGTACCTTATTTCTGCTGCATTTATTTTATCCCATTCTTTTTTCTTTATTGTCCATGTTTCACAACCATATGCTAATGTTGGAATCACTACTGTTTTGTAAAATTTTAAGCTTGTTTTTGTTTTTAATGTTCTTGCTAATATTCTGCAACTGTTCTGGAATTTTTTTGAATTGTGGTTTATTATGTCACTAACTGTCGCACAGCCATTGTGAGAACAATGTTATATGTAATTATTATTTATTTATGCCAACAAACTTACTGTTGGTGTTTTTAAACGCACAAGCCGTGTGTGGGCAAAGTTTAAGAGGTAGAACTGGAACTTAAAAATTCAATTCAATGCATTGAATTTTTAAGTTCCAGTTCTACCTCTTAAATGTTATATGTATTTTTACCTTCATTCGAATGAATTTAGTCAATTTAATGTTAAAATGTCATGCAAAGTTTAATTTCTAAGTGTAATTTGGCAATGTCATAACATGAAATTGCAACTAAATTCATTCAAATTTAAATAAAGACATTACAGCATTGTTCACACAATGTTTGCGTGACAGTGAAATAGTAAACCATTTATATCCATTCGCCAAGAAGCTAGATGGCTCCAAATATTAAAAATATTTGACACTTCTTTTGGGGTGAAATGGTTCTTTATGGATAATAGTTGTATTGGACATTGTTACACTTATGTAGAATCCCTGATTAACGTATGGCTGAAGCAGTATCTTCCACCTTGTATAATTATATATTAATATGCATAATAGTATGAATTTTATATATATATATATATATATATATATATATATATATATATATATATATATATATATATATATATATAATTATTTTTTGCTAATTTTTACAATGACTGATAATCTCCTACAGTTTTGTCAAATGTCCTACATTCTTTACTATTGTATACTACATTTCCATAAAATATGTTAACCCTAATCAGTGCATGCATTTAAAACTATATTGACAACAGCGTAGGTATAATATTTTCTAGAAACTACACTTTATTGAATACAAAAATCTCATTTAGAAAAATGATCTGTTGAAAAAAGATTAATAGGTGCTATAACATTTTACTTGTTCATACAAATGTGAGTTTTATAGACTAGATAATCAGAAAAATAAGATGACTTTGATCTGAAGTTCCAGTGTTATCACTAATTATAAACAATTATTTTTGGCACAGACCGTGCGTCCTGTCCTAGCTTATCTGTCCCAGATAGGAAGCAACAGGCTGCTTCTGAGTGAGCATATGGAACACTTCTTTTTCGCCAATTTCTGACGGTGTTTACCTGGTAAACAAATGACTGTAACGATTGCCTGACAGCACAGATAACAGCTGACACATAATTGTACATACCCATGTTTTTCCTTATATGTGCGGGCGGCATGGACGACTATATTGAGTACACTCCTACATAAGAGACCAACCACCCTCTGCCCTTGCCAACTATGTTATTGATCTCTCTGTAGACCTCTTAGGAACAAGAGTGGCATATGTGACGTAAATCTCGCCGGAAGTGCTAAAGAACAATCACACAGACAAGTGATATAGCTCGGTTTTTCTCGTATAGCAATGAAAAGCACGGGAGATGAAATCGGCGTGGGCGTTTGCATGAATGGCGCGCAAAAGTTCGAACGCCTTTCTATGTTCAGTAGTTTAAATCGCAAAATCGCAAAACTTCCGAGAAACTGGGGAGCACGAACACCCGGCATGCCTGTATATTTAGAATCCACGTGCATTCAACACGTGGTTGCTTGTTCACGTGACTGTGACGCTTACTTTATGTGCATGGGTATACCATTTACACATATGTAGGTATGACTTAGGACTATTTTTAATTTCGCGTGTGCTTTGGAACTGTTTTGTAAGCTTGTCGTTTCGAAAGCCATTTTCCCCTTCCTCATCCTGGAATAGTGTGTGAAGTGTGTGAAATCTATATTATGGCTGACACAAAATTTAATGACGGTTGACTCGACACAACATCCAATTAAAGGCTTGCAATACCTTGTAGTATTGTATAACTAAACACGCTGTGAAATCACGTTGTAAAGCCGGTGATATAAATATCATTTACGCCCACAAAATTTATTTGCACAAGAAAGGGAATAGTAATGGTCAAGTATCAGCCGCCATTACATTTTGTCTCTGCCATAAAACAAGTTTTCTTTCGATACCAGTTATTTGGAAATTGTATGTTAATGGAATACATAAATAACATTTAGGGACAGGACAACAGTGATCGATATATCTCGGTATCGAACTGGCTATTTTGAGCACCGATACTCAATTTTTGCATTTTTTTATTATGTAGTTACAGTAGGTAGAGAAAGTATTGTATTCCACCCAAAAATTCGATATCGACATTTCAACATTCACGTTTTGAGATTCCATGAAAAAAGAAAGTGTTTGAACAGCATAATTCAAAAACGAAAAGTCCCTTAAATACCAAACTTAATATATAAACTCAAGAGTTTTCCAAGGATGCGACACAAAGATTTAAGAAAATACCCCCACCCCAGACTACCTTTACACGGAAAGGGTTTCGAAAATTTTATTTTCTCAAAAATGGCTCTTCGATTTTAACTAAATTACCTTGCAACATGTATAGAATTTTCTGGGTATATCCCCAGAAGCCCTCCTCATTCTGAATGACTTTTACATAGCTGGTAAACCGTAAAAAATAGACAAAAATCTTACTACACAAAACATTTATCTCGTTAAAGTACACGATTTTTTTAAATTGAGGAGTTAACCATTTCTAAGCTATTCCTTGTTATTAGTTTGAATTTTCAAATATTTATGATTTTCTCAAATGGAAAATCGCTGTTTTTATTTTTTCCTCTTCTGGTTATACAAAGACAATGGAATTCCAAAGCAGGCACGTGGAACCAGCTCTTAAAAGCTCTGACTATCGTCTAACCCTACCGTATTTTATTTCCATTGTGTCTAAAGTTGCCATGTAATATAGCCATTTTTACACTTCTCTATCTTGGTTAACTTGGAAGTAGATAGAACAGGGGTGTCCAAACTTTTCTGTTTGGAGAACCTTACGCAGTGAGCGGCAATGCCTCACTCCACTCCTCAGCTGGAGGGACAATCAGCCTGTAGTGATGGTCACAAACAGGCGATTCCATGGCAGTTTCTAAGTCATACCTTGAATTTTCTGGGAATGTCCTCAAAGGACCTCTTCATTCAGGATGATTTTTGCATAAATGGTTAACAGTAAGAGACAGACAAAAGCTTACTAAATAAAAAACGTGGCCTCTTTAAAACACACAATTTATCTCAAATATTTTTTTTTTCTTTTGGGTGAACCACTTGCAAAATATTCTATCTTATTTGTTTGGATTTGTCAATACTTATACTTTTCTTCAAATAGGAATGTTATTCGTTTTTTCAATCCCTGGCCTTGCAAAGGACGTAATTTCAAGGGCATCGCATAGCAACCAGCTCTTAAAACATTTCACTACAGCTTAAAGCCTACCGTATTCCCATATTCCCCTTGCACCTACAAGAAAATTCGAAATAAGGTGATTTGTGAAACTGCTTATGTCGATTAGAAAGTAGTGTTATAGAGAAATAAGCATTTACAAGAGTGAGTAGCTCTGAATATATGCACCCTTTAAAACTCCTTTAAAAATGTACAATCACTTTGCTGGAAATTTGATAAGCTAGTGTTTAGTAAGTTTAATTCAATTTCAGATTTAATACCTCAACATTGATTTTATGGTGTTCCATACATAACGCTCAAAATACGTTTAGTTTTTAGAATGCCCGTCATTGATTAGGTACCATATAAACACATTCAGTTGTTTAGTTCCTCCAGTATTTACCACTTGCCACTATGTATTTTAACCTCCAAAAATTGGTGATTTGGAAATACGTTTGAGGTTCCCTGAACCTTAAAATCTACAGACAGACACCGAAGATAACTTAATGAAACATCGGACGAATACTTCTATTATTCAGATAAGCAGCACGAAGGTTTGCACGAAATTTCGTCCCTAGCCTTTAGGTAGGGAAATTTTTTATTTTTTTATTTTCTAAAAAAAAAAAGACATTTATTATTAAAATACCATAAACTTGAAATATTGATTTGATGAATAATATGTATGTAGTATATATGTAGTCTTTCTTTTGATACAATTTTGTAAAATCAGATTAGGAGATACACGAAAACTTACTTCAGGAATACGCCAGTTTTGTAGCGATAGCCTCGTTAGGTCCCTCAGGGACCAATTGAGGAACTACTTGATTGAAAAGTAGCGATTGTGTAGACCGCATAACCGGCCGGGAGGGACCGGGGCGCTGACCACGTACCACCCTCTGGTGCTGCACCCCATTCATGACTGGTGAGCAGAGGTGGGGGATGCAGCGGCTGGGCGGTAGACCTTGACCCGGAAAGTGCTGTTGCCCCTTGGGTTACTTTAAGGCCTGCATGTAAATTTGTGATGGTATCTTTGTTACATTGACTTTAATTGCAGAGATCGAACCAGGAACTGCACATTTTGGATTTAACTTATTTTATTTTATTAACCTTTTTAGTTAAAATATGTACAATAATGTACAGCATGAAAGAAGCGCTAAATACATTTTAAAATACATGTTCCGATGTAGAAAATAAGGTACCAGGATATTATTTAGCTTCAGATAATTTATTTTTAAAAAAGTACTGTTGCATTAGTGTTTCAACGTATAGTACTTTAAAAATCAGTAACTTCAAAGCTGTTTGTAGAAGAAAAAAAGTTTTCTATAGTTTATTATTTTGATATTAAAACAATCATTTACAGGATAAAAACTTCACCGTGGGAGAAATTTGTGAACACAAATTCTAACGAAAGAATTGCCAACATATTTTAAAAATAAAAGGTTTAAAAATTTATTTTGTTGTTTAACGACGCTGTCAATTGCCAGGATCACATAAGCGTCGCCGGTGTGCCGGAATTTTGTCCCGCAGGAGTTCTTTTACATGCCAGTAAATCTACTGACATGGAGCTGTCGTTTTTAAGCACACTTAAAAACCATCGGCCTGGGCCGGGTTTGAACCCGCGACCTTGTGAACAGTAGGTCAGCGTCTAATCAACTGAGCCACCCAGACCGACAATATAATATAATAAAAGGTCTGTTGCAGTTTCATAGGATACAAGCTAAGGATTACATTTAAACGTGTATAACAATCTGAAGTTATGAAACTAGATATATTAACCAGATTTCAAAGCCACATGCCTACAAGCATTATTTATAACCCTAGAAAGACATCTTTTAATACTTATTTAATTTGTACGTTTACAAAGCGTGAACTAACGGGGAAGTCGGTTCTTCACAGTTGACTACTGCAGTAATGTTATTCGGGTCCCCGTTGCATTTGTATAGTGCTTCAATTCCAGGTATTCTATCCTTGAGTTCAACAAGTGCTCCGATCCATAATTAGAACATGTCTGCACTTCAGTAGCTAAAACATGCGAGTTTCCACTGCGCACATTCATGCGGCTGAAAGGCGTGCACCAAGATCATTATAGATTGGTCTTTAATGAAACTAGGTTTCATGATTTTTTTTTTAAAGACTGAAAGACAATGCTGTAATTACCTCGGTTTTAAAGTAGTAAAATTTTCTTTCACCCAAAAATTTGGTGACGGGATTTCACCTTAAATGTTTAGATTCCTGAACACACCAAAATAGATACCTAATTTAGGTTACTAGTTACAAAAGTAACGAGAGGCTCTAGTTATAACACGACTATAAGTGCCGCAATTTACTAATCCTAATTTTGTAACATGTTCAATATTTTATCTACGTTAAGAGTATTTTAGTGTATGTTTTATATTTAGTATATTTAATGAAATTTATATTGCGGGAATGATGTCTAGAGAAAGAGTAATGACATGTGGACTTTGGAGGGAAAAAGAAATGATGCATTAAAGAAATCAATACTCTGCAATTTTGGATGCTAGTTTCATATGTGAATTTAAAGTAAAAATGAAGATGATTTTTACAGTTCATCAGGAAAAACTTTAAAAGCAGTCCAAGATGCAACTGTTAATAGATGTATAACGGGTGATTTAGGCGGCCCGGGTTCGATCCCAGGGACCCGCATGTGGTACTCGTGGTGGACGAAGCGGCGTCAGGGCGGGTTTTCTCCGGGTGCTCCGGTTTCCCCCGCCATTTCATTCCACCGGTGCTCCATCTTCATTCCATGTATCATCAGTGTCACCGCCTGCGGTGCCGTAGTAGTAAAAGCGGGCGTTAAACACTACAAACACTATAACGGGTGATCTAAAAGACTCCGAACCGTCTGCGTTGTGTTTTACCTGTACGCATCCTTGGTGCTCGTCGCCGACTGCCGCTGTCATAGAACAGCACAGATAAAATCATACAACATTTTTAAAACTACTTTGGTAGGCTTTACTTGCCAATGTTATTAAAGGAGGTGCAACCATCGTTGTCCATACATTTTTGGCACCTCTTTATGAAACTATCCATCACTCATCGTAGTTCATGTTGAGAAATGCTGCCAATTTCCTGGCGGATATTTGGTTTTAACTCTTCCAGGGTGTGTAGGTTTGTCTTGTACACTTTATGTTTTAAGTTACCCCAAAGACAGAAATCGCAGATACCTGGAAATTGTTCTGCAAATCGCATTTTCACTTGGCGAGCTGACTGAGTTAACACATACGAATCATAAATACACACTGTGCAGTAGAAAACAAGTCCTGAACCATAATACACTTTGTGACTAAATACACGACAAAATAATAAAGCACACTGGTAACAACTCAACCACACGATACTGCGTCAGCTCAATACTGCACTTTCAAAGTAGAGAAAAACAAGTCAATCGCATGACCTTGTGTATAGCAGCTGCATTATCGTGTTTCCCTGTGCGCAATGGGAAAAAACAGCGCAGCGGTTCGGATGTTTTTGGATCTCTGTACTTCCATAAAAGTAAAGTAAAGTTTATTTATGTGCCTCCAATAAGTACATTATTACACATTATGGTGGTTGTAATATTACAATAACTATCAATTAGGGGAGACAGTTTTTTGTTTTAATACACATTATCAAGAAAATTAAGATTTAGAATATAGATGATCACTTAATTAATTTAAAACCTCCAGCGCAACAGCCCATGAAGGGCCAAGGCTTGCCACCCAGCTTCTGCGTCCCCCACCTCTGCCCACTACAGGCGTCTTTAGTGGGGTGCAATACTGGAGGTGGGATGTAGTCAGCGCCCCGAGCCCTCCCGGTCAGTTATGCAGCCTTGGCGTCCTGACTTATATATTTTACGTTTTGCTGAATCTGTATTTT
Organism: Tenodera sinensis; assembly: GCA_030765045.1. Classification (NCBI taxonomy): domain Eukaryota; kingdom Metazoa; phylum Arthropoda; class Insecta; order Mantodea; family Mantidae; genus Tenodera; species Tenodera sinensis. Next base: position 71,552,709 of record CM060968.1, read on the forward strand.
ATGTTATGATAGCGTGTTTTGTGTTTTGTTAGAATTTAAAGATAGCTTTTGTTGCCTAGTAACTATAAACTGAAGTCGGTGACATTATGCATAGCAGCAGAAGAAAAATTGTTAGAAAAGATCTTATGGATTGCACTCACATGACTTTCTCTACACTTGCACTAACTATTCTTACAAACTCTTATCCCTATATCTTCTTCGTGTTAGTCGAGATAAACATTTGCAGAAATTATCTTATTATTGTATCCTTGTAGGCGCAAGGGGAACATGACAATACAGTAGGCTTTGAGTGATAGTCAAATCTTTTAAAGATTTGAGATTCCGTTTTCTTTGCAGGGCTAAGATATAAAAAATGAATAACGATCTTCCATTTGACGAAAGTTTGAGTATTCCAAAACTGTCACAAATAACAAGGAATATCTCCGAAATGGTTCACTCTACAAAACCAAATATCGGGACATAACTTGTGTGTTTTAGCAAGATCTACATTTTTTGTATAGTAAGATTTGGTCTATCTCTTACGGTTTAGCAGTTATGCAAGTCATCTATAGTAAGCAGGACTACGTGGGCTATAGCCAGAAAATTAAAAATATACATTTCATTTGTCATACAAATACTTTAAATATGACATTTTAATCAAAATCGCTAGTCATTTTCGTGAAAATGAAAATTTTCGAAAACTTTTCCATGTAAGGGGTAGTTTAGGGTGGAGCAATTTTCTTCAAAATCTTTGTGTCGCATCCTTGAATACCAAATTTGGTTATTAACCCACTTTTCATTTTAGAGTTATGACACACGAGCAATCGCACCCTACTCCCCACACCCACCCACACCTTTTTCTAAAAACGTTTTTTTTTTTTATTCAGGGGGCATCAAAACATACTTCTGGTGAAATCCTTACATCGAATTTTTGCGTGGAATACAATACTCCCTCTATTTTACGTAGTAGAGAAAGTAAAATCTATTCTTAGAAACCTATTTGATACGGATCCAAGGTGCTCGTTCGCTTCGGAAATTGTGAATTTAGGAACAACCTATAAGGTTCTACAAAAATGAAAATTAACATGTCATCTGTTAGAGTGAATGCATTAGGAATGATGGAGATTAGTGTTAAGGTAACCACGCGCAGTTACACGATTTGCCGCTTGATCCATTTTCATTTGACTGTCCTTCGATTTTATATCAAAACTGCGAATGAAAAAGTATAGTCAATGCTTTGACATGCTTAAAGGCCAATTGTCTCCAAATACTGTCATTTCCCGCATATGGTATACTTCGCTAATGAGATTTGACACTTGCACGTTACAGAAATGGATAAATTCGCAGGAGGCCTTAATTTAGCCTGACGGAGCAGGGAAAGCATAAGGGGAAATGCAGGGGAAACTGCAGGTGCAGTTATGCAAGCATATTGTGCTAACTTGTGAATAATGTATTTTCCTGCCAAACTGGCGTAAAATTGTGTGAATGATGAGTGATATCTAATTTATGCGATACCAAGGGGGAAATGAGATTTCGCAAAAGTCGTGTATTAATATCTGTACGGCACGGCAGGGGTGTCCAAAGTTTGCAGATGAGGGGTTAGGATACTCAAAGGATTGCATACATTGGACGTATTATGCCGTTCGTTCTGGAAACACCTCTAGCACTTGGGTATTGAAGTGAATTTTACGGTAGTCAAACTGTCATCAGAATATAAATTAAACACGCACGCACACACACAAACACGCGCGAGCACACACAAAGACACGTGCGCGCGTACACACACACACAAAAACACGCGGGCGCGCAGACAAAAACACAAAAACGCGCGTGCGTTAACTTTTAACTAGCAGTTTCTAGCTCATTTCATTCAGTATAAGAACCTGACTGACAAATCATCCTATTAGTGCTTATGTAGTTTAAGTAATTCTAGTTTTTTAGTGACAAATCATTAATTACATTTAATGCCTGTGTGAAAGCTACTTAAATGTATATTTATAGAACAATCTGACAAAAGGTGCCATTCATTGCTAATTATATTATAACTAAACTAAATCATAATTATATTAGAACTAAACAGTAGGACGTAACAGAAAAAGCCTAGTGAAAGCTTAAAAAAGTTAAACTTGTATCTGTAAATATAGTCTTATACAGTGAAGTTTTGATTGCGTTTCTCCATTATCCCTGTTTTTTGTGTCTATATAATGTCTTTTATATGTTATTCTGGGTTCATATTGACATATTTGTACACTTTAATTGACATGTTCAAAGTTCACCGGCCTCCATGGCTACTTGTGAACTTGCTGAACGCAATCATATCTAATCCAATCTAATCTATTACTCCACACATCTAAGTGCTACATAATTGCAGTTATAATAAGCGTGTCCCATACAATGACTGTGGAACATGTATTCAGACAACTATGTAGCGATAATCCTGATATAGACTGATAAGTTTTATCACGAAACTCCCATGTATGCATTCATACATATTCCATTCATACGCTAGGTAATACATTGGAGAAGTAGGTATGTTTATCAAAGAGACATTTCTCTCGCCTAGTTGGGGCTCTAATGACCTAGCTGTCGACGGGCCCTTAAACCCTAATCACTCACTCACTCACTCTCGCCTAGTTAGAAATTGAATCCAGGACCTTGGAACAGTAGACAGGTGCTCTACTAACTCAGCTACAAGGCTAGTCTGTAAACGCACAAGAGTGCTCGTATGGGGTTCTAGGGTGCACATCTGTGGTTATTATGCCCGGAAAACTAGAACTACATACATGGTACAAATGGATATTTACTATTTAGGCCCAATGTTATAAACGAAGTTTAAACTCCCGGATAGCTTTAAATTATAATTTTTAGTTAAACGTATACGTTTTACAAACGTATATCTTCAATTGAACTTCAGTTTAACTTTACTGGAACACGTTTTACAGTTTAATGTTGTTGTAAGATGGCAGTCCTGGCTGTAAATGTGAATATGGGGAAGGTGTCTGAGGAATTGCTATTATGATAAAGCTGAAAGACCCAAAACTTTCTTAAACAGATCTAATCATTGTCAGGTGTGAAATGACCATGACGTTTTAAACACACTCAGACTTAAGAAACTGAGTGCTAACCTTATTACGTAAATTTTAAACCGCATACAGAAATCGATGCGAAGGTACGAGTATGAACTGTAAAATCATATATTTAATATTGATTTTCTTTTAAAATAAAAAGGTATGTTTGAAAATTAAGTGGAAACATAAGAACTATGTAATGCAATTAATCCATGCATCACATAAACATATGGAAAAAGCTTCTATAAACATTAATAAAATTGTTTGTCACCTAGGTTTCTGTATACCTCCGAGAATATGTTCTGTTTTGGCCATGATTAAATTTCAAGTAGATAAACAGGTTTGATGAACCATTTTAAAGTATAATAAAATAAATCGAAATAAGTAGTGTCAAATAAGTACACCAGAGTGACCTTTAGCACAAGCAACCTGCTGCCTCTCAAAAGACACTGAACGAAGTATGTGTACAAATACTTCCTAAGAAAGATGGGAAATAGTTGCAACGCAGCACCTCCCCTATTTCCCCTACATGCGCGTTATCTGTCACTTACCGCCATCGTTCCTGACGGCTACTCTAGCGGCGGGATAAGAAGACTTAACGACCTTCAGGTACACCAACACCATTGCACTGCAGTTTAACTTAATCACAAGCTATAAAACAGCCCCTGCAGACTGCAGTTAAAATTTTGGTTTGGTTTAACTAAATTTCCTCTTGAAATTTTGACTTCTGATACTGTCGGATGACATTAATTATTTTACTTTAGAAGTCATGAAGTTACATTTGTTTCTTTCCTCTAAAACAGGCCTGTCAAACGTCACTCCGAGGGTGTGAAGAGAGGAGTCCACCCCTCAAGTGCAGTAGCACGCGCTAGTAGAACCGGTTTTCGCTTTGTTTTTCTCGTTTTCCGATTTGAAGGGAGGGAAAATAGGGGAAAATGTTCACACCTGGCGAGTGCTGTTTGACACGCCTGCTCTAAAACATGCACAATGTTCTTAAGCTCCAACCTAACCTCATTCAGAGATATATCATCTCTCAATGCTGGCAATTACCTTTTGAAATGGACTCGTCTGAGCATGCAGAATGTCTAAATACATTTCTCCACAAGGTTCTGAAAATATGTCTTAAGAAGACTTGGATACTTATAAAGAGATAGGAAGTATGATATAAGAGCCTGAAAATGTGTACGAAGCTTTCAATTGCGGGAAACAAGCTCATCCACACTCTTTTACTTGGATTAATTTTCATCATTAATGACAATTCCTTTGCTGATGGCGTTAATGTTTGGACTATGTCCTTGATTTTTGTTTTTGCATTATGGTAACCCTAGGGTTACAGCACTCTGAATGCACAACTGTAAGCGACTTGGCAACAGCAGATTCTTTCGCTAAGAGTATATTGAGAGGACCTTCTCTATTGCGTTCATGTCATTAGCAGCGGAAGAAGGTTGAGGGACAGGTTTACAACTTCTTGGAGTGTGGTCGTTAAGGGATGGGTGCTACTATGCGTGTGCTTGTGTGCAAGTACGAGAGACTGAACAAGGTAACTCAAAAACGAAATGTTGGATAAATAGCAAACTTGCATTTAACTTTAATGCCTTCCAAATATGCAATACTACTCTTGACATGGAAACATTTTCGTAAAAAACTACCTAACGATGACTAAAAATGCAGTATGTTTAAGCTATTTGTAACACAGAATGTGCATCTTCAATTGTCTGGGAGTAGTCTCCGAAGGGTCTTCATTCGGGAAGAATTTTGCTATTGGTAAACCATAATATATAAGACAAATTTTGCTGCAAAAGGGGAAAAAAACATTTACATTTCATTAAAATACAATTTATTTAAAATTGTGTGTGCATCATGTTGCCTATGCAACAACGGTATGGGGCCCAAGATGAGGGATAAGGAACAGAGGACGCTCACGGCAGAGACGCTCGCAAGAATTTACTGCAGTGATTGGTGTGCAGTGGATGAGAATGGTGAGAGACAGTAAAGTGGAAAGAAATGTGGGAGAGGATAGAAGCATAGTGATCAATGGTGCAATGGAAAAGAGCGGAGCAAAAAGTGTGGGTGGCCATAATATCAGCATAAAGGGCAGATAGACACAATCACAATAATGTAACTAGCAAGTAGGGGCAGCAAGAAAGGTACAAAAACAAGACTGTTCAAGGGAAATGTAACTCTGAGACTAAATATAGCTCACTCTGTCAGTACTATAGAGCTAACCGTACTACAGGTGGTAGGAAGCCCTTGCCCGACAGGGATCTTGCGGGCTTGTTTGTTTGTTTATTTTATAAATTGACGTGCTATCAGTCACACTAAAATAGACTTAAGATATAAACAGTTGTATGTTTTCTTGCCAAGTAAGTGTAACGCAAATTTTAACCATTTCTGGACAAAATATGTATCATAACATTACATTGACAGAAAACCGTAATTTATATTAATTAAAGGGTTGTATGTGAATGGATAATTTCTATGGGCATGTTATATATCAAACTTATAAGCATCATAAACGTATTTCCAAGTAATTCGTATGTTTTTCTCAGAGGCAAGATAAGGGACAGAAAGGGAAGGGGTAAAAACTGTGCAGGAGTTGGACCACCCCTGCTAAGTAGAGACGATCCGACACGTATCAAATCCGATTTCCGCGCTGCTACCACACAGCCTTTATGAAAGGCGCGATCTGTGCATGAATGGCTACAACACAAAGGGGAAACCTCCCTTCGAATAATTCATGCTACCTGAAAACACATATTCCGCTCAGATGTATTTTTGATAAACAATTTTTATTTTAACACCTACTTTGGATAAAGGAAATACTGCACTCCAACCAAAAATTCGATATCGAAACTTCAAACTACCCTTTACATGGAAAATTTGTCTCAAGATTTTTTCAGAAATGGCTCGAACGATTTTGATTAGAAGATTAGATATTACTAGGTTGGATTGCGTTCAGCGAGTTCACAAATAGGCATAGAATCCCGTGAACATTGTACATATCAATGGATATTGACATATTTATGTATAGCATAAAAAGCACATTATACCGGGTGGAAGGGAAGTCATTACATTAATTCAAACCAGTGATATATCTCGGTATTTGGAACACATTTTGTATCTTGCATTTTTGTCTCTGACCATTTCCTACAGAGATATTTTAGTTTTGTCGAAAACAAACTGGCAACACTGCAGATTGTGTAGGTGTCACTTTCCCTAGCTCAGTACACAAACAAATACAGTAACGGTGCTTCTTGAAAACACAAACACCCTGCCTTGTCTTTCCGTGTTTACTGCGCAAGTGTAGGCCAATCACAAGCGTCGGCTCCCAAAACATCAAGCAAAAGGGAAAGTGCCAGATCTATTTACATCCACAACGCAACGTTGTCGACTTGCTGCACGTGTGAAAAAGCTGCTCGGAGTATTTCTTCGCGTGTTTTAAGTGATTATTTCGAAACCTTGTGATGTCCCGTAATTACTACCGAAGCTATGTCAGAAATAAGTTACTCTACGCATCTTACAAGTAACAAACCGTTATCTTCGTACATTCCTGTGGAATTACGCATCCAATTTGGATCAAAAACAATTTTTCTCGAAATCGGCTGATCAAAGAACAAAATTACTAGACTTTGTAACCTTTCTATGAAGCACATTAGAAGGAATATAATGACGTCCCTTCCCCTCTGTATATAGGCACAAAAATAAAGTAGGGATAATTGAAAAACAAAATGAAATCTAAATGAAAACTAATATATTTACAAATGCAAATTTAACTGTGTTTTAACTTTCACTAGACTTTTCCCGGCATTTTCCATTATTTTGTTATATAATTAGCAATGCATGACGTCTTTTGTCAGTTGTTCAATACATAGAACTTTAAGTAGCTTTCGAGCAGTCATAAAATGTAATTGACAATGATTTGTCACTAAAGGAGCTAGAAACTACTTACAAAACTACATAAGCATTAACAGGATAATTTGTCATTCAGACAATCTTGTACAGAATACTTGAGCAGTTTTAGAAGCATTGAAATTAACTTATTCCTTAAGATCATTAGGAAGAACATTAAATATTTTTATGGTTTCATAGTAGTTCTGGAAGCAGGCTTTGTACTGGGATGATGCATGTCGCTCTTGTGTAGTATGTCATGAATTTCATTGTTATAAATCTGGCTCAACTGCATATAAAGCATTTTATGCATCGAGAGTATATACATGTAGGGTAAGGTTAATATCTTCAGTCTTCTAGAAAAATCTTTGCATGAGGAAATACTACACAGATAAGAGATTTACATAACAAATATATTTAGAATATCCTATCAAGACTTCTTTGTTCTGAGTAAATTTTAAATAAGTTTGTATAACCGGTAAATCTTAAGATATGGGCAAAAATATATTACACAAAAACTACGAATATTGTCTTGCTAAAATGTCATCTATGTCAAGTATTCTTAATATTAATCCTTTCGGCGATACGTTTTGTTATTAGTTGAATTTTCAAACCCTTCGTACATTTTTAAGTTCTCTACTACGTATAATTAAGAAGAGGAAGTACTGTATTCCACACAAAAATTCGATGTCGAGATTTCTCCGGAAATATATGCTTCGAGGTTCCCTGCATCCAAAAATCATTCTTAGAAAAATGTTCGTGTGTGTGCGCGCGCGCGTGCGTGCGTGCGTGCCCATGGGTGCGTGCGTTTATGTGTCAGTCTGTAGACAGCATAACTCAAAAACGAAAGTCTGTTAAAAACCAAAGTTGGTATTAAAGTTTAATGTCTTTCAAAGATGCGACACGAAGATTTTGAAGAAAATTCCTCCACCCTGAACTGCTCTTTACATGGAAAATATTTCGAAAATTTTATTTTCTTGAAAATTGCTAACGATTTTGATTAAACTGGCATATGTTTTAAGATATTTTTTATGAACAATGAAATGTATATTTTGAATTTTCTCGCTATAGCGTATGTAGTCCTGTTTGCTCTGGATGACTTGAATAACTCGTAAACCGTAAGAAATAGACCAAATCTTACTATACAAAAATGTAGATCTTGATAAAACACACAATTTATGTCTAAATCTATTTTTTTTAAAGGTGAATCATTTCGGAGATATTCTTCGTTATTTGTGTAAGTTTTGGAGAACATACTTCTGTCAAATGCAACATCGCTATTCATTTTTTATGCTAATCGGACAAAGAGAACGGAATTTGAAAGCTTTAAAAGATTTGACTCTCGCTCAGTCTGCTGTATTTTCAGTCCCCTTGCACCTACAAGGAAATAAACAATAAGATAATTTGTACAAATGTTTATCTCAACTAACACGAAGAAGATATAGGAATAAGAGTTTGCAAGAATGCTTAGTATAAGAGTAGAGAAAGTCATGTGAGTGCAACACATCAGATTTAAGTTATAGCCGTTATAAGGGTCATACTTCTGTATCTCTCTTTTGCCCTGATGCGGTTTATTTTGGGTATTTTGGTTTCTGGAGTTGTCGAGGGAAAATGTGGGTATTTTGGTTCCTCCGGCTGTCGTTTGGTTTTTCGCACAGGTCGTTCATTCTCCTTACAAATATGTTGAAGGATGTCGAGAATGGTATCTCAGGGTTACCCAGCGGAGGAATAGTCGTGTAGTAAACAGAGTCTGTATTATAGCTCTTTTCCATTTAATGGGTGCGACTAAGATTCACCTAACATTACACTCTTTTATGCTTTCTTCTCAATAATCAAAGTAGGATTCATGTTTTGTGTATTTATTGTTGCTTTCCCCTCCTGATGCATTGTTCGCTATGTTGCTTCGTGTAAAAATTAGCCCGGTCACTAACCTGCCTTATTCGCGCGTCGCGGTTTTCACAACTCGCGCGTCTTTCGCACCAAAAAGACAAATGATTACCGCTGCCTCTCAAAAGCTTCGTTCTTCTATCGGGTCTCCAGTTTTCTTTTTTTACAAGTGTTAGCCTGATGCTAGTACAGTAACTCCGGCTTACAGGCTACAATTTATATTAGATTGTAATTGTTAATATCTACAATATATACAATTTTTGGGACTTTCGAAAAACCCATACGGTGACTATCTTTAGATCACCGAGAACAGTTTTTGTTTGTATTGTTTGGTGTCCTTTGAGAGTATGTCATTAATTTACATTATATATATTTCACATTTATTTACACATATACACATACGCATTCACTCCTGGGCATACCAACAATGTCCCATTACACGCACACACACAAACTTACACTGGGAACATCAAAATATGCGTCCCAGCTCACTGTACTATTTACACTTCACACTATACACTACATATATTCTACAGTTTCTGCTGTTTTCCTGAGCGGTCAGGTCGCAGCTCCTGTGATTCCCGAGGCGCGGGCCTCTGCCGTAGTGAGTGTGTGGCCGGGTTTGCATGGGCGCGCATTAGTCGGCCAGCCGTGCCGCGTCTAGAACATTTTAATTTTAGCATGTTTGCAGTGTTTCGGCTCGCCTTTGCCAATGTTGGCGATCACATAGTTTTTGTGATTTCTAATGTGCGCCCATGTTGCCGTGGGAGGTTAATCTATTTCACACCTTTTTTTCTATGCAAGTCAACATGTTCTCTCACGTGGTTTCTTCACACTGTCATTCGTCTTGTTTTCGCCCTGATAATCTAATTGGTCGTTTCTAGTAGTAAAATAGTATAACTTTTCTCTCAGTTAACAAAATATACTACTACATTCTTGGCTTCGGTTTTTATGCTTTGCCAAATTTACCTTGCGATTAAGCATGTCTGCCTACGCGTCGCTCAGTCTTGGGATTTTCAGTAATTTGTCAATTTCCTTTCAGAGGTGGATGCACTTCCTATTGCTTTCTTTCCTGTCTTCTTCCTGCCTGGGGCTGTATCTCTACCCTTGTTCACATCTTTCCTCTTTCTGCTAAAATTTAACTCTCATATGTCTGCCTACATTCTGTTTTCAATAGTCATAAGTATATTACGCATCTGTATAATTACCGGTCAGCCTACAAAGAAATATAATAAAAAAATTCTGCAAACGTCTAGCACGAGAAAAAGCTCTCGTAAAAATAGTTTGTTCAGGAGTAGATAGAGAAAATTGTGAATGGAACATGTTTGTTCTCACAAACAAATCGCCCTGTATAATACATTTGACAATTCTCCATTATTCCCATTACAAAACAAGCGTACCTGGTATTTAATGCTAAGCATACATTCACAAACGCATCGTACCTTTAGCAAATTCTTCGGCACACCTACAAAATACAGCGTATTGAATTTAGTTGCTTTAGGAAATAAATACTCTCCAAATTTGTGTGCGTATATATCGAAATGTGCTGTTGTATGCGTAAAGGCAAAAAAAAAAAAAAAAAAAAAAAAAAAAAATAAAAGCCTGGTACACGAGATGAAATCTGGTTGGTTGTGCAAACTGTGCAGCATTGATCCGTGTGAGCAGACTGATGGCAACAGCTTGCAGTTACGAGTTTCCCGTCATCCCTGATATTCCAACCACCCCATACGCATAACATGGAAGCGCCATTTTGGAACAAATCTACAGCATCACTGGGAGCCACACTAAATTTCTAGTATACTAAACTATTTACTCTTAAGCTGATGCATTGAGCACGGATTTTTATGTACTAAATCCTTAAAATAATTATCTTTTATGTGGTAATGATTCTAAAAATGTCCTAAAACAGAAAAAATATTTTCAAACAAATTAGAAAACAGCTTATAAAACAATGAATGTTGGAACTCGTCAATTTGTAGCTAAACTTCAGATTTAAACAAGAAATATCTCCAGATGCTCATCACAAAGCCCTATCCTTTATCTTTGATAATGCCTTATTATATTGGGAAAAGGAATGTTCTACAACAGCCAAGTTCAACGTTTTGCAAAAGAAGGGAATTTGGATTTACCTCCTTCCTCTATATGCGGACTTTGCCATTCTTTAACACTCAGACGTGCATTGTGTTGCAGTGGCGGGTTGGTTACATGTACGTTGCCTATGATTTACGAAAGCACTTTCAAATCTTATGCGATAAGCTTATGTTCATTAGTGACTTCTTTGGTACTGCTTACGTTCAAATTTCAATATTTGGCGACATAGTCAAAGAAGCCTTAGAAGATACACCAAGTGATCTTCGCGTAACCTAGTGAACTATATCAAAAGTCTATATCGCAATTTGGAGAAATTGTTTGCAGACACACTCTTATACAAACTAATCTTGCAAATGCTTATTTCTCTGTCTACTTCTTTTAATCGACAGAAGCATTTTCAGAAATTATATTATTGCTAATTTTCTTGTGGGTGCAAGGGTAATATGGGATCCAGTAGGCTAAGTGATACTCAAATGGTTTAAGAGCTGGTTGATCTTCGATGCCTTTGAAATTCAGTTTTCTTTGCAAGGCCAAGAGATAAAAAACGAATAATATATTCCTGTTTGAGAAAATTATAAGTACTGGCAAATTCAAGCAAATAAAGAATATCTCGGAAATAGTTCACTCAAAAGAAAACGGTATTTGACATAAATTGTGTGTTTTAACGAGATCCACATTTTTTATTCAGCGAACTTTTGTCTACCTCTTACTGTTTGTCATTTATGCAAGAATCATCCAGTATGAAGAAGTCTTCTGAGAACATTCCCAGAAAATTCAAGGTATGAGTTAGGAACTGCCATGGAATCGCCTGTTGTGTCCGTCACTGGATACTGACTGCTTGTACTCTAAACGCCACACGTATGATTCATCCTCCGACTGAAAGAGCTGAGGAATAACAGGTAATTAACGTAAGCGTCTCCGAATAGACAAGGTTGGACATCGCTGTACTACAATGTCAACCTAGCATACCTGAAGAGAGGAATATCCTAACAGAAAAAAATTATTTTAAAATTATTTTGTTGTTTAACGACGCTATCAATTGCCAGGATCACATCAGCGTCGCCGGTGTGCCGGAATTTTGTCCCGCAAGAGTTATTTTACATGTCAGTAAATCTACTGACATGGAGCTGTCGTTTTTAAGCACACTTAAAAACCATCGGCCTGTGCCGGGTTTGAACCCCCGACCTTGGGAACAGTAGGCCAGCGTCTAACCAACTGAGCCACCCAGACCGACAACAGACATTTTCAAGTTCATCTATGTGTTCACGTTCCAAAATTTGAGCCGCCTCACTAAAGTTTGGTAGCCGCTGTTTTTCTCAAACAAAGCCTGAAATTTTGCCTTCCAACCTCTGTTTTTGAACTTGAGATAGTGTAAAGTTGTTTTTCAACAAACACTTTCTTCAACTGAATTACTTAATAACTCAACAGAAGTCTCTAGTTTGTTTATTGAACGAATCAAGGAATCAAAATTTAATCACACACAAAATTTCATCAAAATCAGTCCAACCCTTTAGGAGGAGTTCTGTAACCCAAAATTTCGATACTGAGATTTCACAGGAAACACGTTTTCAAACTGAAATAAATATCAAAAGGCTCGCGCGCGTTTGTGTAATACGAAATAGGGGGATAATATGGAATAATCAAGTTGCTTGTTTGTTGCTGATATCCAATGGCATCTACTAGAAATACTAGGTTACTTTCAGAGCCCTGCAACCAGTCTTGCCTGGTTTGTGCCAAATGCTGCTGGAGTGTGAATGATAATCTCATTTCTATCATCTAAAACGTTTTGCAGGTAAGTTTTTAAATATTTATGAAAAATATTTGAGCGCATATTATAGATGTAAACTACTAAGATTATACCAAAGATGCTGCACAGATCTTTCGGTTTCATTTTATTTTCATGCAGTAACACTGTTTCAATATGGCGTGGTGTGTAATATGGAATGCTGGTATCCCATATTGTCCTCCATTTATATCGAGTAATACATAATACCTGCATTATTTCTGATGAACAAAATTACTAACTTTAGAATTTTTTATAATACATTTAAACACTTTCTGCAGGAATGCCTAGCAAACGTCATAGTAATGGGGAGAATGTATTCCCTCGAATGCAAAGGTGCAGAGTGCATTTTCTGCAGTGGCAAGTTTTCAGAAGAAAGAAGAGAAGGTTTGAATCCGGTGCCAAAGGTGTAACTTGTGGGCACACAATGAATGCGCAGGAGCGGAATATATTGATTATGTTTACGATTTCTGAAAATAAATGTTTCAATGCAAAATAAAACCAACACTATATTTTTAGCTTATGTTCATACCACTGTAATCCAATTCAGTGCATTATTACGTGAGAAAAAGTTAACAATAAATAAAAAGCTGTTATGTAAATTTTTTCTTGAAAAATTGAGAAATTTATTAGGTATTCCAGATTACCCGCAATAAACTGGACATTTTTTGTCGAAAATTAATAAAAAATTCTAGTTTCAATTTTTTCACTAAAAGTATAATTAGTTAAATTAGAATATTACCTCAAATGTGGTATTTTTTCATATTACCCTAACTTCCTCTATGTGTGCGTACGAACAACATACGGATAACTCAAAAACGAAAACCAAGTTGGATATATTAAGTTCAACGTCTACCTACCAAGGTTACGACACTAAGGTTTTCCAGAAAATTACCCCAAACCAAACTACCCTTTACAGAGAACATTTTTCAAAAAGCTCAAATGACTGATAAAATACATGTTTAAGTTATTTTCACGACAAATGAAATACGTATCTTGAATTTACTGGAAAAAGCCTTTGAAGTCCTTTACATTCTAAAATGACTTGTGCATAACTGGTAAAGCGTAGGGGATAGACAAAGTCTTACTACAAAAATGTAGATCTTTTCAAGCACACAATCTTTATCAGTAAACTATTTCCGAAACATCTCTCGTTATTGGTTTTAATTTTCCAATACTTCCCTTTCTCAAATAGGAATCAGTTATGTTTTTTTTCCTTTCTTCCCCTGCAAAGAGAGCGGAATTTCAAAGCCATCACACAGCGACCAGCTCTCAAAAGATTGGGCTATCGCTTAAGCCTTCTGTATTCTCTATCTCTATTGTATCTAGAAGGGAATATGATAGACGTTTCACAGGAAATAAATATTGAGGTTCCTAGATGCGAAAACAGCATTTTCAGAAAAAAGGCGTGCGCGCGTGCGTCTGTGCATTTAACAGTCGGATGGGTATTTAAATCCAACATGTGTCCAGGATCTTTGCGCATTCTATACTACATATCTTTGCACAAAAAAGTTCCGTTATTTTCTATTTTCTGGAAAAAACGGCTCTAACGATTTTTATTGAGATAGTAAAACTCAAACTTTATGCTGTTCACACATCCACAACACCACTCCCCCCCCCCACTTTTTTTTTTTTTTTTTTGTTTTTTTGTTTTTGTTTTTTTGTTTTTTGTTCAGGAGGTTTCAAAGCACATTTCCAGTGAAACCTAGGCGTTTAATTTGAGTGGAATACAAATTTTCTCTATTTGCTGCAAGTATCTACATCATGGAGACAATATCGTTCATGCACCCATTAATAAATAGGTGGGAGAGTTTCTAAGTAAAGCTAAAAGGAAATGGGTTGGTCATTGAAAAACAAGCTAATTAGATATAAACTAGCGGACCCGACAGACGTAAATCCAAAAATTATAAATGCTTTTAATAAACTGAATTTTTTACACAGTTTTGATGAATAAATATTTTTTTAAATTCTGATGCTACCACACGCACAGTTATCACAACCCTACCTATTAATTGCGTGTGAATATATCTGTATAGATAGTATAAACTTAAATGTGTTGATTACAAACTTAAAACTGATAAATAATAGCAAGAAAGAGAAAACTCAAATCATTTTCACGACAGGTATATTTTTGATGTACAAAAATAAATGTTTAAATATATTTTAATCGTAATATTAACAGCAATAATTTTTTTGTTTTAATGCAATTTGATAAACAATATTTTAGTTATTCCCTGAGGGGTATAAACCACTAACTTAATGGTTTGCCAAACCTTGAACACGCAACATATAATTGGCCATGGAAAAACAGATTTTCCTAGATCCAACCCACAAATTAACATTGTATGGCCTTGTGGCTTAGTAGTAGTCGTCATTGCGAGTACCAAGTGAATTGGATATTGCAAGCGTTTGAATGGAATTGGCGAATATGAAGAGGTCATTGGGATTCGTGTCTGACATATATTAAAAATTAAAGAACTCCTAAAGCGCGATCTCAGCGCTGCCTACCGCATCCAGTTGTGAACCTAAACCATCCAAAGAACATAAATAAATAAAACACTTTCTATCGGATCAAATTGTGAATCTAAACCATTCTCGAATCAATTTAATCACCCATACACAAAATTTCATAAAAATCAGTCCAGCCGTTTCGGAAGAGTTCAATCACATACACACGGACAGAAGAAATGTAGACAAAGAGGATGAAATCTTAATGTGTAATGGTAGGATTTGTATAGATAAGAATATGGCGAGTTAACAGCCTGGACTGAATACTTAACTATATTCCTTGCATCCTTGATGTACCCTTTTATATAATGTAAGCCAGATAAAGCGAAATTTCTCTAAAAGTAGACAAAAGAATTTTGGAATAGCTGCTGGTCTCCAGTAGCCGAGACATTTTTAGGCAATTTAGCACTTGAAGGTTGTATTGTTTTTAAGTATAAATAGAAGTTAGAGGTTACAGAAAGTCATATAACCGTAACATAAGATTTTTTTACAAGTTCGTGTTTTCTTATTGGAGAAACCAGTCAGGCAGAGTCGGACAGCGAAGTTTCTGCTCTCTCGACACTAAACACGTGAGGATCTCAATTGCAAAGCCCAGTGCAAATCTTGCAAATATTAACTTTCGTTGATCCCCTAGTTGGCCATCAAATCCCGAGCAGATGTCAAAGCAAACTGACACAAATATTTGACTCAAGTGTCGACTTCTCCCCACAATTAATTAACTGGGATCGCACGAGCGGACTCCCCATCCTATTGTGTGGTCCCTCCCAGCTCATTCCCCCCTAGATTTCCATAATTAGCGTTTAATGCGCACCGGAACTAACGGCTTCCATATGCTTCCATATCCATAGCTGATATTAAAAAGGCACTGACAGACGTCGTCATAGCGGTATCTTGTTTCTTTGGCGATTTCAATGAGTGGGCGACACGCAGCTTTGGCGTTCATCCAGGATTATCACTTACGTGATACAAACAAGAGTTAGATATACATAATAATAAAAATCTCAATAATACGGCGTTAGTTAAGTCTATGTATAACTGAAGACAGTGACTAAAAATTTGTTGTAATTTTCGACTGATAAAATAGTACTAATGCGCAATGGGCTGTCCGGAAGCCACAAATCGCGTTATAAAAATGCATATATGTAGCTTTTCTCTTCAGTGTCGAAAGCAGCGTTGTGAAAACAACTTGGGTTCCATTAATATATCTGATATATTAATGGATATAGCTCTGATGTGTTACATTTATATGCATTTCTCTACTCATTTTTCAACAAACTATTCTTTAGAAGATTATTCTTGTATCTACTTCGCGTTAATTGATAAAAAAAAATCCGTAGGATTGTTTTGATTCACATCAAATGGGAATGCAGTTGACTTGAGCGATAGTGAAATCGCTAAGCATTGGTAGCTTTGTGATAGCTTTGAAATTCCATTCTCTTTGTATGATCAGGAAAGAGAAAGGGAGGAGGGAAACAAAAACGAATGACTTCCCATTTGAATAGGTATTTGTTTATTTTATTTATTGAATACCCAAAAGCGTTAGCCCTAATGTTCTAAAGTATGCAGGTTTAGCTTATAATATTAACACTATTCAGAATTCAGATATGAACTATTAAAATAATTAATGTAAATTATATCACTCTCAAAAGTATAATTAATAAATTGATTAAACTTATTAAATCAGCATTGTGTTATAGGTGCAACTATTGCAAAATTTGAATAAATAACAAAGAAATGGTCAACTTCACAGAAAGAGAAATTGTGCGCTTGAGATTACATTTTTGTGCAGTAAGATTTTATATATTTATTATGGTTTACCAGTTACACAAAAGTCATCCAAAATGAAGAGGACTCCAAAGGGTATTTCCTGGAAATATAAACTACATTTCATTTGTAATGAAAATATCTTAAACAGGTAAGGTTTTAATTTAGAATTATTTGCCATTAAAAAATTGAAAATTTTCTCCCATAAAGGGCAATTTGTGGTGGGAGATTTACTTGAAAATCACCATATCGTATCCTTGGAAGATGAACTTTTATAGTAAATTTAGCATTTAACCGACCTTTCATTTTGAGCTTGTGCTTCGCGCACACGTTAAGGAAGTAATAGCTATGTGGTGTCTTAGTTCCTTTTCGTCATTATTTGTGCACAACCATAACTGCATCGCGAATTTGGGAGTTCCTGCTACTTCATTAGTTCTAACCTATTCTAACCGCACTTCTACAGGAAGTTCCGAGAGCTGTAACATACCTGTCGGTGTTTGAACATACCATCCAACTATTCTCAAAAGAATTCTACTCCAAGGACCTAATACTCAATGCCATTTCTGAGTCAGAATATACAGATGACTCCCAATAGCAACACCGATAACTACATCTGTCACACAAATACTTATACCTAAACAATTAAACCTCTTAGTTTGTGGAATTAATTTCCCCTAGATTTCGTTCGACATCTCATAGCCAACCTCAGCAAATCACGTACTTACCAATTCGTTAAGACAGATCTGTAAAGCACTGTGAATAGATCACAAGTAAACATAAATGTATAAAAGCTACTTTCTCAAAAGGAAAGCAAAAGTTTTAATTTGGCGCAACACTAAAATCTAATGTGTTGCACTCTGCTACAAACTATTCTTACAAACGCTTATTGCCGCTACTTTATGCTAATCGAGATCAACATTTGCAGTAATTATTTTATAATTTTCTTGTAGGTGCAAGGGGAATTTCGGAATATAGCAGGCTTTGAGCGATAGCCAAATATTAAGAGTTGATCGCTAAGTGAAGGCTTTGAAACTCCGTCTTTGTATGGCCAAGAGAAAAAAAAAAATAAAAATAAATAAATAAATAAATAAAAAATAAAAATAAAAAAAAACTAATACAGTATTCGCGTTTGAGAAAATTAGAAATACTGGAAAATTCAAACAAATAAGGAATAACCCAAATTGGGTGTTTTAAGGCTATTTTAGCGTGTAGTAAGATTTTGTCTGTCTCCTACGGTTTACCAGTTATGCAAAAATCACCCAAAATGGACTTCTGAGCACATTCCCAGAAACTCCAAGATACACATTTCGTTTATAATTAAAATATCTTTAACTATTTTGATTAAAAAATCGCATGCTTGAGCCACTTTGAGGAAATTTTAATTTTCGAAAAATGTCCCATATGGAGGACAATCTGGGGAGATTCTTGAAAATCTTTGTTTCGGTTGCATCTTTGGAAGCTGCTAAACTGAAATACCAAGCTTGGCATTTAACCGATTTTTTGTTTTTGAGTTATGCTGTTCATAAGCAAACACACATACACCATTTTCTAAAGTTGCCTTTTTTGGAATTCAGGGAGTTTCAAAAATATGTATTTCCGGTGAAATCTTGGTATTGAATTTGAGTGCAAAGCAATACTTCTCCTACATACAATACGCAGTAGAGAAAATAAAAGTTGTTGAAATCTTTTGTTACCAAGGTTTGGTGATAAAATAGGTTTGACAAGTTTATAAAAATATTGCTGGCAAATATTTACGATCTATAAACCTTGTCTCAGCTGACTAAAGGATAAGTTTTTGTTACTAGAGAAGATTCGCGACCCCCCCCCCTTCCCCACACGCATTCTTTCGGTTCAGGGCAATTAAAACGTAAGTTTGCGGTAAAATATGCAATATTTCGTTGGAATACTATAACTCCAATACCCCTAGAATAAGAGGTAGAGAAAGTAAAAAAAGTTAGGGGAGGACATCGTCAGGTAAACGAAGTTGTCATCCGATGTGCTATCGAGAGCGAGGCAAATTGTCCCTGGAAGTGAACTTACAAATTTCTTTAATATGCAGGGTATTTGGTTTAAAATGAATAAGTACACTTTGAGAGGTAGAATTGGAACTGAAAAATCCAATGCCACAGCTGGGATCTGAACCACAGACCCTCCGCTTACCAGTTCCAATTCTACCTCTCAAACATTGCCCACATACAGCTTGTGTGTTTAAAAAAACCAACAGGAAGTTTGTTGGCATAAAAAATTAGTACACTTGTATCTAAGCTTGGAAATTATTTGCGAACATATTCAATTTTGTATTTATCTCAAGATATTAAATCCATATACATATGTAAAAATCTGATGTGTTGCACTCACATGACTTTCTCTACTCTTGTACTAACCATTCTTACAAGCTCTTATTACTGTATCTTCTTTGTGCTAGTTGAGATAAACATTTGTACAAATTATCTTATTGCTTATTTCCTTATAGGTGTAAGGGGAATATTAGAATACAGTAGGCTGTGAGCGATAGTCAAATATTTGAAAGCTTTGAGATCCCGTTCTCATTGCACGCTTAACATATAAAAATGAACAACGATGTTCCATTTCACGAAAGCTTTAAGTTTTCCGAAACTCAACAAATAACAAGGAATATCTCCAAAATGGTTCACTCTACAAGAACATTTATGAAGACATAAATTGTGTGTTTTAGCGAGACCTACATTTTTGTATAGTAAGATTTTGTCTATCTCTTACGGTTTACGAGTTATTCAAAAGTTATCAAGAGTAAATACGACTACTTGGGCTATAGCCAGAAAATTCAAAATATATATTTCATTTGTCATAAAAATATCTCAAACATATGACATTTTAATCAAAATCCTTAGAGCCATTTTCAAGACACCAAAAATTTTCGAAACATTTTCCAAATAAAGGGTAGTTTAGGGTGGGGCTATTTTCTTCAAAATCTTTGTGTCGCATCCTTGAAAGACAAACTTAAATGCCAACTTTGGTTTTTAACCTACTTTTCATTTTTGAGTTATGACACACGCACGCACGCGCACACACATACGTACCTTTTTTCTAATTTTTTTTTTTTTTCAGGGGGTCTTAAAACATATTTGCGGTGAAATCTCGACATCGAATTTTTGGGTGGAATACAATACTTCCCCTACTTACCAGTAGAGAAAGTAAAATTGAATGTTTATTTGTCCTCTATGCGCTATCACGAAATTCGGTACGTATATGTATTTTTTCATTGAGTAGGTTTGTATGCTATCCATTTTACTATGCAACGTCACATTCACATGATTTTCTCTACTCACTTTACTTTTACGTAATACTTTCATATATCCTTCCCTACTTGCCCTTCAACATACAATTCATACAATTTTCTACGACAGAAATAGAAATGCCACATTACATTCACGTGGTTTTCTCTACTCGCTTTTCTTTTACGAAACACGATCACATTTCTTTCTCTATTTACCCTTCAACATGCGATTCATACAATAAATCTACGATTAAAATAGAAATGCAACGAATTGCATCACACTATTTTCTCTACAAGCTTATCGTTTATGAAACAATCACACTTCTTTCTCTACTCTTCTACAAACAATTCATGCAATTTTTCACGTGTTTGGAATTGATACAACGCATTATATTCACACTCTTATTCTTACTCGCATTTCTTTTACGAAACACAATGGCATCTCTTTCTCTGCTCCCTCTTCTACAGAGAATTCATTCAATTATCTATATGATTGACATAGAAATGCAACGTCTTAATTCACACAGCTTTCTTTTCTTGCTTTCTTCCTGTGGTATTTGGCGTCAACAGTGCTTTTGCGTAGTGCTTTTCCAATGTTTTTATTTTTATTTATTTTGTTTTGGGTTATTTATAGTATCTAACATAAGTATAAATGTTGTAGAGATTAAGTCGTCAAACCACGGGCAACGTCGGGTATTTCAGCTAGTATTTTATAAAAGTTCATATAAAATATTTATAGAACTTGGAAGGCTCCTGTGCTGCAGAACAGTTAGTGCACGGTTTACCGGTTCCACTATGAGTCAATGGAACAGTTGAACAATAGGCGCATGGCAGCCATGAACAGCGCTTCCTGTTAAAAGATTAGCCGACGCCAAACCGGCCTAATTTGCATAAACAAACAACTCGGTTATGAAGCAATGACCAACTTCTCACATAGGAAATAAAAGTAACAACTTGCTTACCTTGTACTGAGTCAAGGTCTAGAAATACATGACGATTAGTGTGAACTGCTGTTGGAATTTGCGGGATTTCACTTTTTTTCTTTCTCCGTTAATGAAGATTAAGAGCTATAGACGTACAGGCTGTTGTAAAAAATTCCTTTCCCACTACCGCTCAAAAATATTTCATTTCTGAACTGATTTGAGTTATGAAAGTGTCATTTTTGCATGTTATTTATATCTCGACTTTTCTCGTCATTCTAAGTGGATTTTCTATAACTGGAAAACGCGTAAGTGATGGATAAAGGCTTACTGCAGGGGAAATGTATAATTCTAATACACAATTTATGTTATGGGCACCTCTGTGTTGTGGGGCAGCGTGTCTGCTTCACTTTCAAGAGTTCCGGGTTCAAATCTCGGTTAAGAGGAGTTATCCATATAAGTTTTTTTCGGTGTTTTCCCTTATCCTAAAAGACGAAAGCCGGGTAAATAAAAGCTTCATGGACCCCGGACTCATTTGAGCATAATTTTGACCATTTCATTCATCGACCGGTATGACATAACTGGTTAAAGGACGTTAAAACTTAAACAAAAAGAGAGAGGTAGAAACAGAGATAGAAAGAGAATTGGAGATAGAAAGAGATAGAGATACAAATAGTTAGAGATAGAAAGAGACAGGGATAGAAAGAGATAGGGATAGAAAGAGATAGGGATAGAAAGAGATAGAGATAGATATAGACATAGAAATATATAGAAAGGGATAGAAAGATATAGAAAGGGATAGAAAGATAGAGATAGAAAGAGAGATCGAAAGAAAGATAGAGATAGAAAGAGAAAGATAGAGCCGTGTCGTGTTTAAGGGCTCGTCGAGAACTTGGTCATTAGGGAAAGGATAGAGATAGAGAGAAAAGGATAAAGAAGCAAATAAAAAGGAGCAAAGAAAAAGAAACAAAACGGTAGAAGCAAAGAAAAAGAAAAACAAAGAAAAAGAAACTGAAAAAAAAAAGAAAAAAAAAGAGAAAAGTGAGTGAGTGAGTCAGCGAGCGAGTGAAGTTTAAGGGCCCGTCGACAACTAGGTCGTTTGGGCCCCGAAAAAGAAACAGACAAAGAAAAAGAGAAAGAAACAAACACCTTCATTGAATGGATAAACAGCGCACTAATGTACAGGATTTATCTTTGCTCAATTTTTGTAGGCAAAAGTCTTCCAAACTTTCCTCACAAATATTGAAACTGAATGCAGAAACAGATTGGCACCCTCGACACGTGGTTTAATCAGGGGGGGCTTTCATATCTGAATTCATCTATCGTTATCAAAAACTTTCTTGCCTTCCAGCAAGATAACTATTGTCCATTTCCTATCGCACACAAATTCCACAGTTCACGTTATCGCCATCGTTTTGATAAAAGACAACACCGAGCAGACTTCTTTTAATGCTACAAATTTCCTTGCTGAGAACAGTGCTTTATAGAATGGTCCTGGCTGTTTCCCGAACCCGGTACAGAATTTTGTGTTGCGAAATGATGTCGACACTGAGGCAATTTGACAGGTATGTTGGCGGGCTAAGGATAGCTCGAGGTGCGTTAACTGCCTGCGTTACACCAAGAAGGGTGTTGTGAAATCCTACTGCCACACGCAACAGTTGGAGCCTGCACAGCCCGCCAACATTCGCGAAGTCATGAGTTCGAAACTCTATTAGAGTAAACTGCGTATGGTTTTCTCCGGAACTTTCCCTTATCCTGAGCAGAATGTTTGGAAAGTTTTAGCTCTAGGGACCCCGGGCTCATTTGAGCATCATATTTATAGAATGTACCAATGCAATGTCATGTAAGACAGCTACTAAAACAGCTTCCACATGTTTATATTAACATTAAGACAGAAAATGTTGTAGCAATATAGAACATACATAGGATTAAAACTATATGCAATATACTATTATTGAATAAATATTAAATTAATATTTGTGACGATTGCAGCAACAAAAACAAAGTTAATTGTAAGCTATTAAAGCTAATCTGCCAACTCTCAGGGTGTAAAAGAGAAGTATAGTAATAACCCCTAGCACAACAGTCCTTCGCGGGCCAAGGCTTACCGCCCGGCCGCTGCGTCCCTCACCTCTTCTCGCGTGATCAGTGGTTTGCAGAACTGGAGGATGGGATGTGGTCAGTGCCTCGAAACCTCCCGCCCTGGGGTCGCCACTTTCTTATCAAGTAGCTTCTCAATTGGCCCCTCAGGGACCTAACGTGGCTGAGTGCAGTCCTCCCAGCGGGGGAAAAATCTCCATCGAATCCGAGGCCTCCGCGCCAGAGGCAGGCGCGCTACCTCTGCGCTACGGAGGCGGTCTAGAAAGTATAGTACCTATGCCAGTTGTTTTTTGGGGTATCCTAATAAGTTGTGTCCATGGGCGTCGCGAAGGGGGGCAAGGGGAGCCGCGGTCCCGCCTTGGAAGTTAATAAACAATGTGCAATCAATTACTGACTCTTAAGTTATTTTAATTTTGACGTAAAGAACAATTTGTATTTAGCAAAAATTAATACGGTTATCCGCAACAAATGTGATAACTTTTGACAGTAAAATAATGTATTAATATTATTTGATTGCAAACTTTCAACATGTGGCCGCCGCCCCCCCCCCCCCCACCGCCCCCGCTCCCCATGGAAAAGAGTCTGCCGACGCCCATGGCTGTGTCATCTATTTCGGAAAGCTACGGACAGTAAACAAATAACGGTAATGCAATTAATTTAAAGCATCCAAAATAATTTTCACCATGGTAATTTTGTGCAGTTTTTATTTTCTAATGGTATAGGACTACCAATTTGCTTTTTTGTGTTAGTACATGTTATCTTGGATCAAGACTGCTTCTGTGGTAAAAGGCTTCACGTGATGCACTGACTGACTTGCATATTTCACATGGCGGACTTACATAACCCAGGACTTTCAAGCCAGGTTCTGGGGTTAGATGCCTGTCGAGGAGCCGAAGGACACGATCATAGGATATTCAGGATTTACTGAGTGAGGAAGGAGATGATATGGAATTATGGTGAAATGAATGAAAGAAAAGGTGATTGTGGAGCAGTTGATGGAATAATGGCGGGAGAAACCGAAGAAAGCCCACCTTGTCGATGTTTTGTTCACTACGATCCCAAATACTGTTCTCTGGGATTGAACTTGAGCTGCCTTAGCGACAGGCAAGCAGCCTAATCACGGCCATGATACCCCCCCCCCCCCCCCCGCCTCTAGTTGGTGATACAATGGGAATTTAATCTCACTTATATACACAGTTTGGAAGAACATTGTATTATAACATATGTATTTCACGTATTTTAGATTTAGAGTTGCATAATCAGTAGTACGTTCTTTTGCAGTTATTTTTCTAATGATTGAAGAACGAACTGAACCAAAGTTAAATATAGCAGTTACAATATATTCGGTATAAATTAAACGCTGGGCCTAGTTTGTAATTATGTTGAAAGAGATTTCAATTGGAAAGGCGCCGATCAGACTATTCATATGTAAATGATGTTTTTACTTGCCAGTTATCTTGAAGACTACACGATTCGTTTAATATCGCCGCCTAGAGGAACATTGCGTAACAGTTCTCCAAAAACAAACGCGCAACTTTTTATACTTTTGCTGGAATTTGACCGCGTTGAGGTTATAACTGGCCGAAGTCGTTTGTAGGTCAGAGCGTAACTGTCAGTAAACTTGATAATGCTCTGCTGCGTTCTCGATGATTCATGACTTAGTTTCTCTTTAATATTTGGGTGCGCTTACTCTCGTGACTCATTTGTCAACATAGATTTTGTCTTGATGTAAACTGCGTCAATCGCATGAGGCGAGGAACCATACATTAACGCCAGCGTATAACATACACATTTGTAAATTCCAACAAAATGTTAGCGCCAAAACATGAAGTATGAAAGCGATTTAAAATGGATGCTGCGATGAATAGTGACGATGTATCTGCAACAAACTACATTTTTTGCACCATTATTAGGTCTATACATTTTACACAATGTAGAAAGATATATTAATAATTAAAATTTATTTTCACAGTTCAGTTCATTCGCAATTTATTTCCGAATATTTTGTTTTAACAAATTATCTTTGTAAGATTTATGCTCTTGTCATTAGGCCAATGATGTTCAAATACAATAATTAACTGCTCATCAGATGACTATCTCTTTATTTGCAGTGTAATGCTGTCATTTCTCCTTCCCCCACTCACTCCTGCCCGCATTCTAAGAACCCCATGTGAAAAAGAGGCAGGATAAAGCTTCAGAAAAGATTGTGAGCACAAGAAATAAAAATCTGACGCGTTGCACTAACATGACTTTCTCTACTCTTGTACTAACCATTCTTACAAACTCTTATCCCTATACCTTCGTGTTAGTTGAGATAAACATTTGCAGAAATCATCTTATTGCTCGTTTTCTTGCACGTGCAACGGGAATATGGGAATACAGTAGGCTTTCAGCGATAGTCAAATCTTTTAAAGCTTTCAAATTCCGTTCTCTTTGCACGGTTAACATGCAAAAAAAATTGAATAGCGATGTTCCATTTGACAGAACTATAAGTTCTCCAAAATTTACACAAATAACGAGGAGCATCTCCGAAACGGTTCACTCTACAAAAAAATGTATTTAGACATAAATTGTGTGTTTTAGCAAGATTTACATTTCTGTATAGTAAGATTTGGTCTATCTCTTACGGTTTACCAGTTATGCAAAAGTCATCCAGAGTAAATAGGACTTCATGGGCTATAGCCAGAAAATACAAGATATGTATTTCATTTGTCATAAGAATATCTCGTACATATGGCATTTTAATCAAAATTGTTAGAGCCATTTTCAAGAAAATCAAAATTTTATAAAAATTATCCATATAAAGGATAGTTTAGGGTGGAGGAGTTTTCTTCAAAATCTTCATATGACATCCTTGAAAGACATTAAACTTAAATACCAACTTTGGTTTTTAACCGACTTTTCGTTTGAGTTATGGTGTCCCCAGACTGACAGACACACATACACGGACCTTTTTCTAAAAATGCTGCTTTTGGATTCAGGGGCCTCAAAACCTATTTCCGGTGAAATCTCGACATCGAATTTATGGGTGGAATATGTTTCCTCTACTTTACTATACGTTGTATAGAAAGTAAAACGGTCCATATTGAATTGACTATCGCCTACTTCAAGATAATGGCGAATTACCTTGGAATACTTATCCTACACAGACATTAAAATGGCTATCCTATAATGGAATATACGTGGTATTAGAACACAACGACCAGAATTTGAGCTTTTACTCAATAAGAACGAACCTTTGGTCGCATGTTTGCAAGAGACTACGCTGCGTGCACAAGACGCTTTCCATCTAAGACGATGTACCCCAGCACGGTGTGATGTTACACCAGAAGAGAGTGTTCCGGCACATGGCGGCGCTATGATGCTTGTCAGAGACGATGTATACATGGGATCAGTACCCTTATGGTCTAATATACAATCAGTTGTCGTAAGGATTCTACTGCCAATCATCCAGTTCACCATTTGTAACTTATATTTGCCCCCATCCCATGACTTTTCGCACATTAAGATCTAGTTTTACAATTACCAACACCGTTTATGTTGGTGGGAGACTTCAATGCGCACCACCCACTTTGGGGTTCAAGTCACGCTTGTGTGAGAAATAAACTGATCGCTGATTTCTTGGACAATTACAACCTAGCTCTCCTCAACACTGGAGAGCCTACATTTCTTTCCGACTCCTTCAATAGTTTCTCACACCTTGATCTTGCCATTTGTTCACCACAGTTGGCAGTTTCCTTACAATGTAATGTCATCTCTGATTTACACTCTAATGACCACTTTCCGTGTCTTATTAATCTCTTAACGCAAGATACATGTTCCACACATATGTCTAGATGGTGTTTGGACCATATCAACTGGAACATTTACACCCAGTTGGCCGTGTTTACTTACAACGAGCACAACTCGGTGAATTATTTGGCGCACCATGTCACCGAGAGGATTCTTTCTGCTGCTGAGCAATCTATTCCGCGGTCGACTTCCCAGCTCCGTCAATTTCATGTCCCTTGGTGGACGGAAGAATGTCGGAATGCTATTCATGTTCGAAGGCCTTGCTAGCGTCACCCTATCTAATCCAACATAAGAAAATGCGCTCCAGGTCCAGATAAGTCATTAAGGATAGCAGGACATCATGGAGCAAATTTGTAGCTTCATTTAGCCAACATACACCTTCCTTGGTTGTATGGGGTAAGATAAGACGCGTAGCCGGTAAACCGATCCATATACCAATTCGGGCTTGAAAACAGTTACAGGAGCTGCTGTTGATCCTTTTGAAGTTTGACAGTGCTTTCACTCAAGTGTCTAGCTGGGATAACTACTCCCCTGAGTTCCTTCCAATTAAAACTCAGCTGGAATCCCAAGGTTTCTTTCTAGAATTACAATCACCTCTTCACCATGGCGGAGTTAGAACATGCCTTATGCCTCTTCGCCACTGTCAGCACCAGGACCAGACGGTATTTGCGTACAAATGTTACAACACCTCTCTCCTGAAGGAAAGGCATTTCTGCTCGAGGTCTATAATCGTGTTTGGGTTGACAGTATAGTTCCGGCCACCCTTTTGAAAGGACTCCGCAGAGGGACCTCTGGAGCAGACCGAGTGAAGCCTTGGAAGCACCAGGTCAGCTCAGGCATGATGATTGGAATGTTGATAATGGAATGAATGGCGGAAAAAACCCACCCAAACGCCGCTTTGTCCACCACGAATAGGGTAGGCGAGTGGTCTAACCACTCAGTCACGGCGCCGCCATTATACTTCCAGACTCAGAGAAGGGTGAGGAATAATCCTGGCTGGAGAAAAATTCCTACACCCCTGCCGGGAATCGAACACAGCAGGCAGGTGTTCTACCTACTGCGCTACGGAGCCAACTTTCTTTGTGTGATAAGTAAGAATGACGATATGCAAATTTCACATTTGGTTGAAACCGATAAAAAGCTATGTCACTTACACATAAAGCTTGCCCAAAATATCTACCATTATATTTCTGATCAAAAAGACTTAGTTTAACTTTGTACAATTTTTATTTTTGGAAATGTATATTGATTACGAATAGATATGAAATTGTTTAATTTATCTCTTCTTACTTAAACTATACATTATTACATTCGACTCAAAAGTTCAATACGGCAGTTACACCGGAAACGCTTTTTGGGTTGAGTCCAAAAATATTTTCTAGAAAATACTGAGTGTATGTTCACACAGAAAGCTTTGGACCCTTCGAGCAACCATCATAGAAAAATCTGATGTGTTGCACTCACAAGACTTTCTCTACTCTTGTACTAACTATTCTTACAAACTCGTATTCCTATATCTTCTTCGTGTTAGTTGAGAAACATTTGTACAAATTATCTTATTGCTCATTTCCTTGTAGGTGCAAGGGGAATGTTAGAATACAGTAGACGTTGAGTGATAGCCAAATCTTTAAAGCTTTGAGATCCCGCTCTCTTTGCACACTTATATAAAAAAATGAACAACGATGTTCCATTTTACGAAAGAAAAAAGTTTTCCGAAACTCACACACATAACAAGAAATATCTCCGAAATGTTTCACCCTACAAGAAAATTTATTCGAACATAAATTGTGTATTTTAGCAAGATCTACATTTTTTGTATATTACGATTTGGTCTATCTCTTACGGTTTACGAGTTATTCAAAAGTCATCCATAGTAAACAGGACTACATAGGCTATAGCCATAAAATTCAAGATATACATTTGTCATAAAAATATCTCAAACATATGCCATTTTAATCAAAATTGTTAGAGCCATTTTCAAGAAAATCAAAATTTTCGAAAAATGTTCCACGTAAAGGGTAGTTTAGGGTGGGGCTATTTTCTTCAAAATCTCCGTGTCGCATCCTTGAAAGACATTAAACTTAAATACCAACTTCGGTTTTTAACCTACTTTTCGTTTTTGAGTTATGCTGTCCACAAACTGACACATACGGATCTTTTTCAAAAATGCTTTTTTTGGATTCAGGGGGCCTCAAAACATATATTTCCGGTGAAATCTCGACATCGAATATTTGGGTGGAATACAATATTTCCCCTACTTACCAGTAGAGAAAGCAAAAATATGTGGCTTCGATTCCCACCTTTGGGAATTGGGAGTCGAACTTGAACCCTTGCAACAGCAGTAAGTTTCGTTTCAACTGAGTCAAGCTATCATCGCTTTATAGCATTAACCGATTAGCCATGGATCAAGGTCGGCCACAGAAATCGAACCCACGAATCGACGTTCCTCAAACGTTACCGGGGAGTCGTCTCGCCCGGTACGATTCGACGAATGGGAAAGCGATGGATCTCCATTTACAAAATTTTACTCTCGCATTTTGAAGTTGGCTACTTGTGTTATGTTGACTGAATAAAACTGGAAGCAGTGATAAACGAACTTGGTCAGTTGTAAACAAATGACATCCCGACAAGCCAGATCGACTATCCACTACTTTGCTATCGATGCGGTCATCGATAAGATTTCCCATTCTCGCTACCGGGGTAGCGTGAACCAAACATATTGTTTGCTGTCTTGCTTCCCGTTTCGTTTCCGTTCTTATTTCCGCTGTCGCTTTATTGTAAACCGGACTTTATACTAAATGGTGCGAGTAAAATATCTGATCGTTGCTTAATTTATTTATGCATTTATTTATCCCACCCGTTGTTGTAGTGTTTAACGCCCGCTTTTACTACTACGGCACCGCAGGCGGTGACACTGGTGATACATGGAATGAAGTTGGAGCACCGGTGGAATGAGATGGCGGGGAAACCGGAGCACCCGGAGAAAACCCGCCCTGACGCCGCTTCGTCCACCACGAATACCACATGCGTGTCCCTGGGATCGAACCCGGGCCGCCTAGGTGGTAGGCGAGCGCGCTAACCGCTCGGCCACGGCGCCGCCTATCCCACCCGACAATACAATACACCATACTTAAAAATATCTAACAAAGGCCTGAAGAAAATAAATAAAATGCAATTAACATAAAAAAAATACACAAAGGTGTAACAAAAATATTAAAATAAATAAGAAAACAATTATAGACAAAATGCCTTTCAGTGGAATATTCATAAAGGTAAAACTAATTACTCTAAACTAGGGATGGGCAACTAGTGCTCAGAAAGCGCAGATTGCTCACGGTTGTTTAGCAGGTAAAAGAGTGGAGGTCGCTCAAGGTAACGCGCGAGTTGCCCATGCCTGCTGTAAACAGTTTAATATTTCAACTTGAAACATTATTTGCTAGCGCATAATAGTAAGGTAATCATAATATAGCAGCAGGTTAGGTTGGACTATAAATATAATTTGGCAATGCAAAGGAATCTTAGTCCATAATGACCTAAAAACTGGCTGGACCCGTAGCGCAATTGGTAGAGCACCTGCCTGCTGTGCAAGGGGTCCCGGGTTCGATTCGATTTTTCTCCAGCCAGGATTATTCCTCATCCTTCCCTGAGTGTGGAAGTATAATGGCGGCACCATGGCTGAGTGGTTAGACCTCTCGCCTACCACCTAGTTGGGACCCGCACGTGGTGTTTGCGGTGGACGAAGCGGCGTCTGGGCGGGTTTTATCCGGGTTATTCGGTTTCCCCCGCCATTCATTCCACCAATTCTCTATTATCACCCTTCCAATCATCCATTTCACCTGCATTTTATATCATCCTCTTCCTCACTATCATACCTGGTGCTTGGCTGACCACCTGCTTCCAGGTCTTCACTCTGTCTGGCCCAGAGGTCCCTCTGCTCCCCGACAGGCGTCTGACCCTAGACACTGGCTTGAAAGTCCTGGTGTAAGTCCTACATAAGGGGAGGGTAATCAGGGAAAGAACTAAAAACTATGGTCAAGCTTTCGGCAGCCAATTTTAAGGGGGTCAACTTATTAAAATTGGAAATTCCTGAAAAACACAGATGTTGTGTAATGAATGTCAATGCTTTTAAGACAGATGGGTATATAGTAATAATTACGCAGACACTAAAACCATTCAAGCAAGTCTTAAAAATCTTCGTTTTTATTTTTTCTACTGCTTACCTACAGCAGAGGAAGAATTGTGCTCCACCCAAAATTTCGACACCTTCAACGAAACATGAAATGAAATTGCTTTGCAATTTAGATTAACAATGTAGATAGAAATATAAGCTATTTTAAGAATAGTTACTAAAAGCTTTTTAAAATATAGTATATACTCAAAGTTTTATGAATGTAACATCAGATTTTTTATTAATCACAAGAAAATAGTTATTAAATGTTTCTCTAGAATAATGTTTTAATATCACATAACTAGTTTTCAAGACAAACTACTAACAGAAAAGCGAAATTCGATTCCGAAATCTTGATAACTGCGATCAGGAACATTTCTGTACTTCTTTTAAAGAACACAGGAGATTTTTTCCTCTCTTGCGAATTACTAAAAATTGATCTGAAAATTTGGAAGTTTGTTTTACAATATATATAATTTTTGTTAAAAATATGTGTTGCACTCACATGACTTTCTCTACTCTTGTACTAACCATTTTTACAAACTCTTATTCCTATATCTTCGTGACAGTTGAGATAAACATTTTCAGATATTATCTTATTGCTTATTTCCTTGTAGGTACAAGGGGAATATTAGAATACAGTAGGCTTTGAGAGACAGTCAACTCTTTTAAAGCTTTTAGATTCCGCTTTCTTTGCGCAATAAACATAAAAAAATGAACAACGATGTTTCATTTGACGAAAGTCAAAGTTTTCCGAAACTGACACAAATAAAAAGGAGTATCTCCGAAATGGTTCACTCTAGAAAAAAATTTATTCGGACATGAATTGCAAGTTTTAGCGAGATCTACATTTTTGTATAATAAGATTTTGTCTATCTCTTACGGTTTACGAGTTATTAAAAATTATCCAGAGTAAACAGGGCTATATAGGCTATGGGCAGACAATTCAAAATATACATTTCCATTTGTCGCAAAAAGCTCAAACATAAGGCATTGTAATCAAAATCGTTAAAGCCATTTTCAAGAAAATCAAAATTTTCGAAAACTTTTCCGTGTAAAGGATAGTTTAGGGTGGAGGAATTTTCTTCAAAATCTTCGTGTCGCACCCTTGAAAGACATTAAACTTAATGGTTTTTAACCGATTTTGAGTTATGCTGTTCACAGACTGACACACACACGGACCTTTTTCTAAAAATGTTTTTTTTTTTGGGGGGGGGAGGGATTCAGGGGGCCTCAAAACATATTTCCGGTGAAATCTCGACATCGAATTTTTGGGTGGAATACAATACTTCCTCTACTTTATTGTGCGTAGTAGAGAAAGTAGAAATATACTGTTTCTTGAATTAAATACTGCATAAGTTGGTTTCCTTCTGTTAGGATTACTAATGTAACAAAACTATTAAAGAATAACTTTAGAATCAATTTCTGCACCCTCCCTTAGTTATAGAGATGGAGGCGTTACCATGACGACGCCCTGCAATATCACGGGGTTGGATGACATGCCGCGCAAACTCGGGGGATGATCCAATGGATATCGAATCAAGATATTCCGGTGTTGTAGGCGTGGTCTCACTTTCAGAGCATCCCTGGGGTCCTCGCTCGAGTCAGATGTAAATGTGATGTATTTGAAGTGAGAGTGCCTCAGGCGACATCAGCAGAAGAGAAGGTTCAAGTGGAGGGACTTCTGAAGAACCGCAGACCTGCCAGCGACAAATATTCGCGGAGGCGGCACGGGAGAAGGGAGGACGCCGTCGTTCCCCACGGTCATGTCCAGCTTCGTGCACGGACTGGGGGCGGCTAACGGTGAACAGCCTCTTTGGGAACTAGCTGCCTCCACCAATACACCCGTCACGGCATGTACAAATTAAGGTTCTATTAATGGTACTTTGTTTCCTTGTGATATCACCTGCATGACTTGACATCCCAGACATGTTTTGTTATATAAGCTCTTTAGTGCGAAAGGTTACGTAAATAGAAACTTGCACTAACGGTTTTTGTTCTGTTTGAGAGAAGCAGAGCAATCTGCAGGATTTGGGAATTTAATATCTTCTGAAATACATACAAAAAATTTGTGTCAGATATTTGGAGCCATCTAGCTTCTTGACGAATGGATACAAATGGTTTATTATTTCAATAACCCTCACGTAAGCACTGTGTGAACAATGCTGCAATGCATTTCTATCTTAACTCCAATGAACTTAGTCACAATTTAATGTTAATGTTGCCAAATCTCTTCGAAATTAAACTTTGCATTACATTAACAACAAATTCATTCGGATCAAGGTAGAAATACCTTACAGCATTGTTTACACAATACTTGTGCGACAGTTACTGAAATAAAAAATCTGATGTGTTGCACTCACATGACTATCTCTACTCTTGTACTAACCGTTCTTACAAACTCTTATTCCTGTATCTTCTTCGTGTTAGTTAAGATAAGCATTTGTACAAATTATCTTATTGCTTATTTCCTTGTAGGTGCAAGGGGAATGTTAGAATACAGTAGGCTTTGTGCGATAGTCAAATGTTTTAAAGCTTTGAGATTCCGTTCTCTTTGCACGGTTAACATATAAAAAATGAAATGAACGATGATCCATTTCACGAAAGTTTCAAGTTTTCCGAAACTCACACACATAACAAGGAACATCTCCGAAATGGTTCACCCTACCAGAAAATTTACGCAGACATAAATTGTGTATTTTACCAAGATCTACATTTTTTGTATAGTATGATTTGGTCTATCTCTAACGGTTTACCAGTTATGCAAAAGTCGTCCAGAGTAAATACGGCTACAGGGGCTATAGCCAGAAAATTAAAGATATACATTTCATTTGTCATAAAAATATCTCAAACATATGACATTTTAATCAAAATCGTTAGAGCCATTTTCAAGAAAATCAAAATTTTCGAAAAATTTTCCATGTAAAGGGTAGTTTAGGGTGGGGTTATTTTCTTCAAAATCTTCGTGTCGCATCCTTGAATGACAATAAACTTAAATATAAACTTTGCTTTTTAACGGACTTTTCGTGTTTGAGTTATGCTGTCCACAGACACACAGACCTTTTTCTAAAAATGCTTTTTTTTTTTTTTTTTTTTGGATTCAGGGGGTCTCAAAACATATTTACGGTGAAATCTCGACATCGAATTTTTGGGTGGAATACAATACTTCCCCTACTCAGCAGCAGAGAAAGTAAAAATGTTATCTGCTTACTTTAGTTTTGTCAGAAACTACGATCTATGGAATGCTCCTTTCTGTGCTAATATTGTAATACTGACAAATATATGGGAATTTAGCTTCCAGGTAAGTCAGTATATACCGTCAAGTGCTGCTGTCCTCAGATCCATAGTAATGTGTTTTAAACTTACGTAACCTTTTGCACAAATGTTACGTGCAGACATTGCATTTATATATTCTGATATTCTCAAACGTTTTACTCAAACATGGAAGGTATCTTTTGATAATTTGTGGATAAAAATTATATGTGTTGCACTCACATGTGTTCTTACAAACACTTATTCCTCTATTATATGTTAATTGAGACAAACATTTGCAGAAATTGTCTAACTACTAATTTTCTTGTAGGTACAAGGGGAATACAGTAGGCTTTGAGTGATAGTCAAATGTTTTAAGACTCTATATGATAACTTTGAAATTCCGTTCACTTTGATGAACTAATAGATAAAAAATGAATAACAACCTCCCATTATAGAATTGCAAAATTCTGACAAATAACAAGGAATATCTCCGAAATGGTTCATTTCATAAAAAAAGATTTTTTGACATAAATTGAGTGTTTTAACGAGATATACATTTCTTTGAGATTTGGTCTATCTCTTACGGTTTATCAGTTATGCAAAAGTCAAGAGTAAAGCAGGACTACATGGACTGTATGCAGAAATTTAAATTTCATTTTACATAAAAATATCTCAAGTACATGGCATTTTAATCAAAATCGTTGACGCTATTTTTGAGAAAATTCAAATTTTCGAAAAGGGTAGTTTAGGGGGGAGCAATTTTCTTCAAAATCTTAATGTCGCATCCTTGAAAGACATTAAACTCAAACACCAACATTGGTTTTTAACCGACTTTTCGTTTTTGAATTGTGCTACCCTTCTCGCCCCCCCCCCCCACACACACTTCAGGATCTCGAAACTTTTACTTCTGCTGAAATTTCCATTTCTAATTTTGGATGGAATACAATATTTTATGGATTACAGTATGCGGTAAACGAACGGAAATGTTGAAGCTTTTGTAACGAATTAATTTTTTTTTCTGTGCACTTCAATGGAAGGGAGTGGTTAAAGTGTCTGCCTCGATTTCAAGAGGTTGCGAGTTTGAACTTCGGTTGGGACGAGCTATCTGGATAAAGCTTTTATGGGGTTTTTCTTTATCCTCAGAAGACGTGTGGGTTAAGTTCAGATATATGGACCCCGGGTCTATGTTAACATCAATTTACCTCAGGCCTGGGGAACATTACTCCAAAGGCGTAAACAGCAGTCCCTCTTGCCCTTACCTTATGACGCGCACACGCACACACGCACACACTAGGGGCCCTTTTTCTTTTAAACCGCCCTTTTTTTGGATTCAGGGGGCCTAAAAACACATTTCTGGTGAAATCTTGACATGGAAATGTTGGGTCGAATACAATATCTATTTCAC
This sequence comes from Tenodera sinensis, assembly GCA_030765045.1. Classification (NCBI taxonomy): domain Eukaryota; kingdom Metazoa; phylum Arthropoda; class Insecta; order Mantodea; family Mantidae; genus Tenodera; species Tenodera sinensis. Next base: position 71,588,573 of record CM060968.1, read on the forward strand.
CTACTTAGTAGAGAAAGTAAAAAGTAGCTTCACAGGGATTAGACAAGTTAATAGCCTCTAATGCTGAGCTAACTTTCAAATGTTAACACTCGTACGCAATCAAATTATGTTCATTGTAAATCTCTTCCCTTTAAAAGCGCTTCAAATTCTAATCTTGTGTCCTTTGTTTAAAAACAAATATTCGCGAACAGATTTGCAGGTTTGCTAAGATGTCACAAATGTTAATTAAATCTAGCCTTTGTTCTAACATTAAATGACCACTTTTTGCAGCCCCTGGGCACAGCAGACATTGGGGTACCGGGTTACGGCGATCTCACACCGTACTCCTCGCTGTGGGACCAGCATCACGGGCCAGGCTCAGCGCTGGGGTATCACGGATCGCATCCCGAACTGCTCGGTTTCGCCAGTGAGCTTTGGTCTGCTACACCACACAGCAACACCGGCCACGGCCGGACTCAGTGCATGATACAACAAAGGTAAGGGCTAAAAGCATCTTATTTCTTAAGGCTGGTGACACACCAAAATAGACGAGTATTTTTTCAGAAACCAACTTTATGATTACGTTAACATTACTTTTCAGTTTCTCTACTAATCTATAGAACTACCGCATTCCACCCAAAAATTCAATAACTAGAGTTCACCGGAAATACGTTTCGAGACCCCCTGAATAAAGACAAAAAATGAAAAAATATGTGTATGTATGTGTGGTTTTGAACGCCTTAACTAAAGTCTGATGTTAATTCTTTATCCTGTATCGCTAATTTTTCTATTACTTTCTCTACTAGTAAGTAGGGGAAGTATTTATTCCACCCAAAATTTTGATGTCGAGATTTCACGGGAAATATATGTTTCGAGACCCCCTGAATCCAAAAAAAAGCATTTTTAGAAAAAGGTCCGTGTGTGTCTGTGTGTGTGTCTGTGGACAGACTTACTCAAAAACGAAAATTCGGTTAAAAACAAAAGTTGGTATTTAAGTTTAATGTCTTTCAAGGATGCGACACGAAGATTTTAAAGAAAATAGCCCCACCCTAAACTACCCTTTACATGGAAAATTTTGACTTTCCTGAAAATGGTTCAAACGTCATATGTTTGAGATATTTTTATGACAAATGAAATGTATATCTTGAATTTTCTGCCTATAGCCCCTGTAGTCGTATTTACTCTGGACGACTTTTGCATAACTACTAAATCGTTAGAGATAGACCAAATTATACTATACAAAAAATGTAGATCTTGCTAAAATACACAATTTATGTGTGAATAAATTTTCTTGTAGAGTGAACCATTTCGGAGATATTCCTTGTCATGTGTGTGAATTTCGCAAAACTTAAAACTTTCGTGAAATGGAACATCGTTGTTCATTTTTTATGTTTAGTGTGCAAAGAGAACGGGATCTCAAAGGTTTAAAACATTTGACTATCGCACAAAGCCTACTGTATTCTAATATTCCCCTTTCACCTACATGGAAATAAGCAATAAGATAATTTGTACAAATGTTTTTCTCAACTAACACGAAGAAGATATAGGGATAAGAGTTTGAAAGAATGGTTAGTACAAGAGTAGAGAAAGTCATGTGAGTGCAACACATCAGATTTTCCTATTTACTTACTTAGGTACTTTTAACCGAGATAAACCTTTACATAACTAGTACTTTACAAGTTTCGTTGTAAATAGAAAGGGAATAGCGATACTCAAATGTTTAAGAACGGACTCTTTACATACTATAACGAGAAACAACCGAAAATCGATGGGACTTTAAAATAATGACAAAGGATTGAACAGTTCTAACCATTAATAACGAATATCTTAGAAAAGGATTGTGTCACAGGATAAATATTTGAAGTGAACTTTTTTAGTATCCAGGAATGATGAACCAGTTTGGTTGCAGTGTGACAATATGGAGTGCCAGAATCTGCAGCTATGCTTGCGTTATTGCGTAGATCTCCCCTTTCCACTCTCTCCTACTTTTCCCCTCCATCGCTTTCATGCTTTCTCCGTGCAACTCCCATGTTATGTGCTGTTTTGAAACTCGATAGCAGTTCAGCTGTTTCTGGGGCTGGAAAGCTAATAAAAATGAAACGTTTAACGGTATACAAACTTGTTCATGTTCCTTGTGATTGTAATGCGATCTGTACTGCGTATAGTAAAGTAGAGGAAGTATTTTATTCCACCCAAAAATTCGACGTGGAGACCACCGGAAATGTGCTTTGAGGCCCCCTGAATACAAAACGAATTTTTAGAAAAAGGTCCGTGTGTGTGTCTGTGTGTGTGTGTGTGTGTGTGTGTGTGTGTGTGTGTGTGTGTGTGTGTGTGTGTGTGTGTGTGTCTATCAGTCTGTGGACAGAAAAGCTCAAAAACGAAAAGTCGGTTAAAAACCAAAGTTGGTATTTAAGCTTGATATCTTTCAAGGATGCGACGCGAAGATTTTAAAGAAAATTCCTCCACCCTAAACTACTCTTTACCTGGAAGATTTTTTCAAAATTTTGATTTTCTCGAAAATGGCTCTAACGATTTTGATTAAAATGCTATATGTTTGAGATGTTTTTATGGCAAACGAAATGTAAGAGTATCTTCTGTTTTTTTTTTTTTTTTTTTTTTTTTTTTTTTTTTTTCCCTTCCTTGGCTATAGCCTATGCAGTCCTGTTTATTCTGGGCGACTTTTGCATAACTGGTAAACCGTTAGAGATAGACCAAATCTTACTATACAAAAAATGTAGATCTTGCCAAAATACACAATTTATGTGCGAGTTTTGGAATACTTGAATTTTCTTCAAATGGAAGATCATTATTCATTTTTATATCTTACCCATGCAAAGAGAACTGAATGGCAAAGCTTTAAAAGATTTGACTATCGCTCAAAGCCTACTGTATTCCCCACATTCCCCTTGCACCTACATGGAAATAAGCAATAATTTCTGCAAATGTTTACCTCAACTAACACGAAGATGATAACAGGTGTAAAAGTTTGTAAGAATAGTTAGTACAAGAGTAGAGAAAGTCATGTGAGTGCAACACATCAGATTTTTATTCTTGTGAAAAGGTGTATGAAGCCAAGGTTATATAAAATTAGTACCATACCTTACACTTTGTGGAAAGTTCCATCAAATCTTCCGTTACCTATGTCAAATTCGCACAGCGAGAATTCTGTTACTGTTTGGCTATTGCCCGACATTGGATTGAAATTAATTTAATATCCCACCATTATAAACAAATTGTTGCCATGTTTAACATCGTGCATAATTGCTAATTATGACACTTGTGCCCGTAATTCTAATTACATTTTCCATGCCTATTATATAATACCAGTATTACAAGCTGCCGTGCCTTAGGGAATATGAAACAATTGTGTTATTCTTTTCTCTGAACAAGCGTCTGCACATTATTAGATATAGAATAATTAAGATCTGAGTTTATAATTACACTGGTCTGCAAAAACACTTTTTTGACCTGAAAAAATGTAGATAAAGTCATCCTGAATAATAAGTGAACATCAGAATTTTTCCATCACGCACCATGTTTAGAGGGTTGAGATTCTAAGAAATTTAACTATGTATTATAATGCTAATAGGTTGCTAGGTCCAGAAGCTTCCAACGATAGACATGAATTCCTTCAACCAAGTCGCCAACCACAAAGGCTGTAAAAGGGGGTTGAAATTTCAGGATTTTTCGTCAATAGAAGGAATCAGAACAATTAAATTGAGCACAGAGGATCATTAAAATTACAAGAAAAGGCCGAAAATATATTATGTATAGATAAAGTCGTACCTTGCAACATTTATTATGTTATCCTCTTTCTCTTAAATTGCGTGGATGGCATCTTTCATATTGGTATTCAGCAGAAATCAGCCAAGAAACCAGTAACGTTAGTTAAGCAAAAATAACAATTACATAATCACGAGGTTCCCGTCATACCATCGGAACCGCACAAGGCATTGCTTTTTAACCATCCAGTCAGTCCCCTTGAACAAGTATTGCAACAATAGTTCGGAGCTCCCACTTTATCATCACCAACCTTACATCCGAAGTACAGATTGTAACCTTTCTTCACAGGAGGATAGAGGTTTTCTTTGGTATTTTAACGTAAAACCCCCACATTATATAACAGAACATATGCGGTATATTGCGACATCATTGGTGTTCACTAGCACACGCAATAAACACGACTAAACACACTGCAGTACACCGAACTTGTCTACACTTACTGAAGGAACACTTAATCCACCTGACTAATCGTGAATTAACACTGATTCAAAATGATATTTCAGACTATTATGAATAAGGGAATTAGTTTCCACTTCACCACACTCCCATTAGGCCACCCGATGTAGCCCTCACGATTGTGACTTAAAATGTGAAAATACTTTTACTAAGAAACAATGTAGTATGTTTTATGGTCATAACTCAAAATACCACAAATTAATCTAAAAACACCTGCAGCTCAATGTTTTTTAATGCTAAAATTGATATTTTTGCGATAATGATGCCCTAGCTCTTGAAAACTGTGGGCGATGGAGACATGTTTTGAATTGAGAATAAATAAGTATACAATAATCACCCATATTGTTGACCCAGTTGCCCAAATATGTTGCCAACCAGTGCTACCGTAATATGCTGATAAAAAGCTACATCACAGTCCCTAACATCTACTCAATTCTCTCCTAAGAAGGGAATGAATGCAAATAGGTTATGGTTCAACAGTCCAGATATGTCGCAGCCTTTAGCTTGCAACATATTTGCAAGCTAAAGCCAAGAACTTGATGGAGAGAATGGATGCAATCAACAAATACTTCAGGATAATGTAGTATTATAACCCTGGGAAGAAGATAGTGTGGTTAACTTTAGCAATGGATTCTTTACGCTCACATGTCCTGTGACCACAGTGCTGTGGTCTCCAACTCTCAGACTTAACATTCTCACCTTTGAAATAAATTCTGCACGCTGATTGAAAGCAATGAGGAAATATGGTTCTAGTAATTAGTTCCTTAAAGTTATTCAGTCGGTTGTTGCTGCTTGGATTTTTCACTCCATATTACGCCCCTCCGCCGAAAATGAAAATTTTCTACATAATACAAACACAGCATTATATTTTCACAATATCACAATGACCTGAGCAATAAATTCTCGAGCGGAGCAAGAATCTATCTGCGAAGGTCTGACCGTCGAATATTTATCTGGACTACTATGAATTTAATAGCTATATCACAAAGATTTGATCAGAAAAAATTAAACTCGATAAAAATAACCAAAAATATATTACATAGTTCGACTTACTCAGCACTGCCTACTGAGGAAGACGAAACCCAAGAATTAGATGTATTTCGATCTTCTCTTATTATAACAGAAAACCAGTTTATAATTTCAAACAAATCTCACTTTGTTCTTAACATCACCAAATAACCTTTCTTCTGGGAAAAAAGTACTTTAAGTGTTAAAAGTGTTAAAAGCAATTGTCAAATTGAAATGGATTGATATTTTTATTGTTAATCGATTGCAATTACAATCTGTAATACATTGTTTTTTCAGCGATTTATGGGATACAAACAAAAGAATAACAGTAATAATTTCTACAAAACAAAAGAATGACCAGGTATAATTCAGATATAATTTAACGTCTCTATGTATGAAATAGTCGCCAACATTTACTGAACACTTTATAAAATGGGATTTTAATCGGTGCACTCCTTAAACATTATCAATTTACAAATTAAATTTGCTACTATTGCCTTAAGGGGACCGAAGGCCAAAATACTCCAAGATTTCAATTTTTCCCGCATATTATGTCTCTGTAAAGAAGCGAAATTGCACAGTTTGGTATGTAAATATATTTTGTCATTCCAAGAAATATCTCCGAAATGGTTCACTCCACAAAAAAGAAAATTCATTTGGAGATAAATTGTGTGTTTTAACGAGATCTACATTTTTGTGTAGCAATAAATATGCCCGGCCACTTCTAATGCCCCATTCATCAGTGAAAAATATTGGAGAGCAAGAGGATTAATGACTTCATTGTCAGAAATCCAGCATTAGCTAACAACAACAACAACAACAACAACAACATTTTTGTGTAGTAATACTTGGTTTATCTCTTAGGGTTTACCAGTTATACAAAGGTCATCAAGTGTAAACACAGGACTACATGGGTCATAGCTAGAAAATTCAAAATGTACATTTCATTTGCCATAAAAATATCTTAAACATGTGTCATTTTAATCAAAATCGTTAGCCATTTTCGCGAAAATCTAAATTTTTGCAATATTTTCCATTTAAAGGGTAGTTTAGGGTGGAGGAATTTTCTTCAAAATCCTCGTGTCGCATCCTTGAAAGACATTACACTTAAATACTAACTTTAGTTTTTAATAGACTTTTCATTTGAGCCCACACCCATACCTTTTTCTAAATAGTTTTTTTTTTATTCAGGGGGCCTCAAAACATACTATATTTCCAGTGAAATCTCGACATCGAATTTTTGGGTGGAATACAATACTTCCTCTGGTACTTACTATACGTAATAGAGAAAGTAAAAATTACGTTTAATTAGAAAAATATACTTGTGTTAAAGTTGAGACAGAATGTTGGACCCCAATAGAAAATCGTTCATATAAATGTTTGTTAAAAGTGTATAAATTTCTAGTTCTTGTTTGGGTGTATCAGGAACTTATTTTTAATATTCAGGATAGCCAATGTTTTCTCGTTACTAGATAGTCTGTTGTGTTCAATAATAAGAACTATTTGCGCGGATGAATACAAAAATGCGGTGTGTCGTACCAAAGCGACGCCAAGGGATCATTCAGTAGCGTCTATACGCTCAAGATGATAAGACGTGTTTTTGGTAGCGTGTGAACATGGAACTTTCACCAAACTTTTATCCAGTGTAGATTCTACCAAATCATTTAATTGTGAAGGTCTTTGATTATTTAATATGGTGCTGAGAGTGTAAAATAACGAAGTGTTAATGAATAAATATGTTGTGATAAAGGAACATTGATTTATGCATTCCATTCTGTTACCACGACCCTGTAGATAGGAATCGCGTCTGCTATCACAGTATTTCATCTTTCTGAGAACATTATTCACGCTGTTATGTGTTAATAAATCATTTATAAAAACTGCACCATGTAACCAAAAGCATAGCTTTATTGCTGTACAAATTTGGAGAATGCATTCCCAATAGATTAGGAGGAAAACTACATTGAATATGACCAATTTAACATTGTAATGATGGACCTTCCGGAGTGCCTTAACTTTCAGATATCGCCTTTCTCTGTTTGGTGGGAATGACCGAGCTGCACCGCATTGTACGAAGGCGTTAAAAATGCAAGGTCAATGGTTATCGGTCCATGACTAATACGGAAACTGTAGCTACGTACGCCATTCTTTCAGTGCATTAAACTACGCTACAGTGCCGTTTCCTTCGTAATTGGCCCAGTTTCAACACAATGGAACAGCGTATAACCGGTGCCTTTCTCTCGCAATGATCCTTGGAGCGCTAGACCAGAGAGTACATCCGTTGCAAAGAAAGCCGGCTGAGCGGAGGCCCTTCACAGAGCGTGTCATTTGGCTAATCCAAAATGGGAAGCGTCTAGCTTGTCAACTATTCCATATTTTTAACACTTATTATCCAAATCTTGGGTCTATGATTTGTAGCATTTATCGTGTAGCTCTCCATTTGAATTCTTACTTCTAACCTTTTATTTTCTCTGCGATATATAGTAAGTTATGAACGAAGTTCGCTTATATCACTTAGGAATTTGATAGATACAAGAAAATGAGATGTATCGATAAGAAATGTGTGAAGTGTGGAGTGAAGTATCAATGAAAATTACCAGAGCAAGAAACAGACAACCCAGGACAACCGAGGAGGGAAATATAAATGGTTTAGGTGAAGAACATTTGAATGTGACAGGAGAAGATATTAGACATGAGATATACCAACAGAAGAAGGTACATGGTATCCACCGCAACAATGGAGGCTGCGCAGAGAAGGGTTAGGAGTAGATGGTATAGAAGCAGAAGAAGCCGAAAATATGGAATTTTGGGTGCAGAAACTGGATGTGATGAGGATAAAATAACTTTTGCAGCGTAATATAAATTTATCAACATGAGAATAGTAAGTGAAGAATTATTCTGAACTGAGAATTTTAGTTCATTGAAATATTTTTATTGTATGGAGTCTGAAGATCCCAAATGTGAATTATTTGTTCAAAGAATTGTAATGTTTTGATCTGTACGTTTTAGTTTTCTGATGTTTTGTTCTAACTATATCTGGAATGTTAATGTTGTAATAACATTGTGGTTGGCAACTATGTCTTGACTTAGGCAACTAGACAACTATACATTAGTGTAATATATTTATTACACTCTAAAACATAATAACTAGGGTGTGTATTGTATTCCACCTAGAAATTTGTGAAAATGTTTCGAGGCATCCTGAATAATAACAATAATAATTACATATACAAATATTTAAAAAAATGTCTATGCATATGTGTGCCTCTGTCTGAACAGCATGTGTAATTCAACAACGTAAACCTCTAAGTTCAGCATCTTTCAGGGATGCGACCCAAGATGTTCAAGAAATTACCCCCACTCAAAGTACCCTTTAACTTTTCAAAAACTTCTATATTCTTAAAGCTATAACGATTTTGATTAAAATGCCATATGTTCAAGATATTTTCATGACAAATGGTTTGTATATCGTGATAGGCATTTTAGTGAAGTTGTCAATAAAGGAATTAAAAGTTTAAGACCTAATATAGGATTAGGGAACAATGGTATTGTTATGAAACATTGATATGTAAATAAAAAATCTGTACTGCTTACCACTATCAATATATTACAATTTTACAGAAGAAACACGATATATACAATGTCCCAAAATTAGACCGACAAACTTTGGGAGCTGATAGATAATATCTTAAAACACTTTTTTTAAGGAAATTTTTTGCTGCGGTACTTCGTTTAAGCGCTAGACGTATTAATGTCATAGATTGCTGTCTCCCACCCAGTTTAAGTATTTACGACAAAATTAAGAATGCATATTTATCTTAGTAGTACACACAGTCTTAATAAAAAAAACACATAGACCAAACATCTCATTGTTTACAGTTAATCACAGCTTTACTATTAAAAATTGGACCGACAAACTTTTAAACCAGAGAAAAGGCTGGTGTTTTTGCGAGAGTACGGCAGAATAGGGCACGCCGATGTACTCTGTTAGTTGCAATGGGCGTGCGTTCCAACATTTGCTTTGAATATTCAAAGCTGTGATTAACCGTAAACAATGAGATGTTTGTGCTTTTTTCTGTGTTCTGTGTTTGTTTCTTGGATTAAAATTGTGTACCTTACCAAGATAAATGCAATACTAATTTGTCCCATTCTGTATAAAGAAACATATGTGGATAGAACCTTCTGGTTCCATGCACCTCTGAATATGTTGAAAGATGCATATTAATGTCAGTTAAAAATTGACTTGTAGAATTCTGCATCAACAGTGGACATCCATTTCTCATGGGTTGGATATCTGCAACCTTTTCATTTGACAATTTTCCCTAGTGACGATAGCTTTGCTGTTAGTAGTCGGACCTGATGTTCTTTGTTTCTTAAATGTTTCTTTTTTAAGATACTGATTTTATTCCATTCCTGGTAACCAAGGTTCCTCTTGAAGTAAATGCTCAGGTCATTCCATTCAAATTTCACTCGTGATACCTGCATGAATTCCACTTTACTGCTCCGAGTGTAATAGTCACAGAAATCAGACGTCATTTTAATTACCTCATAGGGAAACCTCCTGTTGCAAGCCAAAATAATTCTGTTTGAAGAAAACGATGACCAATCTTTGAAAGTTTCAGAGACTTATCTATGTTTGAATATAAACTTAACTTCTTGAATGCAAGAATGCCTTGGTGTGGAGTATTTCATTGTAATGTTTCTAATTTGACAATTTTCTTCAAGAAGGAAGCTACAGCAAAAGAAATGAGGAAATTCCTATTTTGAGGAATGCAACTGTCCAAAGAGTATGTTATTTAACTTCAGGGTACATGGAAGCATTTATTTTTTCTTTCAGAATTGTAACTACAGCACTGGCAATGTTATTTCGAGATCTACCTCACAATGTTTCATGCCAAATGACACAGAACCCCTTTTTACCCTTTGAAACATGAACAGTAAGGTTATAAACATTAGGTTTCTTTTATAAAGGAAAGAATTAACATTTACGTGGGGTAAGGAAATCACATTAAAACAAACTAACATTACATTAGTTTCCTTGTCAATACCTCCTTTCTTGTCGCATAAAAAATGTGTGTCCTACTTTTATGACAACTCTTCAGTGATGCTTTTTTCCTTTTGTGCTACGTTAAACTCTTCACGAAGATCATATTGATCACACTTTGGGACCAAAAATTCGAGATTATATTCAGTATTAAAAATTGATCCATACAGTTTCACAGGTGCAAAATTATTCAAAATGTACTCTTGTTTATACGTATCATACACTCAACCTTTTTAAAATTATTTATTGATCGATCAGCGCATGTGCGCTCTACAGACCATTGTTGAAATACTCGTAACAATAAATAAAATATAATAGATAACAATGAAACGAGGTAAACCCCATTGGACCCCTTACTGACAGTATTAGTTGAAATTAAATCAGATCTTGCTATGATAATTGGTCCAGTGGTAGACGACTCTTGATGCGTGTTGGAAAGTTGGATTTTCTGCCAAGAGAATAGTTAATAGATCCAGGGACGTTCTTTAGATTGCTGTAAAAATGTTCGGCTTGAGAAGAAATTGATTGTTGAATGGTACTGATTCCAGTTTCTCTGTGTAGTTGACTGTTTCTGACAAACCATGGCGCATTAGTTGAGATACGTAAGATTTTGTTTTGAAACGTTTGGATGTGTTTAATTTCTGTAGCACTGGCTCCTCCCCAAATTGGACAGGCATATAGTAAAAGCGGCCTTAAAAGAGTTGTGTAGAGTAGTATGCAGTTTTTTAACTTAAGCGAAAATCTTTTGTTGAGAAGTGGATAAAGTTTTGTCAGTCTTATTTGGGCAAGTTTGAGTTTGTTACTTATATGTGGCTTCCGTGTGAACATTCAACTTAGGTTTAAGTTAGGGCTTAAATATTTCTGCGACTACTTAATGGAATATATTTTGTGTCACTGGCACCACATTCTTGCGAAGGTATTTCAATTTCCATCTTTTAACTATATATAATGCAAAAGTAACAATGCCTACACAAGAAACGAGAAGGAAATAAAAACAAATGATGGAGATGCAGATAGAACTATCTGGTTCTCAGCCTTGCCAACATTTATAGAATTCACTTTCTGATCACACACAAATGGTACATGGAATGAATAAATCAGTGATCTATAATGAAAGAGAACAAGGTCATTCGTTTTCAAATTAAAAACATTTTGCAAGAAAGTGCTCAAAAATGGTTCTCGCCTCACGATATATTGAATTTTCTTACAATAACCTATGAAGTCCTTTTCATTCCTGGTTGGTTTTACATATGTAGATACCTATAGATAAAATCTTACTACAAAATGGTGCATCTTTTTAAAGCACACAACTTATGTCAAATATGGAGCAAAACATTTCCTAAAAAATCCTTGTTATTGGTTTGAATTTTCAAACACTCTTCTCAAATGGGGATATGTTATTTGATTTTTTTATCTCTTAGTCACAAAAAGAACGGAATTTAAGAAGCATCACTTAGAGATCAGTTCTTAAAAGATTTAACTTTCGCTTAAAGCCTGCCGTATTCCCACATTCCCCTTGCACCTACAAGAAAATGAGCAATTTCTGCGAGTGTTTATTTCGATTATTTGTACAAGAGTAGAGGAAGTCATGAGTGTATCAAATTTTTGTCATAGTGAATCCTACAGATTATAAGTATGTTAAGTTGTCCATGGCCGCGACTGAAGAAAACTAAGAAATATTACTTGAGCCTGGTTGCACATTTAAACCGCAGTTAACATTTGAAGAAATCTTGTCGAGAGACTATTGGATACCCCTCAGTTTAAACTCAGAACTTCAAGAGAACTTAAATTCTCGTACATCCTTACGTGTATTGTTATCAGATCTTTTATATCAAGAAAAGAATGCATAAGAAAAATGGGTCAAGGTTTTCAGTGCTTTGAAATAAGGAAATGTATGTGTGTGTGCAAATATTTTGTTTAAGGTAGTTGAATTTCTGTTAGTGTGCCAAGGTCAAATGTAGAAACATCGGAAGAGAAGCAGTATAGATCTTATAAAAGCAGAGTTTTAGGTGAATGCAACTTTTTATTTGTTCATTTAGAGCTCCCCCCACCCTTTATTTATGTTTTTTTTTTCCTTACGTTTCTACGAACAGATGAAGCGCTAGAAAAGAGGGCGCGTTTGTTGACAAGTACAATGATGAATTAATGTTTAAGATGGTAAAATACAATATATCGTCAGAATGGAATAGTAAGCTAAAGCGATAGTCACATCTTTTCAAAACCGGGTCGTTGCGTAATGGCTTAGAAATTCCGTTCTCTTTGCATGACCAAGGAGAACAAAAAATGAATAACAACTTCCTATTTGAGATAACCATTGGATAATGCAAACCAATAACAAGAAATATCTTTGAAATGGTTAACTAAAAAATCTGATGTGTTGCACTCACATGACTTTCTCTACTTTTGTACTAACCATTCTTACAAACTCTTATTCCTATATCTTCTTCGTGTTAGTTAAAATAAACATTTGCTGAAATTATCTTATTGCTTATTTCCTTGTAGATGCAAGGGGAATATTGGAATACAGTAGGCTTTGTGCGATAGTCAAATCTTTTAAAGCTTTGAGATTCCGTTCTCTTTGCACACATAACATAAAAAAATGAATAACGATGACCCATTTCACGAAAGTTCTGTTTTCCGAAACTCACACACATAACAAGGAATATCTCCGAAATGGTTCACCCGACGAGAAAACTTATTGGGACATAAATTGTGTATTTTACCAAGATCTACACTTTTTGTATAGTATAATTTGGTCTATCTCTAACGGTTTACCAGTTACGCAAAAGTCGTCCAGAGTAAATACGACTACAGGGGCTATAACCATAAAATTCAAGATACACATTTCATTTGTCATCAAAATATCTCAAACATATGACATTTTAATAAAAATCGTTATAGCCATTTTCAAGAAAATCAAAATTTTCGAAAAATTTTCCATGTAAAGGGTAGTTTAGCGTGGGGCTATTTTCTTCAAAATCTTCGTGTCGCATCCTTGAAAGACATTAAACTTAAATACCAACTTTGGTTTTTAACCGACTTTTCGTTTTTGAGTTATGCTGTCCACAGACTGACAGACTGACACAGACTCACACACGGACCTTTTTCTAAAAATGCTTTCTTTGGATTCAGGGGGCCTCAAAACATATTTCCGGTGAAATCTCGACATCGAATTTTTGGGTGGAATACAATACTTCCCCTACTTACTAGTAGAGAAAGTAAAAAGAGAGACTAAGAAATGTACATTTTTTATGCAGTAAGATTTTGTCTATTCCTTGTGGTTTAACAGTTATGCAAAGTCGTTCAGAATGAAGAGGATCTCTGAGCTATTTCCAGAAAATTCAGGGGATACATTTCATTTGTCACGAAAAAAAAAAATAATAATAAATTGTATTTTAACATAAAGGGTAGTTAGAGGTGGGAGGAGTTTCGTTTTCTGAGTTATGCTGTGCACATACTTTTTAAAAAAAAATACATGTTTTTTAATTCAGGGAACTTCAAAAAGATATGTTTTCAGTGAAATATCGATATCAAATGCTTGGATACAATACAACACTTTCCTGCATACTATGTATGTAGTAGAGAAATTAAAAATATGAAGGAATAACCTTAAAGTACACATGTGAAAGAAGAACCAAGAAAATAAATCGCTTCGTTGCGGTATCCTGTCACAACTGAATTTCTTCTCTCCCCCACCATCCACCCCAAGCACATGATCGTCCGCAGACAGTTTATATAAGACCGTAGAATGAAACATCTTTTTCGGCATCCATTATGAACAACGAGCCTACTTGAAGGACAACAGCTTTGATAGTAAATCCTAATGCGCTAAATGTTCTATGCCAGTTTGTGGCAGGTAATTTAAAGCAGGCAGGATAATGAACAATATATAAAATCTACGCCAGCAATGTCCAACGTTTGCGGAAGAGAAGTTGGATTTACCTCCTTCCACTATACGCGGACTTTGCCACTCTTTAACACGGTGGCGATTTTGTTATATGTACTGTCTGTTCTTCAGCCCGTGGTCTAAGGGGAATGAAGGGTAGGGGAGAGACATTCCACGCAGTGTAGCCTTAGTTTTGTAAACTTCAGCGCAAACGTTGCTCTGCTGGTCACATTGCCAACTTAGCTGCAACATTATTCGCATTATGTATACATAAAATTATCAGTGGGAGAAAGTCGGAGTAGTTGAAAACATCCTTTACGTTTTATAAGCTAAATACACTGCATGAGCTGAAAATAACATTTAAATTCCGCTATTTTGAGCAAGCTCTTTGCTTTAACCTAGCGTGAATGCATATTCCAAGGTTGGCAACATTATCGGAAAGGCGATTGGAAGCACTACTCCTGTGTCCGACACCATTCTTTATCTGACATTGGTCCCTGGTTGCATTCCTGCGGCCCTAATGACCTATAACTATCGACGGGCCCTTAAACAACACTCACTCACTGCATTCCTGCCAGGGACCATGACCTGGTGAACAAACTGTACGTTGCGTTTGATTTACGAAAGCACTTTCATATCTTATGAAATAAGCACCTGTTGATTAGTGGTTTGTTTGTATTGCTTACGTTTAAGAAGTCTATCAGTCTTTGGCGACAAAGTCGAAGTGCGGAGCCTTAGAAGATCCACCAAGTGATCGTCGCGTAAAAGTATCGCAATACGACTTTTAGTTCAATTAGGAGAAACTCTTCTAATATATGTAGAACTGTTAAACTGTTCTTGTAAATGCTTACTTCTCTATCTACTTCATCGACATAAGCATTTTCAGCTGCTAATTTTCTTGTAGTTGCAAGGGCGATATGGAATACAGTAGGCTTTAAGATATAGTGAAATGTTTTAAGAGCTGGTTCCTATACGATGCCTTTGAGATTCTGTTCTCTTTGTAAGGCTAAGAGATAAAAATACATTTTCTACAAAGTCACACAAATAATAGAGCATCTATCTCGGATATGGTTCACGCAAAAAAAGATAAATAAATAGGAATATATTTCACATAAATTGTATGTTTTAACCACATCCAAGACTCCCTTACTGTTTACCATTTATGCAAAAGTCATCCAGAATGAAGAGACATTCCCAAAAAGCTCAATTTATGGCTTAGAAGCTGTCATGGAATCGCCTATTACGTCACAAGCAAGAGCTGATTTACCATCCGACTGAAAGTGGAGTGGGGAATGGCCGCCCATTTCATAAACGTCTCCAAAGATAATGTTGGACGTCGCTGATCTGTACTATTATAGAGAACAAATTTGTGTGTGCGTGTGTGTGCGTGTGTGTGTGCGTGTGCGTGTGCGCGCGTGTGTGTGCGTCGAATTTATAAGTCCTTCACCATTGCATAACCCAATTCGTTCTAACGGATATGGAGCCATAAAACACCTATAATTTCATTTCATAAATTACTGCACGACTAAACAGGATTTACAAAGCTCTTCTACTTGAATAAGAATGCACTCGAGTTATGAAAGAACATACGAAGGTCTTGACCTTTATTTGAGAATGTTATTTCTCTGCAGAATGTAAACAGTTGCTACACTCTACAGAGTATAAAAACAAAAGCCGGTTACGTTTTTGAGAAATATATATGGTCTTTTAAAGGTAACTGGACATTGCAAAAATTAACTAGTTTTAATTATTTTGAATATATTGTACATACAGTAAAACCTCGTTTATCCGAACTTAATGAGACCAAAGGCAATTCCGAAAATCTAAAATCCTGATACTAAGGGTTATACGAGTAACAAGCTAAACAAAATTCTTAAATCCCTAAATAAGGGATCTGTCATAAAATTTTATATGTCATAAAATGTTATAAATAGTTCATTTGTAGCTATTTATAAAAGTAAAGATAGGACAAAAATATCTAAAAAGCACACCATGCTTTTTTACAATAAAATTTATTATTTTGTTAATATAAATTAGCTTTTATTTTAAACGTATTACAACATTTTGAAATATAATGAACTTAACTTTATATCGCTATAGAACAAACTCTTCATACTTAAAATTATTTTCTACTTTTTAATTCGCTTTGTTATAAAATAGTGTCTTTTAGTTTTTTTAAAACTATAATTTATTTAGCCTGATGATCCTTATCAGGACATTAGGATAGAGTCGTGATATTATTGTATTGTCATCGGTCCTTGACATGCGTGCAAATTTTTAGATCAATCAAACGACTCAAGTTGGTGAAAATGAGATTACATTGTTAAATTTAGCCAAGTCACTTTTTTATCCTTATAATGCTGGTGAGGACAGGACAAAATCATGATGTTATATTGTCAGCGGTCCTTGATATGTTTGCAAATTTTCAAGTTGATCAGACGACTCAAGTAGATAGATGAAAATTACGTTATATTCATACATTTAGCTAAGTCCTTTTTTATCCTGATTATCCTGGTCAGGATCCTACGAAAAAGTTATGATATTATTGAGTCATTGATCCTTGACACGTGTGCAAATTTTCAAGTGAATCAAACAACTGTAAGTTGGTGAAAATTAAGTCGAACGATTCCATTACATTGATAAATTTAGCTAATTAATTTTGTCTTATCCTGATGATCCTAGTCAGGATCTTAGGATAAAGTTATGATATTATTGTATTGTCATTGGTCCTTCACATGTGTGCAAATTTCCAAGTCAATCAGACGACTAAGTGGGTGAAAATTACGTCGAAAGATTCCGTTACATACATATAAAGCGTGTAAAAATGGGACATTAACGTTACACCAGTATAACTGGATGAGTCATTTACGACCAACAGTTACAAAAGTCACGCTTCATTATCAGCAAACAGGGAAGAAATCTCTGGGCAGTCTAAACTAGTGCTGGACGCAAAGCTCGTTTGTGAGAACCTAATAGTCCATTAGGTTAAGATTTGTACGGGAAAAGACATTTTTTAATGTTAACAAATTTATCAACTTCAGTAGTCAAAATATAATTTATTCATGAAAGCACTACCTCTGTTTATTAACCAGATCTGGCAGAGCTTAGAAGCTTATGAATGCGATTTACATTCCGGAAAGTTGCAAAATAGTCCTTAAAAGGTTATTTACTTTTAGATTTTGTTCTCCATTTTTATACCATGAGCAATCTAAGGTCAAATCGGCGGCTTTACCATTGGAACAATTGCTCATCGGCAATGACGTTCGCTCATTTAATATCTGTATTTACATTGGGTTTTCTTTATAAACATTACATTTACACTATCACTGATGCTTCTAAGGGAGGATGAGAAATAATAATCCTGGCTAAAGGAAAATTCCTATGCTCCAGCCGAGAATCGAACCCGGGACCTCTGGATTTGGAAGCTAGCTAATCACCAAGCCACAGAGACAGTATGTTATATTAATAGATTTTTTACTTCAGAAGCTAAGAAAGGCTAGAGACAAACTATATAAATGCTTGCTATTACTAAAGTATGAATATAATTATCTTATACGTTTTCTAAGAAGTTTATTCATATCTAACCCTAGCTCTACTATAAAGAGAAGTATTTTTTTCACAGAAACGCAGTACCTTTATTATAATGGAACTGAAGACTTTCATTACAGCTGTCAAAAGCGGAGAGAGGTATAATGTTCGGATATGTTCTCCTTTTCATGCTCACAGGTTGTTCTTTATAACTAATTTGGAAAAAAAATAATTGCTAGTTCACCGTTTCTCACAACACTGTTTTATTAGATGACGTAGCGTTCTGTTGTCACGTATTCTGTACTTAGCTACACATTCTCTCAGAAACAAAGAAATCACACGTCACAGGTTGCACTAGAAATAAAACAATCGCCTGCCAAGCAGATCTGTTTGATAGTTTATTACGGCTGTATAACATCACAGCTGTCTGTAAGATGGCAGTACAGTCCACGCAGAAACCTAGTCAATCCATATGTACAGAGGGCATCTTGTGGCGTAGAGCAATACCAGAATTGCAAGATTGCAAGTTTTCCGAATCTGACACCAATAACAACGAATATCTCCGAGATGGTTCCCTCTACAAAAAACTTTATTTTGACATAAATTGTGTGTTTTGGCGAGATCTACATTTTTTGTACAATAAGTTTTTGTCCATCCCTTACGGTTTACGAGTTATTCAAGTCATCCAGAGTAAACAGGACTACATAGGCTATAGCCAGACAATTCAAAATATACATTTCATTTGTCATAAAAATATCTTTAAACATGTGCCATTTTAATCAAAATCGTTACGGCCATTTTCAAGAAAAACAACATTTCCGAAGAATTTCCTTCAAAATATTCGTGTCGCATCCTTGAAAGACAACTTAAATACCAACTTTGGCTTTTAACCGACTTTTAGTTTTTGAGTTATGCTGTCCACAGACACACAGATACACAAACCTTTTTCTAAAAATGCTTTTTTTTTTTTTTTTTTTTTTTTTTTTGTGTGTTTTGTTTAGGGGGTCTCAAAACATATTTCCGGTGAAATCTGGACATCAAATTTTTGGATGGAATACAATACTTTACTTACCAGAAGAGAAAGTAAAGGCATTCACTATTGCTAAAAACTGTTTAGAAAACAACGGCTTCCAACATCAGTAATAGGTAATGATATGCTTACAGTTTATATAACTGTGTCAGGAGTGTCAATGTTCTACTCAAAAGAAAAGCCTGTAATTTGGAACAACTTCTCACGGCCGAAGAAATTAAAGTGTGGGTACCTTGTAGTGTTGATGACCTCACTGAGTAGCGTATCTTAATGAAAAACCGGTTCGTTTATTATAGTCTATTATACTCAGTATACAATGATGAAACTTGAAGCTGTCGCATTTATTGTCAGATTTTGGCAATTTTGAGGCGGATTCATCCATCATGACAAGCTTAGAAAGAGTTTTCCACTCAGCCAATCTAATTTGCCCAAACTTTTTTGGGTGTTTTTGCCGTCCATAGGCGTTACTCATCAGTACATGCTTCTTTTTACTTTTTCTACGATACATATTAGGTAGAGATGCCACACGAACATTTATCTGCCCCAAACTACCCTTTACACTGAACATTTTTCGCAATTTTCTCAAATATGGCTGACGATTTCGATTAAAATACCATAGGTTTAAACTTTATGACCTACAAAATCTATATCTGGAGTTTTCTGGGAACAGCCTGTGAAGGAATTTTATACTAACTTGTATAACTGGTAAATATTAAGTGATAAAATTAAAATCACTGCACAAAAGATGTAAATCTCATTGAAACACACAATTATGGCACATGTTCCCGGGGTACGGACTGTGGATAAACAAATATACAGAAATATACCGTAAAAGTGAACATTGCCTTAGATTCCAAATAGTTATATGCAATAATTCAAACTGGAAAATTCCTAATTTCAGTGGATCTTTTAAGTTGCTTAAATTTCATAAAGAATAACTTGTTATAACATCTGAGTTATACATGCCAAAGGTATAGGTATAGTGAAAGAAGTATGTGCAAAAAGTAGAGATCAAAGCCGGAGAAGTTAGGAAAAATGTGAACGATAAGTTCAAAATGTCTTGGCAAAAACACTGGTTTTTCAATAATGTGTGCTGTGCGGGATGTCTTGCTGCAAAAAGAACCAAGTCCTCCAGGTAAAAAGGTATAATAAATAATGATACAATGTATTATTCAGACTATGTAGTATTCAGTTTATATATACGTAAAAGGCAGTGTTACATAATGAAATAAAATCATTAATAGTCGTCATACCATACGCATTCTTTTGATAAAAGCTGTAACAGCACTGCAGGTATGCGCCCGTTGTTTACACCTGGACTCACCTTCCTCCTTCAACATAGACTACAGTACAAGGTAAGAATCTTACAAATACCGGTCACGCTGATCCGCTCCTTAGAGTATGGGGTAGGTATACAACAAAGGGGATATCTCGCACACTTCGAGCTAGACGAGATCTACTGCAGTTATCGCCTGCCAGCAATGAAGTGAAGAGCCACAGGAGGCTATAGGCCGCAGGCACGGAGACCAGGGACGCGCGAAGGGATGAAAGAGAAATGAAGAAAGGAAATTGGTAGATGAGAAACCGTCCCATCATTTGCCTACGTTCAGGGAAGATACAGTTGATAGGAGTTTTAGTATAGAGGGACATATTAGATTCCGTGTGTAGAGCACATGATGAAACAAAAAATAAGGAAGGTTCTAGAGTATATTAAAGAAAGGGCAACTATGTAGGAAACGGGCCGCACGAGAAAATGAACGAAATATAATGCAATCGATAGATTTTGTATTCCTAATTACAATTTTGAAGTTTTCTTTGGCGGTCAAGATTCGTTTTGCATTTGTGAGCAAATTCCGTAGGTATGCTGCAAGGGTATTTTCTCTTATGTGGCGGATATTTAGCAATAAATATTTATAAAGGAGTGTATTGTGTGCCACAATAATTTATTAATGTACTTATGATGAGTAGCCTAAATACCGATGAATTTTGATGGCACAGGATCCTGTCATTCCGATCATATAGACTAGGCTAGGCTAGGCTAGGCTAGGCTAGGCTAAGCTAAGCTAGGCTAAGCTAAGCTAGGCTAAGCTAGGCTAAGCTAAGCTAAGCTAGGCTAAGCTAAGCTAAGCTAAGCTAAGCTAGGCTAAATTTGACTGCAGAATTATGCCTAAGTGTAAAACGCGACGTCGCGTGGTAATTTACGAATATACTTATGACGTTCTTGCACTACAACAGCTGCAGTGGCTTCCGCTACCCACAAAACCAAAATTTTTCTTTAGAAGCACGGGTTCATGCACTAATTATATCGTTCTGCGACTTCGGTAACGATGCCAGTAAGTTCATTATCGAATTGTGGTTATGGGGTTCGATAAATGCAACCAAATACAAGTATTTTTCAACAGCATACAAGTTTTGCCTGTTTTATATAAGCAGATGCTAGCAATTATATTAGTAATAGTAATAAATAATCACTGTTTGCATGCTTTAGTAACGCGAATCCTGCAGTTTACCTTGAGAAATAGAAAGAATGTCAGTTTTTTATGTCAGCTCTGTTTTTATACAGAAACATTAAAAAAGAAAAGGTACGGTTAGATCAGTGCATCAACAGAGATCCGTTTTCTCCTGATATAAAATCGGCTTGCCCTTCACTCTTCACCGACTTGGATCTTCCTTGCATCCTACAGGACCTACGCTTGCGTTACATTGCCATAAAATCCAATACAAGGTTATAAACATTGTTTAAATGTAAAGCATTCGAGAGTTTTACATACAACAGGCGACGAGAAAGAGGGAGTAAGAATGACCTGCGAATCACATTTCTGCTGTCCTTGAATTAATTCCCCAAAATAGATAAGTAATGTTTTTTTGGTTCAAATGACCTACCTTGTGCTAGAGTAGCCGTCAGGAACGATGGCGGTAGATGACTTATAACGCGCAGGTAGGGGTAATAGGGGAAGTGCTGCGTTGCAACTGTTTCCCTCTTTCTCAGGAAGTATTTGTACACATACACCATTTCTGTGGCTTGACTATGAGTAACGCAATCTTCTTTTTGCTTCTGCCACCGTCGGAACTTCTTATCAAACAATGGAGTGGACTTATTGCTCGGAATTATTTAATGTCACTGTTAAACTGTAGGCAAGTACTCTCACACGCGCCCTGATACAGGCTATGCCTGATTGGTTAGAAAACACGTGACTGTGACATCGTTGAATATTTACCTTCTGCGCAAACGCCTTCATTCGTGACGGCGACTATAGCTGCATCCCACCTCAAACCCAAATTCTATCAGATGCCACCTATATTCTCTTATTTCAGAGGACTTGAAAGTGGCAACGAAATTACGCAAGCAGGTTTAGTGCGATTGGTTAATGTACATACATATCCAATTTTGATTAAAACACAACAGCTTTTGTAGGTACAGCCATTTTAAAAATTAAAATTATTTTGTTGTTTAACGACGCTGTCAATTGCCAGGATCACATCAGCGTCGCCGGTGTGCCGGAACTTCGTCCCTCAGGAGTTCCTTTACATGCCAGTAAATCTACTGACATGGAGCTGTCGTTTTTAAGTACACTTAAAAACCATCGGTCTGGGCCGGATTTGAACCCGCGACCTTGGGACCAGTAGGCCAGAGTCTGGCCAACTATACCACCCAGACCTACAGGTACAGCCATGGAAAGAAATGATTAAGCGCATTAGGAGACCAGAATATGTCTAAATCCCACTTAGTCTCACAGCGCGGTTTATACAAGCCGATATTTCCAACATGTAGCCGAGTTTGTTGATAGGCTCTGTTCCATGTTATAGTCTGTCGGACAGAGTCGGTAACATATAGAACAGACTATCAATAAATACAGCTACAGGCTGGAAATATCGACTTGTGTAAACCGCGCTGCAACACTGCTCTCCTAATGCTCCCTAAGGAGTTAGAAATATTCGTTGGGGCCAAGGTAATGTTCCGTAACAATGTAGAGGTGTCCAAAGGTCTGATGAATTGTCCATAACAGAAATCATATGGTCCTGCTTCCGGAGAAAACAAATGTATGATGTAGACATACCCTCCGTCCCTGTAGACTACGGCGTTCACCTTATTCAACCGAAGTCTGTGCAAATTTCAGACAAAATACACTCCCGGTAGATATTGCTGAACAAAAGATGTCAATTATATTATGTTGGGCTTGCACGGTACATAAAATACAGGGTACTACTGTCGACCATGTCCTTGTCTATTTAGACTCACAGCTCTTCGCTGTACGTGGCCTAAGTACAGTCAAGTCACTAGAAGTTCTCCTTATTAAAGAACTAGACTGTACTAAATTAACAGCCAAACGACCATGCAACAATGCCGCAATTAAATAAAATGAACAGACTCAGAAACACGTCTAGCGATAACTTAAAAATAAAATCTGATTACATGACTTTCTCTACTCTTGTACAAACCATTCTTACAAACCCTTATTCCTACATCTAAGTGACAGTTGAGATAAACATTTACAGAAGTTATGTTATTGCTTATTTCCTTGTCGGTGCAAGGAGAATATGGGAATACAGTAGGCTTTGAACGATAGGCAAATCTTTTAAAGCTTCCAAATTCCGTTCTCTTTACACGGTTAACATATAATAAAATGAATAACGATGTTCATTTGACAGAAGTATAAGTTCTCCAAAACTCACACAAATACATATCTCCGAAATGGTTGACCCTATAAAAAATTTTATTTTGATATAAATTGCGTGTTGTAGCAAGATCTACATTTTTATAGTAAGGTTTGGTCTATCTCTTACGGTTTATAGTTACGCAAAAGTCATCCAGAGTAAGTAGGGCTTCATGGCCTATAGCACAGAAAATTCAAGATATAGATTTCATTTGTCACAAAAATCTCAAACCTATGGCATTTTAATCAAAATCTTAATTAAAATCCTTGAAAAATGAGCTTAAATACTAAATTATCTGAGATAAATTTTTACTAAGGTTATTTTACTTCACAAGCGCACACAAATACATGAACATTTTTTTCTAAAAATGCTTTTTGGGCAAACTAATTTTCGCTGGACTAAGGACATCGAACTGGTGGATGAAATAAAATACCTCTCTGTTTGCTATGAATAAATTGTAAAGAAAGTGGAAATAGGTCGGTAAGTTGGTTAGACCCTGGATTTACTGGTACGCAAAAGAACTCCTGCGGGACGAAATTCCGGCACACCGGCGACGCTGATGTGATCCTGGCAATTGACAGCGTCATTAAACAATTTAATTTACTGGAAATGGGCTTCGCGAACAAATAAAAATGTCATATACCACAACACTAGGACTTTCCCTAACCACTCGTTTATTTTAAAATCTATTCTGCAAACTGTTCGCAGAAAAGCGTGTTTTTCCCCCTTCTTATTTTTAACTGCGATAAAAATCTGTATATATGATTCCAGTACACATGAAGTAGCAATTAGGAGGCTGATACTCATATGACTACTATTTCGTATAAACGGTGTTCCCGAATCGCCGTCTGTTATGGTTATATGTATTTCATAGTTCTGCAATTCTGATTATGTTTGAATAGTACAAAGGTTGCTTA
This sequence comes from Tenodera sinensis, assembly GCA_030765045.1. Classification (NCBI taxonomy): domain Eukaryota; kingdom Metazoa; phylum Arthropoda; class Insecta; order Mantodea; family Mantidae; genus Tenodera; species Tenodera sinensis. The sequence continues at coordinate 71,612,860 of CM060968.1, forward strand.
CGTAAAATGCATTATGTATTTCATACTCTTTGCGTAGCACGAGAAACAGTAACAGTGACAGCAGTCGAATAGTTTAAACTAATATCACGGAAATTCGTGATGCAACAAAAAGTATTGGGAATAAATTTTGCATTCTAAAGAGATCTACATTTTGTAGCAATGTTTACTTTCTCTACTATGTATAGTAAGTAGGGAAAGTACTCCGTTCCACCCAAAAATTCGATGTCGAGATTTCACCGGAAATATGTGTTGAGGCCGCTTTAATCCAAAAAGAGCATTTAAAAAAAGGTCTTGTGTGTATAATGTGCGGTGTGTGTGTGTGTGTGTGTGTGTGTGTGTGTGTGTGTGTGTGTGGTGTGTGTGTGTGGGTGTGTGTGTGTGTGTGTGGGTGTGTGTGGGTGTGTGTGTGTGTGTGTGTGTGTGCGTGTGCGCGTGCGTGCGTGTGTGTGCGCGTGTGTGTGTGTCGGTTAAAAACCAAAGTAGGTAATTCAGTTTAATGTATTTCAAGGACGCGACACGAAGATTTTGAAGAAAATTTCTCTGCCCTAAACTACCTTTATATGGAAAATGTTTCGAACATTGTTTTTCTCGAAAAAGGCTAACGATTTTGATGTTTAAAATATTTTTATGGCAAATATGTATACTTTTAATTTTCCGCCTATAATCCACGTAGTACTGTTTACTCTTGATGACTTTCGCGTAACTGGTAAACCGTAAAGAGATCAAATGTTAGTATACAAAAACTGTAGATTTCGTTAAAATACCATTTATGCCAAAATGATTCCCTTTTTTTTTTCTTTCTTTTTTAAATCCTGAGCGAACCATTTCGGAGATATTCCTTGTTATTTGCGAGTTCTTCAATACTTATGCTTTACTCATATGGAATGTCGTTGTTCACTTTATCTCTTGGCCGTGCAAAGACAACGGAATTTCAAATCCTTCATATAGCGACCAGCTTTAAAAGATGACTATTGCTCAAAGCCTATTGTATTCCCATATTCCTCCTGCACTTAAAATAAAATAAGCAGTAAGTTCTACAAATGTTTATCTCGACCAGCGTGAAGAAGATCAAGGAATAAGAGTTTGTAGGAATAGTCTTGTAGGAAGAATCTACTCTTACACATAGTGCAAGAGTAGAGAAAGTCATATGAGCGGAATACATCAGATTTTTATCTATATCTTACGTTTATCCTGGAACACAAACTCAACATACATTCCGAATGAAGAGTACTTGAGAAACTATCCCCCAAAAATTCAAAATATGCATCTTATTAGTCATGTAAATATCCTAAACATGTCGCATTTTAATCAGTCGTCAAGTGACATTTTTGAAAAAATAAAATAAAAAATTACGAAACAGTTTTTACGTAGACCGTAGTTCGTGATGGGAGATGTTCTTAAAATCGTGTTACATCTTTGGAGCGTGCTGACCTTAAATGCCAAATTTGGTGTTTATTTGGCTTTTAACACCAACACACACAGATAACCTCAATATGTGTACATGTGTATTTCGGAGGAACGCGATTCTTCCTCTACCTGTCTTAAGTAGGTGCCAGAGAAAGTAAAAAATACCAAAACTACCCTGAATAGTGTTAACGACTTAATGAAGTAAGTTATGAATGATATTTAAGAGTATTTCTGGTTTACAACGTTACGATGTTAGCCTTCAGTGTCTTGGAAAGAAACTTTGACATCCGAAATAATGCTTTAATTCCAAATCCTTACTAACGCATTAAAAAGTACGTTTGCAATTACAGCATCAGAAAACCATTGAGAAAATATTACGTAACACGGCATGTTATATAAAATTAAAATTGTAATCCAACGCATAAGTATACAGCTTTGACCCAAACAATAACAATTCTATCATTAAAATCCAACCACAAAAACTCGGTCAGTTCCATCCACAAAGAACGCACTTCACACGCAAAGTCACTGAACTCTTATATAAACATTGGCGCCTTCGACTTCATCTGTCAAATGTCACAAGAAATGCAAAATGTTACCGGAAACATCTGAAATGCGCAAGTTCTGACAGTTCATTGTTATTACGGATACCGAATCATAATAGATAGTATGCTATATAGTTATATATAGTGTATTATTACAGATAGCACGCTTTTTCAAGCTAACTGCGGTTTAATTATATCTGTCAAAGAGAAGAGAAGATCTCACAGGGACAGCTTCAGCGTACTTCAGATATGTGATCACAATTATTGTTCTGGTTCAGTAGAATTAACCTACTAAGTACTTCTTACAGTTATCTAAATCGTAAAATAGGTGAATATGCTAATGGGCAGCTTACGTAAGTGCACACCAAACACCATATGAAGGTCTCAATAGGAAATACTGTCGACTGCTCCGTCAGTGAATTTCGTATGAATGATTCACTTACCGGTGAAGTAGCACGTGTGCCCTGCCACGAACACTCCAGATGTGTAACTGCACTTTGTTTTAGGTTTTGTATCCATCAAGAACGCCTCACTGTACTCCACGTTTGTTTCATAAGCGACCTCTATTCAAAGCAGCGTTGCCACGAGCGCCATCTATGAATTCGACAGAGTGCTACTTTGTCCGAGCCTAGCGATAATAACAGGCGATGTCTACGAATCGCCGATAGGTATTATATGAAAATGTAGATACCCAGTCATCAAAAGATTTCTTACTAAGGCTACGCTGAAGCAAAAATCTGATGTGTTAAATTCACATATGTTTCTCAACCACTTTTGTGCATTATTTTCTCTGCTATGTACTTTTAGGTAGATGTGATGTCGAGATTTTAACGGAAATACACCTCCTAGACCTCCTGTAATAACATATAAAACAATTAATAAAATTATATTGAGAAAAATGCCATGTGTATATGTGTAATTCAATAACGAAAAGTCGGTTAAACACCAAACTTGCTATTTAAGTTCAGCATCTTATAAGGATGCAACACGAAGATTTTAGGAAACTAGCTCCACTCCAAACTACCCTTTACATGGAAAATATTTTGAAACTTTTGATGTTCTGAAAAATAGCTCTAATGATTTTGAATAAAATTCCATATGTTTAAGATATTTTCATGACAAATGAAAGTATATCTTGAATTTTCTAGGAATAGCCTTTACGGTCCTCTTCATTCTGGATAACTTTTGTGTATCTGCTAAACTGTAATAGATATAGTCGTACTACATATACGAAAAATGAGATCTCGTTAAACCCCGACTATTTATTTCAAATATAGTTTCTTGTGCATTTCCAAGATTTTGCTTGTGAAGTTTCAAACATTTTTCTCGCTCGCTCTTGCTCCCTCCTCTCTCTCTCTCTCTCTCTCTCTCTCTCTCTCTCTCTCTCTCTCTCTCTCTCTCTCTCTCTCTCTCTTTCCGGCAAAGAGACTGGAATTTCAAACCATGATAGCGATCTACTTTTAAAAGATTGACCGTCACTTAAAATCGTATTGTATTCCCCTATGGCGACTTACAGTGCTGTAAGTACTTATCTCGCAGGCTTCATATTTTAACTATATGGGCAACCTATGAAAATTAATCATTCTTTTACACTAACCTCATGTAAGGTTAGAGCAACCGGACGAAGATCGGAAGATCGTGGTTTAAATCCCGGCTATGCCTTTGAACCTTTCAGTCAGATTGCTTCTTGCCTATCTTTGCCCTACACATGGCTAGTGTAAAAGAACAATTAATTGTAATAATAATAATAATAATAATAATAATAATAATAATAATAATAATAATAATAATAATAATAATAATAATAATAAAATTCATTGCACTAAAATGTGTGTGTGTGTGTGTGTGTGTGTGTGTGTGTGTGTGTGTGTGTGTGTGTGTGTGTGTGTGTGTGTGTGTGTGTGTGTGTGTGTGTGTGTGTGTGATAATTTTGTACATTGATTCTAGCAGAGAACAATTAATTTATTTTAAATACATAGAGCTTAAAAATAGAAAAATTGTAGCATTCGTGACAAAAGGAATGGCCGAAGGATTGTTTAAAGTCCACAATTGTAATACATTTGGCCCAACTTTTATCATCCATTCATTAGCGCCCCCTCATACCAGGTTCTGCACTATCACACAAATACAAAGAATAGTATGGAAAACACAGGGATTAATTTCCATCCATAGCGTGCGACAAGTGTTTTTGTCAAATATCGGTTAGTTTGAGTTTTCCAGATAAGAAGTTTTCCCCTTATTTTGAGAAGACGAATGTCGAGTAACTTTAAGCTCCATGGACCTCGGACTCATTTAAGCATCTCATTGATAGTCTTATATGACCTACCACATTAAAGGACGTTAAAACATAAAAGAAATGTTAATAAAATTGCTTGAATATTAAATTTTGGAATGTGAAATTATATTTATTATCTAGATTGTATAATAAATGATTATGAATTATGTCTAATTTCATTTTAATTGTTTTAGTATGAATAATGGAAGGTGCTCAAATTCGTGCTACTCAAGTGTAAGTAATCTATATACTGAGTTAATTTTTGATCTTATTTAGCAGATTTGGACCTCGAAACGGTAGCGCCAACCAGAACGGCGGCAGTGGAGGCGGCAGTCACAAGAAGCCCAGACGTCGAGTAGCTACAATGGCCCAGAGGCGGGCCGCCAACATCCGCGAACGCCGTCGAATGTTCAACTTGAACGAGGCATTCGACAAGCTGCGCCGCAAGGTGCCGACCTTCGCGTACGAGAAGCGACTCTCCCGCATTGAAACCCTGCGCCTTGCAATCACCTACATTTCCTTCATGAACGAACTATTGGCCGGGGGCAAAGCTGGTGGAGGCGCCGGTGCAGACCATGTTCGGGGACCCTCGCCGATATTCCCAGTGTCAGCGCAACGTGATTATATTCCTTACTCCCTGGTGCAGAATTGAAACTTGAGTATTTTGTTCCACATAAGGTTGCAGTGAGTGGAAAACATTAACACACACAAACTGAGGTGATCAAGTTATGGGTGCATAATTTTACAACACATAACATCTTGACACAGCTAACAAAAACGGAATATAATACTTTATAATAACATTTTCTTCTCTAGTCTTTAAGCCGAATACTACTTGAAATAAATCGCACACTTTCAGGTAACGGCATGTTGGTATACGTGTTCTACTGTTTTTTTTTTTATGTTTTACTTTCGTTTGAGTTAAGGGAACACGCTCATCACGTCATATTCTACAGTTCTGACACTGAAGCTCTTGAATTCTAAACGCTTTAATCATTACACTGTTATAGATACGTTAGAAATGCCATATCTTTCAAAATTATTGAAACTGGAAGAAAAGTTACATAATTTAATTGCAATTACACATTCTGACGCGAGTTAAAAGGAATAACTTTATGTTAGTCATATCTGTTACTATAAATGTTATCAATGTTACGACAAAATAATAGGTGGAATATGAATGCTTTTCTTATAGCCATACTATGGGCAACCTTTTTCCAAAACATCTGACCAAAGACAGTACCGTTAATACATATGGTTGACACGTCGTTGGTATGATAATGTGGAATAAGTAGGGACTATGCAACGCTGCCGTAATATCTGTTATATTATGAACTGAATTTTACCTCCAGTTAGGTTTCATTCACTGAGCATGGCTCAGGCGGTAGCGTTCGTGGCCCGCATTAGTGGTCATGGGTTCGATTTCTGTGGCCAACCTTCCCGGGTCGCTAGGCGAATGCTGGGAAAGATAATCACACCCCCCATTACCATTACTATTGGATAAATTGGAACATATTTATACCTATGCTTTCATATTTAGAGAAGCAATCCATTGTCAAAAGTAAACCACAATAAATTAAAGGCACCACCAGCAGCTATAGTGGACACAGTTTATCGGCAGTTCCCAAGAGTTCAACATGGCCGATATTACACTAAACAGCAGACGAAGGTTTCCCTTAAAGCTGTCCTGCCAACGTACGTAGTAAAGGAATTTCTAACCTCAAATATCACAGGGTTAAAGTATCACGCTTTCAAACGATAATAGTGCTTGAATATCATTAACACATAACAAAGAACATACATTCGACACATCTTGTCCTGCAATAACACTGCATAAAATCACTTCCAAGCGCTAAATATCGTAATATATATTTAATGCACTAGTATGTTGTGAGCACAAAAATAACAAGTGATTATAACTGCATATGCTGCTCTAAAACAATTGAAGACAACATCACGCAAACACGAGCAGTACGTCTACAGATTAATTAATTAATTAATTAATTAATTAATATGGCGTCTAAATAGAAATTTGTTTTAAAATCTATCGGTTGGCTTCTCTGCAACGGGTTCATAAACAAGGGCTTCTGTGGCAACATAATGGATGCAATAACACCAGCTATGGCCTTAGCTTTACTATGGTTATATGTTACGAACAGTTGGCGACGCTAATGCAACCTAACGGATAGAATATCACCAAATATAACCAGATATATAACCAAATATAACCATAATGGGGGGAAAATATCAAGGTTGTTTTTTGGGGTATCTCAATAAGCTGTGCCTACTATATATGTCTCCTCCCTATACACCTGAGGGACCATTAATAACTTGGTTCTTACTCAAGGAGCATAAGCATGACGGATTCTCCGGGAAAATACTCTTATGAAAATTCCTTACGTTGGAGGATGGTGCTTGCCTCCGCATTCCTTTACAACAATGAGGAGACAGAAACGTAACTTCAATTTTATTACGAAACCAAAGACAATGCACACGTTTCTTGGGGATAAAATTCCGAGGCCTCCGGCTTTTCTGATGCGCTTTACCGTTGTAAGAAATGGTATCATGCTTCTGCTGAATCATTTGTGGTCCACCATTGGGAGAAATACAACTGTACCATCAAGATTTTCAAAGACTTCAGTACACAATGAAAGTTACAAACACACACAAACAGTTTTGTTAGTTTAGAACCGCGCTAAAAGATTTGCGAAAATAAATTAAATGAAAATCATCAAAGCAATAAAAATCTGAAATCCTCTCACCCTATAAGACAAAACTTAGGGGAATTATACTCTTAATTCCGTGATTCCTTGGAACGGACAACACAGTTTTAATGTTTCTAATATTCTCTCTGCAACCTTACGTGGAAAATATTGTGGGGCTCAATTTTTGGTCTCTGAAAGTGGTGTACAAATATTTGATGTCTTCCATTATTCTTAAGCAAATAATATACATGGGTCAATAATTTATTTATGTGTGTATGAATATTATTTAAAAGACTGTAAATATAATTTTAGTTATAAGTAGGTTGAAATGTTGTTACCTATAGAGAGTTATTACCATGAAGTAATACTTGGTATGTACTTTGTATAAAAACATAGCAATGTTGTGTTCCACAAATAAGAAATCGAGTAGTTTCAAGTTTAACTAAAGCGCGTCTCACCCTTAAAAGACAGTACACGTTAAATGGAGCGCAGTGTTGCAATATGTACTAGTTGCGAATCTTTCTCCGCGAGCGACTCGAGGTGGCCTGAGTCCTGTACTTAGTCCTTCAATAGCTGCTTGACGAGACGGGCACTTTTAACTTTGGTATATCTCCACGCCTTTGTTACTGTATGACCTAAATTTACAAATGACTCGTCTGTATAAACAATTGATTTCCCCTGGTCCCTAAACCTTTTACGTCTTTTAGATATTTATGTCGCCATCTGATGATATCGATATCGTCTCTTTCTATTAATATGCACTTGTTACCCTTTCTTTCATATTCGAACCCCAAATCAGAGTGGCCCTTGAGAAATTTGGTAGGGTCTCATCACTGTTGAACAGTGACAAAATTATATTCAGCGTGGGTGGAATATTTGCAAACAGTAAAGAATGAACAATTCGCCGCACTCTACCTTGCACTATTCAATCATATTGCGTTAATCTAGCGTTTTGTGTAGTCCCGCCCTTTTTGCTTTCTTTTTCGATGGCGTTCTTAGAAGTCCTTTCATTACTTCCTTTTTAATCCTATACACTACTGCTTCTGAACACTCAACAACCTTAGCTGTTTCTTTTACTGCCTTAAACGCATTTTACTTCAAAAATAATCTAACACATTCATAATTATTTGGCGTTCCTTACTTCTTTATTTACCAACATATCGTCCCTTCCTAGCTTCACCCTCCATAACTACAAATATTTACAAAAATATTAAACAAATAACGCAATAACAGCTCACAGTTACACACACGGCTTCTTTCGAACTAATGTTAGTGCTGCTCCTTATACTATCTTCTGTGTCAGGCCTGACGCTGAATAGATGAATACCTTTTGTTTGCCCTACTGGATAAAAGAAAGAGGTTACTGCCTTTTGGTTTATTTTAAAAACTTTCTCCAACCTTCCTCAACATTTGTTCTCGCTGGTTCCCTGATGTAAACTCAATAACAAAAAAGTTTCACACTGCGTAACTTTTGTAGTGCACATATATAAAATTTTCCGAAAACATTTAATTTAAAAAATTATAACACTTAACTGGCTAAACATAGAGAATTCAAAGTAAGCAGGTAGTAGCACTATAGTTTACTCTACCTAAGAAAAAAATATAGATGCATTCTAGCAGTTAGTTTGTTAGTTAGTGCGTGATGAGTGTAGAAACAGCAAATATCGGACTTCTATTGAAAAAAACGTTTTCTGAAGAAATTTGGACCTATAGAAATGTATAATGACTCTGAAAAGGATATAACCTCATAGAGAAGAAAATTCTGCATAGGATAATGTGTTCAAACCTGAAATTTATAACAAATGAATATTTATACCATGCTATTAGGAATCTGGCAACAGAGCGAGGGTAGAAAAGGACGCGGCTAATGGCAACTTGTATGCGCTAGATAGAGACAGAGATGTCCCATTTAACTCCATACTGTCTTCTAAGAGTGAAACGCTATATAGTTATGCCCAATGTTTCTTTTACAGCGTCATTCATTTCGCTATGTGCCGAAAAAGCTCGGCCGTCAATGTCGCAGACATACAATAACTTCTCAAACAACGAATTTCTCATTTGTAATATTGTGGTGTTCTATGCTCGCTGGTCCCATGTAGAGGAGTTGTTGATATGTTGAGGTTGGCAATGTGGTTGTCAAGGCCAATGAGAAGAATGGAGGGAAGGGGGAGAGAGAGTTACCAGAAAGCATCGTATAATTACTTCCTTCCTTTACGTTGAGCTTTCGATGGGGTAGGATACAGAGCAGCACATCTTCCCAATCACCTGTAATCACCAGGGTTAACTATTATGTTAACTATTCCAATTATGTAACTGTATGTTCCTTTAGAGTCTTAATTAAATGACTATTTTGTGTTACAAGCTTCTCGTGTTTGGTTTTTTGAGAGAATGTGACCTTTTCGACAATTTCTGGTACCAATCCCAGCTCTACCATCTGAATGTTACTGCCCCTAGTCTGAGGCAGTAGATATGTGAAGGAAAATTTACAAAAAAACGACATTTTTGTCAAAATATTAGGAAAAGGAACCCAAAATATTATGAATTATATACAATTACGGACATAACTATTAGAAAAGGGCAATTCTGACAGGGCATGTTGCTGTGCGTTTGGAAATAACTAATTCTTGTGGAACCCAAAAACTTAGAAAAAAAGTTACTGGTTACTTTGTCCTTGCTTAACACTAATAGCAATATGCCACTATAACCAAAGGCTCACGTAAATAAAAATTCTTCAAGTATAGAAATAATTTATTACACACGTGACGTCACATTGAGGAAGTGCTTTATATGAATTTTTATAAAGGATGGTTAGGGCTTTTCCAGGTACACTTTCGCAAAAGTGGCTTAGGTTTTATAAATGTTTTTTCATAGAAAACAGCCCAAATAGAATATCTAGAAAGTCCAGTTCATTGCTAGTGTGAAACTATTTTAAAAGCAAATCTTAAAAATTATGAAGAAATGCGAACATTTTTACAAAAATATGAAATGTTGTGGCAGATGCATTTAATTCTAAACACTGTAAAATGTAAACATATTTGCTCCCAAAATTACAGCAGGTATGATTTGGAATTTAAAATTTCATAGTAATCACCTAGCTTGATCACCATATTTTTAGCGGGAAAATTGTAGGATTGACAAGCGTTTATCGACGCACACTGTTAAGCGGGCGTCCCAAGGTCCAACTTTCTTGCCCAAACTTTTTGTATCCAATGGAATAGCACACAAAAGAAACAGTGTCTGTCACACGATGATTCATTTTGGTCCAAAACAAATGACAGTTCACGTAGCAAGCGTGAGAAATAAACATGGCGGACACAAATATTAATTTAGCGATTGCTATATTAAGTATAGGTTTGGGATATATTTCCACGAGTGTGAATAGGAAGAAAAGATGTATTAGAAGCAAAGGACGTTGGTGGACACTATCATGAGAAGAGGACATGGGCTGAGGTACATATATTGAGTCTGCAACAAAACGAATTGAGGTTAGAGGACCCGGAAAACTATCGCAATTGTCTACGAATTGACGAAGATTTATTTCTCAACCTTTTACATCGTGTCGAAGGCAAAATTACACACTAGGATACAATATGAGACAAACTCGAAAGAGATAAGGAACAATTGTAATGGTTTTAATCTTAGTATGGATGAACAGGAGATTTGAACTCATTTCATAACATAAAATTTAAACATACTGTTAACTGGATTTCTTATTATAGCTATGTAATAACCACCTCAGTAATAGATGTTAACGGTCACGAAAAATAGTTAATGAATCTTCCATAACAAATTAAACGGTTTATTAAAATATGCATCACATTAAAAGTGCCACGAGCCGTACACACACAGCTGACGCATGTTGCCTGCGCAGTCCGCCATATTGTTACGTTACAGACGCTAATTGGCTATTTTTAAGTTGTTGGATGAACAAAATTAGATGCAACTGAATCGCATTGTATACAAACAGGTTGAACAGAAAAAATAGGATAGAAATTGTATGGAACAAAGTTGTATCCAACTCTCGATGTCTCACGGTGCACTTTTGTTGTACAGAATGCTTTGGACCGTGGGACACCAGCGTAATACGTGAGCTGGGGGCTTCAGCGGCACATCGCAAGAACAATGACACTGTATGACTATTTCTAACATTCTAATGACAAGTAAAGGACAACTGATCTCATTATACTTGGCAGCATTTTGTACGTATAGTGATGTTATTGTAAAATCCTTGTGTATTATATGTAAAGAAATGTAATAAAATCGATTAACGATGTTACGATTTATTCATAACTCCCGCACCTTTGCATAAGTACTATAGCAGGCACAAAATTTAATGGCGGGCGGCAGTTAACACAAATTCATTGAGAGGCTTGCCACGCCTTGCGGTGTTGCACAGTTAAACTCGCTGTGAAATCACGCTGGCGATGTAAATATTATTTGTGCCTACAAAATTAATTTCCACAATAGGAAGGAGAATAATCTAATTATGAAGGCCTCAGCTATCAGCTGCCATTAAATTTTGTGTCTGCCATAATACCAGAGCTCGGAAAGTAAACCGAGCGAGATGGCTCCGCGGTAAAGTGTAAGGCTCGCATTCGAGAGCTCCCGCGTTCGGCCTCTGAACAGAGTGCACATACCCTATCTCGCCGTATTTGTGCGATAGGCTCACGTAAACAGCTGGGCAGTTTCACATTCCTTCCGATACGCCTCATGGCTTTGCCAAGTAGTAAGATAGTGTTAATTTATGAGGGTGACGGGACTTTGTGCCCAGACTGTAGGTATTTCCGGTGAAATACCTCATACATTTGAGTAGAACACAATGTTTCCTCCACTTACTGTATGTACATAGTAGAGAAAGTAAAAATATGTTACCACGAAGAAGTAATTGGCAGCTTTAAAGCTGAAATGCATGCTGCACTAATGAATGCCTTCCAGAACAGAGGAGAGAGAGAATAGCTGTTTATAATGAAAGTTTACATGTGAACTATGTTATAGCAGTGTATCATTTGTGGTGCATTCACAGTGAGTGAACTAGAGATTGCATCTGTGCAAAGCAGAGAAACGCAAATTCATGGAGGATTGAACACGAGTAAACTCCAGTAAGAAAATGTTTAGATATTCTTGATAGAAAGAGGAAGAAATTAAAATTCCTTAGTAACTATAAATAGAAACTACCATAGTTACATTTGCAACACATAATTACCACTGAATTTTCCAATACGTAGGTATTTGAACTAATATTCTAATTTTGTCTACCATTACCTATAACAGGTCGAAGAAATTCTATATCGAAATTTCATTTAGGAATCATTTAAGAAAAGGTGTGTGCATCCTGTCATGAAAGTAGTTAAACCCTAAAAGGACAGGTACACGTATTGCACACCTCGAGCTGCTCTCAGCCTGCCAACAAAACGACGAGTATCCAATGACGACACAAACAGGCGATTCCATGGCAGTTTCTAAGTCATACCTTGAATTTTCTGATAATGTGCTCAGAAGACTTCTTCATCCTGGATGATTTTTGCATAAGTGATAAACAGTAAGAGACTAAATAAAAAAATGTGGATCTCGTTAAAACACACAATTTATGTCAAGTATTTTTTTTTTTTTTTTTGAGTGAACCATTTCCGAGATATTCTTTATTATTTGTCTGAATTTACCAATAGGTACTTATGCTTTTCTCAAATAGGAATATGTTATTTATGTTTCTTTTTATCTCTTGGCCATGCAAAGAGAACGGAATTTCAAATTTTGCATAGCAAACAGTTCTTAAAACATTGCATCTACAAGAAAATTCGCAATAAGATATTTTCTAAAAATGCTTATGTCGATTAAAATGAAGAGAGACAAATAAGCATTTGCAAGAATAGTTTGTATATTTGCGTACAGAGTTTCTCCAAATCGAACCATATTAAAAGTCTGTATCGCAATATATTACGCGACGATCACTTGGTGTATCTTCTAAGACTATGCACTTCGACTTTGACGCCAAATATTGATAGACTTCTTAAATGTAAGCAGTACCAAAGAAGAACACATGTTTATCGCTTAAGATTTGGAAGTGCTTTCGTACATCAAACGTAACGTATATGTAACCAACCCGCCACTGCAACACAACGCACGGCTGGGGGTTAAAGAGGGGCAAAGTTTGCGCATAGTGGAAGGAGGTAAACCCAACCTCCCCTCAATCACAAACGTGATTGAGATCTTCAGCCATCTTACTTTCATATGTTTAGTCCCACGAAGAAATTTCTGGACGCTACTGGGAGTGAAATTTTGGTCAAAATTGTCAAAAAGTCGAAAATCGTTTTTTTACCTTAAAATGTTCCTGGAACTCCTGTGCATTTGGATCAGCTAACATTTTTCATATCCCCCACTCCATGTGGTCATTACGGCCCTTTCAAATAGCGCTCTTCCCTTAACGTACACAGGATGCTCCTATATAAAAGCCTGTTTTTCTCAAAACTACATTTCTGCACATTCCAAAAGAAGGTCGCGTCTGAGTTTTGCTTCAAATTCAATGAGCATTTCCAAAAGTATTAATAAATAGCAGCTAAACAAAACTATGCTTCAATATTGATGTTATCATTAACATGAATTTCAAAACCATTTTTTTGTATGAAAAAAATCAATAATTTTTAAGATTAAATTTTCTTTGTTATAAAAAAAATATGTACAGCATAATCAGCAAACGTATTTGAAATATCTCTTCATACAATTGTTACCCATGTTTTAGAGTATCAGTTCTGCCAATATAAATTAATTTTGAAAAGTCAATAGACGCGAGCTCTATTTTGAAAATGTGCCTATTAAATTCATAAAATAATTTATACATCATAAACGAATTATCCAATTTTAATGAAATTTGGTGTAGCTCCTATTCTCATATAAATACAAACATACTAAAAATTTCAGAAAAATCTATCAATAAATGTGGAACTTTCAAATTTCATTCCCAGTGTCCCTTAAGAAAGTTCGCAATTATACAGAAAGGTGGCTAAAAGTAGTCAATTCATTTATGCATGGTTTTTCTAGTTTTTTTAATTTTAAACTTAAAAAATTGCGTTATTTTCCGATCCAACTTTACATACTGCTGCAAAGATGCGGCGGGATTAAATCTGTTTGAAAAATTGGTAGATTTTACAATCGCAATTCCCTTACACACTCTAGTGTGGAGGTAAGAAAAGTTCTTTGTAAGCAGAACGTGACCAAAACAAAGCTAAGATATTGACTTAAGTGCTCAATTATGGCAGCTATGCTGCATGGCAGAAATGCTCTTAGGATTTTAGAGAAAATACACATTACTCGTGTGAATTCCCAGAAAAAGGATCTGCGCAAAATTGATGCCATATTAGCGAACAGATCCAGTGCAACCTTCATCTGCTGTTCAGATAGATAAGAAGCACGAGTAGTGAGTGAGTGAGTGAGTGAGTGAGTGAGTGAGTGAGTGAGTGAGTGAGTGAGTGAGTGAGTGAGTGAGTGAGTGAGTGAGTGAGTGAGTGAGTGAGTGAGTGAGTGAGTGAGTGAGTGAGTGAGTGAGTGAGTGAGTGAGTGAGTGAGTGAGTGAGTGAGTGAGTGAGTGAGTGAGTGAGTGAGTGAGTGAGTGAGTGAGTGAGTGAGTGAGTGAGTGAGTGAGTGAGTGAGTGAGTGAGTGAGTGAGTGAGTGAGTGAGTGAGTGAGTGAGTGAGTGAGTGAGTGAGTGAGTGAGTGAGTGAGTGAGTGAGTGAGTGAGTGAGTGAGTGAGTGAGTGAGTGAGTGAGTGAGTGAGTGAGTGAGTGAGTGAGTGAGTGAGTGAGTGAGTGAGTGAGTGAGTGAGTGAGTGAGTGAGTGAGTGAGTGAGTGAGTGAGTGAGTGAGTGAGTGAGTGAGTGAGTGAGTGAGTGAGTGAGTGAGTGAGTGAGTGAGTGAGTGAGTGAGTGAGTGAGTGAGTGAGTGAGTGAGTGAGTGAGTGAGTGAGTGAGTGAGTGAGTGAGTGAGTGAGTGAGTGAGTGAGTGAGTGAGTGAGTGAGTGAGTGAGTGAGTGAGTGAGTGAGTGAGTGAGTGAGTGAGTGAGTGAGTGAGTGAGTGAGTGAGTGAGTGAGTGAGTGAGTGAGTGAGTGAGTGAGTGAGTGAGTGAGTGAGTGAGTGAGTGAGTGAGTGAGTGAGTGAGTGAGTGAGTGAGTGAGTGAGTGAGTGAGTGAGTGAGTGGGTGGGTGGGTGAGTGAGTGAGTGAGTGAGTGAGTGAGTGAGTGAATGAGAGAGAATGAGTGAGAAAAGAGGAATTCATTTTCTTCTGATTTTGCTTTCAAAATTATTAATTGGCGTGCCTCTCTCTTTACTTTCTCTACGTTGAGGAAGTATTGTATTCCACCTAAAACTTCGATGTCGAGATTTTACCGGTAATATATGTTTTGAGGTCCCTTGAATCCAAAAAAAACGTACTGTGTGTGTGTGTTTGTGTGTGGAGAGCATAACTTAAAAACGAAAAGTCGGTTAAAAACAAAAGTTGGTATTTGAATTTAATGTCTTTCAAAACGTGCGACACGAAGATTTTGAAAAAAATTTCTCCACCTTAAACTACCCTTTACATGGAAAATTTTTCGAAAATTTTGATTTTCTTGAAAATGGATCTAACGATTTTGATTAAAATGTCATATGTTTGAGATATTTTTATCAGAAATGAAATGCATATTTTGAATTTTCTGGCTATAGCCCATGTAGTCCTGCTGAACAATTTCGGAGATATTCCTTGTTATTTGTGTGAGTTTTGAAGAACTTATACTTCTGTCAAACGGAACATCGTTATTCATTTTTATACGTTAATCGTGCAAAGAGAACGGAATTTGAAAGCTTTAAAAGATTTGACTATCACTCAAAGTCTAGTGTATTCCCATATTACCCTTGCACCTACAAGGAAATAAGCAATAAGATAATTTCTGCAAATGTTTACCTCAACTAACACGAAGAAGATATAGGAATAAGAGTTTGTAAGAATGGTTAGTGCAAGAGTAGAGAAAGTTATGTGAGTGCAACACATCAGATTTTTTTATGAATTGTGATTGTTATTTTGCTTTGGCTACGCTGGTAACACTGTTCCACTCAAGGAAGCGGTTAGTTAAATTGATTCCCCATTCCACCCTCGGAAACATCCTCCAGTCTCAAAGAGGGGTGTATATTCTATGGAAGTAAGGGAAGCAGTGGCGTAGCTGAGGTTTTGGGAGCAAATAAATGTTGGGTCCCTGCTTAGTAATAAAGCTTAAACATGGAGAGATTAAAAAATCACGTATTTACTCCATAGAATGGCATGAAAGAGAAATAAACTCACCTAATTATGAACTCTCTTTGGAACAAATAACCTAGCGAATTGTTAAAATAACTCCTTCATTACTAACACGAATGGTTATTTTTCCTAAATAAACAATACACACTTGCATAATGCGCATAGGTGGAACAAAATTGTTATATACCAATATTCTGGGTAACTCGGATATTAACCCAAGCAAACTTCTATTTGTGGTACCTCAGATATCGTTCAGAAGAAATAAACCTGAACAACTGGTTGGAACAACACGTATTGATTTATGTTTATACTTTAGGACGAAATTCTAAAATAATCCAATGTATTGGCCAATTATTTTGTTGTTTAACGACGCTGTCAATTGCCAGGATCACATCAGCGTCGCCGGTGTGCCGGAATTTCGTCCCGCAGGAGTTCTTTTACATGCCAGTAAATATAATGACATGGAGCTGTCGTTTTTAAGCACACTTAAAAACCATCGACCTGGGCCGGGTTTGAACCCGCGACCTTGGGATCAGTAGGCCAGCGTCTAACCAACTGAGCCACCCAGACCGACAGTATTGGCCAATCGACTACATTTTCGCATAGGTATCTACTAGTCGTACATACTATGTACTTTGTTCGGCTTTTATAACAATTGTATTGGATAAAATACCGTGCTTTAATGAATTTCTCTATATGATAGTGAATGCTTTCGAAAGCATAGACATTTGGAGGTAAGCTTGTTTCCATGGACACCTGAAGGGGGGGGGGGGACCAAGGGGTGCCGCGGCCCCTCCCTGGAAGTCGGTCAACTTAATGTGCAATCAATTACTGACTATTAAACTACTATTTTAATTTTAATGTAAAGATCAATTTTTATTTAGTACAAATTAATATGGTTATATGCAACAAATATTACAAATTTTGACAGTAAAATAATGAATTAATATTATCTGATTGCAAATTTCAAACAGGTGCCCCCACTGGAAAAATGTCTGTCGACGCTCATGCTTGTTTCATAGTTTTAAGCAAGAAAGGATAGGAAACGCTTGCATGGTACACTTCTGTTGTCAAGTATGTCATCAGTGAACTGCATCTGTTCCAGCGCCTCTTCCTAGCGATTTTTCATGGTTGTATTGAATACAAAGTGTTATTTTTAAGAAAACTATTAAAGGCAGTCTGGGGGTCCCTAAAGATCGGGGCCCCCCGCGCCGTGGGGTCTGCGTGACCGTTATTTACGCCACTGCAGGGAAGCAGTAATTAACGCATTAATTTCTGTATCTTCAAGAGGATCGCCCTTGCGGGAAATGTAGCGATACAATATTCAAACAGCGTGCGAGAATTGATACACAGGAGGCACTTTTAGAAGTAGTTTTCTGCAGCCCCAACAGATGGCATGAAGTGTTTGCTGAAGGTCGATATTTAGACGCGCTGTTGATATAATCTGGCGAAAGAAATGCATTTCTTATCACCCCTCTCTGGGTAATTCAGTTACTGCTTTTTAGAGGCTAGGAAAGAAAATCAAGTCGATTTTTCTTTATAAATATCTACCAATAATAGCAGTTTACTATTGCGCAATGTTACACAAATTTCTAATGAAATGTTCGTTTGACAAGTTTCATTCATGTGCGTCGCGAAGGGGGGCGGCAAGGGGGCCGCGGCCCCCCCCCCCCCCATGGCAGTTAGTCAACTTAACGTGCAATCAATCACTGATTATTACACTACTATTTTAATTTTAATGTAAAAATAAATTTTTATTTAGCACAAATTAATATGGTTATATGCAACAAATATTATAAAATTTTACAGTAAAATAATGAGTTCATATTATTTGATTGCAAATTTCAAACATGTGGCCCCCCCCCCTGGTAAAATGTCTGCCGACGCTCATGGTTTCATTTCTAAAGACAGGAGTGCACACGTTTTGGTAATTAGAAATATAATTTACTGGAAGCAATTTTGAAACTGCATACTGCCGTGCGAGAGCATGAATGAAGCGGGGAGTAGTGAAAAAAGTGTAAGGGAAAGATGCTACGTTGTATTTGAAATTCTAAATCGAGATTTCTCTTCATTCCTCTGCAAAATGATAGAAATCATCGCAAAAGGTAGAAACATTCCACTATTAAACAATTAAAAAACAAAAATCAAAACTTGTGTGGGACATTTTAATAAATGCATTTATGGTGTAAAATAGCTAAGTAGAGTCAAGTAATTTTGTTAGTCATGTCTGCTCTTTTCAACATTATTGCTTCCATACCACACACACACGCCACTGATCTCAAATGCTGTTTCGTATGTCACTTGTGAACAGTTATGAACTCAACAGGCATGTTGTTTAGTGGGGAAAACTATACAACTCCCCAACACAACACTAATTAGAGACTCCGACCCATTTTCCAGTTTCAGTTCCACTGTCCTACACGGCCTAAACACAAGGAACTACAACTATATATGTACAACTAGTAACATAAACGTATTAAAACGACTATCGACTGATGCTGGGAGCGGTAGTGATTATGTTGCTAAATGTGTTTATAATGGCTTGCTGGCTGCTTTTATGATTTTAGTGGTTAATTTGACTAGCCTCAGCTCAGTCTTCTTTGACACTACACTAACGCCAAACAATATCGGAAGCAAGGAAGGTGCGCTAAGTGTGTGAAGAACGAAGAGGGGAAAAAAACGCCGGATACTGGTTGGTTTCACCTTGTAACTCCGTCTAAATATGTCATAACACGCGTCGCTCTGCTGGCACAGTTGATAACAGCACATTAACACTCAGCACAAGAGATATCAGCGTGAACAAAGCGTATGTGCCGATTGGTGAAAAATAGGAAACACGTGGTGTTTAGATACTGAATGCAAAAGCTTAGCAGAAGTAGTGCATTATACTGGAATAAGTTGGCAACATGTTTAAATACAACACAAGTAAGCTTTGGAATAAAGCGAATGCAATATGTCTTACTTAAATCATCATTCAGCTTTCTCCTCGCGCTATGTGAGCTTTCAGGTAAGCTTCATTTGTTTTTCTTTCTTCTTTGTTATTAGCAAGTCCCAGATTCGTTGGTTCTGACCTATTTTATTCCTGACCTCTTACTCTATTAATTCAGTTTATTTTAATGTTTTAGGCATCAGCGAGTAATATACTTAAATTTTATAGAGCCTAAATTGACCTAATTTTATGCTATTACCGATAACACCTATTTTTCGTGATAGAAGCTAAAAATAGCTAATTCGGTTATGATCTTATGAAATCTTGCATAATATATCGACACAATATTTAAAAGATCCACCATCAATTTATATCATTTTACTAACTTGCACTATTGTTGAGTGTGGTTTTCAGAAGCATACGGGATTTCTGAAATTTGTGACGTTTCATGCCGCAACAATAGGTCAAAACTTGCGGCAAACGTTTAATAGC
The DNA here is from genome assembly GCA_030765045.1 of Tenodera sinensis. Lineage (NCBI taxonomy): Eukaryota > Metazoa > Arthropoda > Insecta > Mantodea > Mantidae > Tenodera > Tenodera sinensis. The sequence goes on from CM060968.1 coordinate 71,632,471, forward strand.
ATTATTGGGTAGCATGCATTGGTGTATCTTTCATTACACAACAATTAACACACGCTATAAAATGCAGTTTTAGTGCGCTGTCAGATTTCAAGGTCGTAGCAATAATCCTTCGCGTTCTCTGTGAAGAAAAAGCAGAACCTTAAGAAAATAGCTGAAATAAAATTTTCTCAGCTTTAACGGAAGACCGAAGGGTTTACGCCTGAGAATCTTACAAAGTAGCTACAGAGGTATTTTTTAGACATGGTTAACGACCTTGCTAGGATCTGCGCGAGTGTCATCATGCACATTGATGGTGAGGATGTGTTTCCTGCCTTGAAATAAATAAGATACTGCCGATAATGCAAGGGGGCACTGTGGTTAATCACCTACATATGTTCCCTATGTTTACTGTACGGAAATATGAGAGATACTAACCTGACACTCCTATGGTCTTATAAATACAAAAGTGAACTCGACCAAAACAACTGCGCAACTATCGGCCATTCGCACGTTTAAAAAATACTTCGTACCTACTTCATTGTTAAGTGTCATACTAGGAGTGTAAAATAAGTATTGAAAATGTTCTTGCATGTAGTGTTTAAAATTAATTGTGTTTTTTAGTCTCACACTAAAGCTAATAATTGTGCTTTCAGTGCAGTGCTAATCGTAGATGTACTGAAGTTAACACTTTTATATACATATTAAAGTTTCGGTTAATTTAACTTTTCACAATTTTAAGTTAGTATTTTAAACGCAGTGATTTATGCAAATATGTATAACTATATGTAAAACCGGCTGCAAATGTTTTCCGACGGACGAGAAGGTTTAGGGGAAGGTGACGAAAAATGTTCTGATGAATTACTTGCGCCTGGTTCGTCCGGCTCAGCGGTGGCCTCTGTGTGTGTTCCTCTGATGTGTGGACAGTGGGGAGCCCAAAAGAAGCTAAATAATCAATTTTATTCTATCCAAACAAATAAAAGTCAGCACATTCATTCTGTACGTATTTAAACAAGTAACATTTGTTTTGTGGTAGCTTTAACCGCATTTAAAATATGTTTAACAATTCCTTAAACAAAGATAATGCATATGATGTATTCCTCGTCAATAATAATAATAATAATAATAATAATAATAATAATAATAATAATAATAATAATAATAATAATAATAATAATAATAATGGTGATGATGATGATGATGATGATGATGATAACGATAATGATCATAATAATAATAATAATAATAATAATAATAATAATAATAATAATAATAATAATAATAATGATAATGATAATAATGATGATAATAATGATCATAATAATAATAATAATAATAATAATAATAATAATAATAATAATAATAATAATAATAATAATAATAATAATAATAATAATAATAATAATAATAATAATAATAATAATAATAATAATAATAATAATAATAATAATAATAATGATAATGATAATAATAATGTAATAATAACAATAATGCTGATGAAGATTATTTTTTTTTTTTAAATTAACGTCCTCCAACATTGTGTCATATCGGACGAATGAATGAAATGAAATGGGTGAAATGATGCTCAAATGAGCCCGAGGTCCATGGAGCTTTAAGTTACCCGACATTCGTCTTCTCAGGGTAGGGAAAACCTCGCAAAAACCCTTACCCGGATAACTTACCCTAAGCAAGATTCGAACTCGCGACCTCTTGAACGTGAGGCAGACACGCTAACCATCACGCTACCGAGGCGGGCGATGAAGATGATGATAATGATGATAATAATAATAGTAACAATAATAATAATAATAATAATAATAATAATAATAATAATAATAATAATAATAATAATAATAATAATAATAATAATAATAATAATAATAATAATAATAATAATAATAATAATAATAATTAATAATAGTAATAGTGATGATGATGATGATGATGATATGCTTATGTCAATTAAAATGCAGTATATAGAAAAATAAGCATATCCAAGAATAGTTTGTATAAGAGTGAGTATAATTTGCGTACATTTCTCCAAATTGAATTATATTAAAAGTCTGTATCGCAATATGTTACGCGACGATCACTTGATGTATCTTCTAAGTCTTTGTCAACTTTATCGCCAAATATAGATTGACATCTTAAACGTAAGCAGTACTACAGAAGTCACTAATTAACAGATGTTTGTCGCATAAGATTTGAAAGTGCTTTCACATATCAAACCCAACGTAAGTATACATAATCAAACCGCCACTGCAACACTTTCCACGGCTGCAATTAAAGAGTGGCAAAGTCCGCGTATAGTGGAAGGAGGTAAACCCAAACCTCCTCTTTCGCAAACGTTAGACATCGCTGATCTATATACCTAGTTCATGCTAGATTAAAGAGGGGGTGGGGAAGGAAAAATATTACTTGTTCTAACCTAAAACTATATGTATTTTTACACAGAAACTATTTATTTACTAACTATTCTTGCAAACGCTAGTTATTTCTCCCTACTTCAAGTCAATCGAAATAAACGTTCGGAGAAATATTCTTATTTTCATTATTCATTTCGTCTGGTACAAAAATGTTTGGATTTGAAATTCCATTCTCTTTCCAAGGCATCCCAATAAACAACTGAATCAAGGCAAATGGAATAGACAACTGAATGTTGACTGTACGTCTATGTACCACAAAAGTCAAACCAATAGCAAAGGAATCTCGGAAATACCTGAAAACACAAAAAAGTTATTTAAATTAAATTGTGTTTTTAAAAAGTCTACATTTTGTGTATTATTTTTTGTCTAGCTCCTGGGATTTACCAGTTATATAAAATTCATTTCGAAAGAAGTGAACAGTATAGTTTGTTCTCAGAAAATTAGGTTAAATATTTAATTAGCCATTTAAAATGCATGTCGAAATCATTAGAGCCATTTTTGAGAAAATAAGGAAAATATTTTCCTGCTGATTCTAATGCTGCATGCTGAACTTTGCAAGCGAGTCCTTAGATAATGGTTTTGACATTTCATTCCTTGTATGACTACGAGGAAAAGAAAGAAATCTAATATTTTACGTATACTGGACTTTCTCTACAAACTCTTCTACAAATAATACTCTTTTCTACTTCATATTGAACATATGTAAAAATGATTTTATTTGTAAGCACTCTTAGTTACCGCTTGGGACGTTAGGTGATTTACCGGGAAAAACTGCGAGTCAGTTGGAGAATTTAATGTGCTGTCATGTTGCCATGGTAACTCGATTCGAGGAGCCAGCCGGTGGTTCAAATGGGTTGACTTTTACTTTCTGTACTACTTGTGGTAAGTAGGGGAAATATTGTATTCCACCAACAAATTCGATACCGAATTTTCAACGGAAATATATGAAGTTTTGAGAATCCCTGAATTTAAAAAAAAAAAAAAAAAAAAAAAGCAATCGTAGAAAAATGTCTGCGTGTGTATGTGTCTTCACCTGTCTGTGAACAAGCTCAGAAACAAAACATCTGATGTGTTGCACTCACATGACTTTCTCTACTCTTGTGGTGACTATTCCTACTAACACTTATTCCTCTATCTTTTTCATGTCAGTCAAGATAAACATTTTCAGAAATTATTGGTTGTATTTTTTTAGGTGCAAGGGGAATATGAGAGAAAATCCAGTAGTTCGAGAGCTGTCCTATAGATCTGTAGGAAAAAAAAAACAATTTTGAGTAGGGTAAAAAATCGTATAATATAAAAATATTTGATCGATAAACTATAATAATGTACAAACTTACTATAAAATTTGGAAATAGGACAGATAACCATTTTAGAATTATTTATTTACTTAATTTAATGTATTATACAGATGACTGTGTAAAATGTACAAAGAATCAGGATAATTTCTAAACCAATATCTTCTAGAAAACTTAATTGTAATTCAAAACGTGGCAACAAATTAACAGTAAATTTAGTAATCATTCCACAAGCACCTAAAAGTACACCAATACTTCGCAATTTAAAATGTTGTTTGTCTCTTAAATAAGAAATGCACATTAGTCGTTTTTTCCCTAATCAACCTCCTTAATTTGGTCTAGATTTTTTTTTCAAATAGGTTTGTAGGGTCAAGAATTAATCCCCTATTTTGTTGTCTGTCAATGACAATTACGTGCATTCTTTCATTAAATAAAGCTGATCGCTATATGAAGGCTTTGAAACTCCGTTCTCTTTGCACATCTGGATACAAAAAAGTGAATAACGACGTTCCACTTGAGAAAAGTATAAGTATTACAAAAGTCACACAAATAACAAGGGATATCACCGAAATGGTTCACTTTAAAAATAAAGAAAAAAAAAAAAAAGATAAATTGTTTTTAACAAAATCTCCATTTTTTGTATACCTAGTAAGATTTGGTCTATCTCATACGGTTTACCAGTTATGCAAAAGTCATCCAGAGTAAACAGTACTTCATGGACTATAGCCAGAACATTGAAAATATACATTTCATTTGCCATAAAAATACCTTAAACACATGGTATTTCGAAATCGTTAGAACCATTTTCGAGAAAATGAAAATTTTGGAAAAATTGTCCATGTAAAGGTTAGTTTAGGGTGGAGGAATTTTCTTCAAAACCTTGAAAGATATTAAACTCAAATACGAACTTTGGTTTTTAACCGACTTTTCGTTTTTGAATTATGCTGTCCACAGATACACAGACACAGACACGCGCGCGTGCGTTTCTTTTTCTAAAAATGATTTTTATTTGGATTTAGGGGCCTCAAAACATATTTCTGGTGAAATCTCGACATCGAATTTTTAGGTGGAATACAATACTTACTATACGTAGTAGAGAAATTAAAATCAATTTAATACCAAAGTTCAGCATCTTTCAAGGATACGACAAAAGGATTTTCAAGAAAATCCCCCACCCCAGCCCCTTTATATGAAACAGTTTTCAAAAATTTTTATTTTCTCAAAAATGGCTAACGATTTTTTTAAATGCAATGTGTTTAAGATATTTTCATGGCGAATAAAGTGTTTATCTTGAATTTTCTGGGAATGTCCTCAGAACTCTTCTTCATAACTGGCAAACCGTAAGAACTTCTACAGGCCAAGGCTTACCGCCCGGCCGCTGTGTACCCCACCTCTGCCTACTAAGGAGTCATGAGTGAGGTGCAGTACTGGGAGGTGGGACGTGCTCAACGTCCCGGTCTTCGAAACCAGGGGCCGCTGCTTCTTAATCAAGTAGCTCCTCGATTGCCCCCTCAGGAATCTAACGAGGCTGAGTGCACGCCGGATCAGGTCTCCCACCGGGAGAAAATTCCAAATTCGGTACCAAGAATCAAACCCGGATCTCCGCGTGGTAAACAGTGGCTCTAAGAAGACAAAGAGAAAGACAAAGTCTTATTAAGCAAAAAATGTAGATATCGTTAAAGTACACACTTTGTCAAATACATTTATCTAGGATGAACGATTTGTAAGATATTCCTTGTTATTTGTTTGAATGTTTCGATAATTATACTTTTCTCAGTATTGAGAAGTCATTCGGTTTTTTAATCTCTTGGCTATGCAAAGAGAACGTTATTTCAAGGCCATCACGTAGTGACCAGCTCTTAAAAGATTTGAATATCGCTTAAAGCCTACTATATTCCCATATTCCCTTAGTATTACAAAAAATTAGCAAAATGATAATTTCTACAAATGCTTATCTCGATTAACATGAAGCAGGAAAAGGAATAAGCGCTTGTAAGAATAGTTTGCACAAGAGTAGAGAAAGTCATGTGAGTGCAACACATCAGATTTTTTTCAGTATGATTGTACCTTTCCAAGGATTAGGGAAGTTTGGAATTTGTAAGAGAATCTCGATTTTTGCCAACTCCTATTGGATAATTGTCCCAAATTTTGATCAGTTGATTTATATAGTGTAGATTTCTTCATAAGGGGTTGAAAATATGGCCAGAGTGCTTTTTGATAGTTGGAAGATAGCTTACAATTTTGGTTGGGTCCTGTATCTAGTATAAGCATACCAAGTTTCGTCAAGAAACCAACGAATGTTGATGGGGTTGAGAATTGGAATTTAATGTAATGTAAGGATAGCGAAAGGTTTTGAAAGTTGTCGATTCTAAAATCCAAATTTTGTCAAAAACACTCTCCTAAACCATGAAAAGTTGATGATTGATGATGATGATGATGATGATGATGATGACGACGACAATGACGACGACGATACTCCTTGATGGCGAAGTTCAGTGAAGTCTGAAGAGAATGTGATGTGATACGGACGTGATATGCAACTTTATCCGCTTCAATCAAACACTTTGGTTCTTGGGTGGAGAAGGCATTTGGCGAAAATAAGACACGTTTTTGCTGCTTTTAGCAGCTTTATAGAAGCTGCTGGCATAAAAACTGAAGATCGTGTTTGTCTCTTTTGTTTTTTCCCCTTTTTGCTGCTTTTAGCAGCTGCTGGCATAAAAACTCTTTTGTTTTTGCCCCACTGGAAATTATTTTGTGACTTGTCACTGCGATATGACATCTGGATACTGTTTTGAGCAGTTGTGTAAGTTTATTGTAAACACAAAGGGTGTATGAACACTAGTTATTATCCTGGACGTTCATTACACTGGACAATAGCACCTGGAGAACCAGTTTGTTCAAAAGTGTATACGTTTCACACTAAACTTATTTTTAGGTATAAAAACCCGTTTGTGAATCCTTGAATCAGTAATTGAATGCCTCTTGTTCTTCAATTGTGATCACCAAAATTTCGATCTTTGTGACTAGAGAGGAAGTCGAACGAAATCAGGTCACAAGCATTTAACCATTGCGGGCGTTTCTCTTTGTAACAGGTAGAGCGTTGCGAGCGAGCATCGCACATTACATCCTGTATGATATCGATGGTCCCAATGAGTAACACTGAATTATATAATAAATTTATTATTATTATTATTATTATTATTATTATTATTATTATTATTATTATTATTATTATTATTATTATTATTATTATTATTATTATTATTATTATTATTATTATTATTATTATTATTATTATTATTATTATTATTATTATTATTATTATTATTATTATTATTATTATTATTATTATTATTATTATTATTATTATTATTATTATTATTATTATTATTATTATTATTATTATTATTATTATTATTATTATTATTATTATTATTATTATTATTATTATTATTATTATTATTATTATTATTATTATTATTATTATTATTATTATTATTATTATTATTATTATTATTATTATTATTATTATTATTATTATTATTATTATTATTATTATTATTATTATTATTATTATTATTATTATTATTATTATTATTATTATTATTATTATTATTATTATTATTATTATTATTTTAAAACTGCACTTTTAGTTTGAGCAGCTATTGCAGTGCAATCAAATTACATAGAGAAATAACTTAATAACTATTAACTAGGTAACAATTTTCAATTACTACTGTAGGTACGTGTATAAGATGAAGGATGACCAAATATATGTTCTCAAAAACATACAATGTTACAGTTTGGAACCTACCACATGTTGGGTGTTACCGGACATTGTCATTGTGTTTGCCTTCGACCTGATATTTTCTTTACTCTTTGGGAACCTAATCGGCATAGCCTTCATAAAGCCTCAGTTACATTATACAGCAAGTAAACGCCATGTTAAATGGTGGTTAACATAAACAAAAGGGTTATAAGTCGTCCTGCGTGGTGCAGGGGTAACGTTGATTCCCGAGGTCGTAGGTTCAAACCCGGCGGTGGGCAAAACTTCCTTGGAAGGGAAGTAAAGCGTCGGTCCAGTGCCGTAGGTTTATGGCATATAAGAGTACCTCAAGCCTAATACTAAGGTCTTTGAGCAAAATTAAGCGCCCCAAATAGAATGGTACGCTGAGGACCACTGCAGTTAAAGAGCACCCATAAAAAAGAGGGTTATGACTACAGAGATGAGTGTAATTAACAAGGTGGGGGGACATCGTCTCTCGTCAAGTAGTAGCCCACGGTAATAGTGAGAAAATTAAATATTCTTCCCCGCCTGGGAGGTGTTCCTCCCTAAACTCTAAAAATACACTATAGTGAATAAATGTAATAGTTTAAGATAAAATTACCCTGCTAGACGGATTTCTGGTAGCATTCAAAGATATACCCTTTGGCCCTGCGGGCTTGTTCTCACCCCCTCTTCGCAATGCTTATTCCTGACGCTTCTTAACGTTGATCACTGATCCATCCAAGTATTGAAGCTAAATTGTAAACGCATTACGATATATCAGACTTTATTACTAGAATTCCATGTTTGAAAAATGTACATCACTTAACTTGACAGTTTTAAAGAGACAACAAAGTAATTATAACCTTGGGGGAAAAAATCATTAGATACAGATGCGCAAAACTTACCCGATCGTCACTTTTCGAATGCGAGGAGCGACGCGTCGGCCTATTGTAGCTCGTTAATCAACAATTTCATAGTCGGTATGATGAGCTGATTCGTATTTTTCATCCGCAGAGCAATAATTGTAATTTAAGAGAAACTCAACTTCATGTTTCACATGATTACAAAATTCGCAAAGGGCATAATGATTTGACAATGATGCTGTGCAAGAGTCATACCAACATATGAAACCTAATTTGCACACAGAGGCTCCAAAAGTGTAAAGAGAACATTATGACATAGCTATGTCTCATTTTAAATAAAATATGGCGTAATTGAATAGGATTTATGGAATATTTGATGCATTTAATTGAATCAAGGACAAAAAGCTTTTATAATAACGGGAAATGTATTTTGTTAGAAGAAAAACGCACAGGAAAACAGTAACACATCGTTATGAAGAAAGATGGCGTAGTAATGGTGATGTGTTGTTGTATGTGTGAGGTTATATATTCGTGTAGTTGTTTTTTATAACAAAATACTTAAAGAAAATGGTAAGATTGTGAACATAATTCATATCCATAACATTTTCTTTATCTTACATGTGTTTAATTCAGGTATTTTTTTCTCAGGCTGCCGGCGGTGGACCGGGTGCTCCAAATGGAGCCCTTCCACCTGGCCCAGGTGTTCCTCCTGGGCCTCCAGGACCGCCTGTGCCTTTCGGTCCTCCTGGAATGGGAGGAAATCCACCTGGACCCCCCGGATTTGGCCCAGTTAGTGTGCCACCGCCTATGATGCCCCCGCGAGGACCACCTGGACCTGGTTTCATACCACCACCAGGGATGCCTGTTGGAGGAGGACCAGGAGATATTCGATTGCCTCCACCTATGATACCTCCGTTTTCGGTACCACCCCCAGGATTTGGTTACGGTGCACCACCTGGAGGACCTCCAGCAGGGCCCCCGGGTGTGCCTCCAGGTGCACCACCAGGTGTACCCCCGGTAGTACCTAGTTTACCTCCCGCAGCACCGCCTCTTGCACCTCCAGGCGTACCTCCAGGTACTTCTCCAGGAGTACCTGTTAGTCAAGGTATGTTTATTTAGAATGTACAATATTACTATTCAGCACATACTTTTAACTTTAATGTTTATATTGAGCATGTTCCAAGCATACTGGCACATTCGTTATGTTGCTAATAATACTGGTAGTGGTTTAAATTTGCATTTTGATTTTTATAACACAGAGAGTTTAGTGAAGGCTAATTTGGGTTAAGATTGCATATGTGCTAAACACTTCATTGTTTATCACGCACATGTAGCATTATATTGCACTCCTTAATTGCACAACTTGCAGTAACATGTAATTAACAATAATCCACTCTCAGGATATGTTAGTTTTATGTTGAGTTAAAGTTGTACATGCTTGAAATAAAGTAGTAATGCTGCTAATGGTTGCACATTGGTATCTAGACTCAACATCACTTATTTGCGCATACAGCACTTTATTGTACAATTTGTAGTAATACACATATATGTAGTTACAATTATATATGTAGTTATAGATGTATAAGCTTGAAATAAAGCTATATAAGTGAAGTTACTTAAAAGGGATGGTGGATGGCCCTAATGGTTTTAACGAGGCAAGATCATGTTTGTAAACTACAAATTATTAACTCAGGATAACTTTGCACCTACTCAGGATTAGCTAAGTATAGTTTTCCGACAAAACATGTGTTTCCCACATACATAATCTTAACCCTAATTTGTTTAAAGTTACACATTACAACACTTTTCATCCATGCACAGTTAAAGGTTAAAATATGTATTCAAAGAAATATCTCAAATCTTCAAAGACAATGAAAACAGAGTTGAAACATAATTTAAAGTAACAGTTATAGATATATGTGGAGTAACAATGTAAATATATTCACTTAAGCTCTTAAAGGTTAAAGAAGTGCCCATGCTTATACAAATGAGTTGTGAAACCAAGCTAAAATTATTTACATAGCATTTTGCTACTTAAACTCACTTATACTTGAATGGCCGTACAGTGCAATTTATATACTTCTATCTCAAGATAGAAAAGCATGTGTTTATTATCTTCTTTCTTGGAAGTTTGAAAAACTGTTGTAATAATCGACTCAGCTTTTGGTTTAAAAAGCATGTGTTTCTCTCCTCTCTGGCAATTAAGTAATTCAATTATCCTTTATTACAGCATCATCCAATGGCCCATCTCCAGGTGATGCACCGCCCAAAGCTGGAGGAGCAGCTGCGACAAATCAGTCTGGGTGAGTTTGCTCTTACTCATGAATATCTTTACAATTTTATTTCAGACCAAATTTAGGTAATAAACAGTTTGTACCCAAATGAAAGATTTTATTTGCATGGTGCATGTCAAATTACTTAAATTTCAATATTACTACATTAAGCATGATAGAAATAAAATAAGAAAATTCAAAGTAAGAACAAAATTAGAAACTATATATATACAAAATGGATGTTTCTATGCATATAACTGTTAATCTTGAAACCACTTGACCGATCACTGCAAAATTTGGCATGCATATGTATTTTTTCATGGAAAAGGTTTTTATGCTATCCATTTTCCCTACTCACTCTTCTTTTATGAGACACAATGGCACTTCTTTCTCTATTCACCGTACAACATACAATTCATACGATTTCCTGTGTGTTTGAAATAGAAATGCAACATATTACATTCACACTGTTTTATCTACTCACTGTTGTTTTACGTACATAACAATTCACATTTTATTCTGTACTCAGTCCTCAACATACAAAATATATATAATGTGTATACATTTATTTATTTAATCTAATACTCTAGACTTGTGGACCATTTGCCACCCTTAAAAACTGTCAGTCTGGGCCGGATTTGAAGATGCAATCTTGGGATCAGTAGACCGGTGTCTAACCAACTGAGCCACCCAGATCAACACTGTATGGAAGTGGAAGCTGGCCAGTAAGAGGGGAAGACATTGGAAAAGTGACAGCAACAGAAATGAAATGTGTAAGACGAATAGCTGGAAAAACAAGATGAGATTTAATTTGAAATTAAACAATAAAGAAAGGAATCCAACAACTCTTGATAGGAAAATGCCTGGCTCAAAGACAATTAAGATGGTTTGGGCATGTTACAAGGATGGAGGAGGGTAGGAAGCCATGACAATTTATGGAAGCAAAGCTGATAGGAGGGTGTTCAAGAGTAGAACCAAGAATTATGAGGATTGTACAGAGGAATTGGGCAGAAAGATCTCCAAAAGCAAATCAGAATTGAAAAGGATGGCACAGGATAGAAGGACATTCGAAACCTTAACAGAGGACCTCTTCAGCACTCTAAAGTCATCATTGGGTGGACAAAGAAGATGTTTATGCATTACTGTATAGCTATGTTCTCGTAACTATGAGAATTTACAAATGGGAATGGGTGGGTGTATATCAGAATGCTCAGTGTTACATTATCCATCCTATTAAGACTTGGTATCATGTAGCCCTATAACTTAGAAGTAGGGGAAAATCATGTTGTATGCCATAAAGAGAAGCAGTAGCCTATTGATGTGCCAAGATGTGTTTTAATGTAGTGTGAAGGGATTCCCATCTGTGAACTTAAGCTCTGGTGGGCCTTACCTTGTTGTAAAGTAATTCACCAAGGGCAAAAGTTCTCTGCCCAGCTTTCTCTGAACTGAATCAGAAGTATTGGAGTTCACAATTCTTTGAGATATACATGGATTGGATAACTACAGTATTTAATTTCTTACTCCACAAACAGTTTGTTTAAACCTTGGCTGTTAGTTGTCCATTACAAGATCAGCAAACCTCTGATCTTGCATTTATTCCATGTAATTGATGAAAACAGGTTATTCTCACTAATGAATACTGTATGATTGGGCATTTAGAAACATAATGGCATAATGAAGTCGAGCAATGAATCAGGGAAAGAAGGTAATGATGGAATAGGGATTTCTACCCTTCGACTTTTGCTATCTTCCAATCATATATAACTGATAAGCATTATTATTTATTGATGGTCATGAAACCTATTACCTCCCAAACTTGAAAATGAGGCCTTGCTTAGCAGCAGTTAAATATTAATTACTAGTTATTGCTAAAAATAATAAAAAATCAAGGTAGTATATTTTAAACAAATAAGTGTGCAACCACTGCATTTCTATGGGGAATTGAAATAGAGTTGAGTTCAATGCCATTCTCAATACGATCTGCATTGCCATGTTCAATTCAATCCGGAATGAGATCAGTTTGGTTGCACAAGGCTCAAGCATAAGTAATTCAAGCATTTATGCTAGTCACTTGGTTTATGTGGGTAAACCTGTAAAAAATGTTTTCTCCATATTTTAAGTAGGTTTTGAGGTTAGTGAATGTATTTTAGAAGAATATATTACAAGATTATAGAAGCAATTAAAGCAAATTTGTTGTTGTGTTTTGTGACACCAATTTTGTTAAGAAAACAAAGTCACGAGCATGGAGCGTATTAGGAGTATAGTAAAAGCTAGAATCTTTGGCAGATTCTAATTAGTTTGAATCCGGTAGGTGTTTCCGTGCAGCAAAAGATTCGATTCCACTTCTAAAAGGATTGGATGCAAGGATTCACTTTGATTTGAATCCATGTTTCCATGAAGTATTCAATCCGATTTGAATTCCCCATGGAAATGTGGTAAATGCACAACATGTTCAAATGTCATAGATGTGTTGAAAATTGTTTCTAAGGGGCTTGTCATTTAGTAAATATTCCAAGTTCAACATGCCAAAGAAAATCTTGATTAAATTCAGTTTCTGGCTGTTATAAAATTGCTAAAAGCAGCTTCGCCCTCTATTAATGGAGCAAATTTTGATTTTTAAAAGAAAAATAATATATGTGTGTATTTAGAGATAGAATTGGAAAAATTCTATGTCTCAAACATTGCCCACACATGGCTTGTGTGTTAAAAAATGACCAACAGTGGGTTTGTTGGCATAAATGTGTGTATTGTTCACAGGGATTCGGCAAATGGAGAATCTTCAGAAAACAAACCTCAATGTGACTGGTCAGAGCATAAAGCTCCCGATGGGAGAACATATTATTACAACTGTGTTACGAAACAGAGTCTTTGGGAGAAACCAGATGAACTGAAAACTCCAGCAGAGGTAAGTCACATGTCAATAGAGTAAAATAATTCCCTGTATACATTTTGTTTATGTATTTCTTTTTCATACAGATAACTACTAACTTATATTCTGTTAAGTTTTCGGTATGACTGCTTAGAACACTGTTGCATTGATATTTTCTACCATTGTTAAAAAGTTGGGCAATAACTGAAGTGTGGTTGTTTATGGTGAGACTGCACATTATGTGTATTGATGCTCTGTGCACTGTTTGTCACACAGTTGGCAGTACTAATGCAACCTAACAGATGGAATATCACCAAATATAACCAGGTCGCACCATAAGGGAGAAAAAATGTTGCAGTTGATTTTTTAGGTATCCCAATAAGCTGTTTCCTCTATAGGTAGTATTGTAAACTTCTGTGTAAGCCATTTGCCAAATTATATGTGGGTGAATCAATATTGTTTAGTGTGGGTCTTATTTTATTGCCTGGCTTATGGATTTTTGGAAGTGCGTACAATCTAGGTAAGGTGGGATGGTTGGGTTTGATTATGGATTGTGGCCGAGCGGTTAGCACGCTACCACCTAGGCGGCCCGGGTTCGATCCCACGGACCTGCATGTGGTATTCGTGGTGGATGAAGCGGCGTCAGGGCGGGTTTTCTCCAGGTGCTCTGGTTTCCCCCGCCATCTCATTCCACCGGTGCTCCAGCTTTATTCCATGTGTCATCAGTGTCACCGCCTGCAGTGCCGTAGTAGTAAAAGCGGGCGTTAAACACTACCACAACTACAACAACATGATTATGGATTTTTCTTTCTCTGTTAAGGTTTTAACATTGTTAATAGTAACACTGAAGGTTTTTGTGACTTGAGTGGATCGGTTTTGATTTCTGTGTACATTTTTTCTTGTAGTAGGTATTCCACTCTGGAAATATAATCTTCTTTGTCCAGGATAACTAACTTACCACCTTTGTCTGTTTTAGTGTAAATAACTGGTTTGGATTTAAGAGAATTGATAATTTGTTTGTCTGGAAAATTAGTATAATTTGTAGCTTGTAACTCATTTAGGACTGATACAAATTCTTTCTGAATTATCAATTTGGTGTTTTCATCTAAATGATTTGTAGCAATGTCTGCATTTATAATTATATTTTCTATGGAGTTAGTGTAGTCAACACCTTTGTTGAATAGTGTGAGTTTTGCTTTATTGAAAATCTGTTTGGATTGGTTGACTATTTCAAGGTTGTCCGTTTTTTGAGGTTAGGGTGTCGTGAATTTTCGGCACAAGTTTTCAAGTTTCCCCTTTTTTTATTTAATGCCTTTGTCCTCATTTTATTGCTTAACATAAAAAGGTATTTTGAAATATTTTGCCAAATTGGAAAACTAAGGATATTCGATAGTATGATGTGGAGCGTGAATAGTTCCAAATCCAAACTTTGCAATTTGACATAATGTTTATTTCTTTCCAATGTCAATATTTGCTTGTCTGCTGCTGTCTGTTATATGCTGTAGTTGTCAAATGTTACTATTTTTCTTAGGAAATTTGGAGTGATTTTGTAAAGTATGCAAGTTTAAGAAGTGGATATCTGCATGAGTGTATTTTCTCTTTTCTTCTTGTTTTTGGTATCTTTTAGTTTCATTCTTAGTTCCACTGAGTTCTGTGTTAAAACAGTTAAATTTTCAATTGTGGTGAAAGCTTGAATCAATTCCACACGGCAGCCAATTGGAGTTTTGCTTATATGACTTGTTAGTCAAACTTAATTTGCATATTTAAGGAAATTGAAGCTATTAACAGTGAAATAACAAGACTCTAAAGTAAGAACAAAATTAGAAACTAAAAACTTGACTTATCTTAGTAATATTGCAAGCTTTGAGAATGAGTTGGAGTCAACTCGAAACATTGTCAACTTTGCACGAAAGAACTTGCAATATCTTAGTAATATTGCAAGCTTTGAGAATGAGTTGGAGTCAACTCGAAACATTGTCAACTTTGCACGAAAGAACTTGCAATATTACTAAGATAAGTGAAGTTTTTAGTTTCTAATTTTGTTCTTACTTTAATTTGCATATATTTGAAGAAGCTATTAACATTTGATACATTTCAAATTGGCTGAAATTGGCTTAAAACTATGGGTATTTAAAATAAAGATTTTTGTAATAGTGCTTAATACCCATTCTTACTACATATGCCATCACAGGTAGTGAACGCTGATGTTTATAAAATAAATTGATCATTTGTAAAGGAAACCGATGATGGTTGACAGGCTTATGGCTGTGTGCAATTGACTAGAAATATGAGCAGATTGGCTCAGAGCACTCAAGAGGGTTAAGAGCTGGTTGCTATTGAGGCTTTCAAACTTCATTCCCTTTGCATGACCATGAGAAAAAACATGAACAGCAATTTTCCACTTGAGAACAATATAAGTATTTGAAAATTGAAATTAGTAAACAAGAATATCTTGTGAATGGTTATTTGGCATAAATTGTTGGCTTCAAGAGTGGTGGCATTATTTAAGGGCCTGTTGACAGCTTGGTCATTAGGGTGAGATCTATATTTTACTATGCATAAGTTTTTTCTCTTATGAGTTACTAGTTATACAAAAGATATTAGATTGAAGAGAACCTCAAAAGATATTTCCGGAAAATGCAAGATGTTCATTTTATTTGTGATGCAGATATCTTAAATATTTGGCATTTTAATCAAAATTGTTAGAACCACTTTTGAGAGGAAAAAGCAACAAAGACTTTCCATGAAAAAGGGTAATTTGTATTGGGAGTATTTACTTGAAAATCTTGGTGTTGTATCTTTGGAAGGTAACAGAACTTACATACCAAGTTTAGTATTTATTGGACTATTTGTTTTTGAGTTATACTGCACACACATGCATATGCACACTTACATGCAAACACGCACACAGACCTTTCTCTAAATATGATTTTTGGGTTCAAGGGACCTCTGGTGAAATTTCATTCAAATTTCTTAGTGTAATAGATACTGCTTCTACTTTAAATATATATCAGAAAAATTAAAAACATTCTTTCTAGTGTGCCAGCTGAAAAACTGCACCTCTTATGGTTCCTTGCAATTCAAACAAATAGTGAACCTCATATATTTGAAAGCTTTTAATTCATAAATGCTTAATATGGGATTAAAAGTGTAAATAACAAAACCTTTACCATGGCTTGCTGCTAGAGCACATATACTGTTAAAAACCTCACATTTTCTGGAAAATTCTGCTGTTTTGAGATATTTTATGGCTCTAATATATTAAAACATAGGCACACTTCTATTGTAAGCATCTTGCTTGAAATGCATAGAAGTCGAGTGACATTGCACACAAGCTACAACTAGTTACTTTGCAAAGTGAATTATATTAATGGATGATCTTGATAATGTTCTTATTTCTTCTTTACAGCTACTTTTGTCCCAGTGTCCTTGGAAGGAATACAAGTCAGACAATGGCAAGACGTACTACCATAATGTGAACACCAAGGAATCGCGCTGGACAATTCCAAAGGAACTGGAAGAACTGAAGGCCCGTATTGCAGCAGAAGAAACTGCTACCACTTCTGCACCCTCCTCAAGTGCTGCTGCTACAACTGTCACTTCATCAGCGGCAACCAGCAACAGGTGATTATTGTTTTGCTTAAAGGAACAATACAGTGTCAATTTGAAAGGAAGGCCTTGGTTGAAGAAGTATAATAGCACTTTATGTGTAAAAATCCAAGTCCACGATGTTGAGATGCACCTCTCAGTGTTAAAAATTATGACATTGCTGTTATTTTTAATATGAATTAAAACTAGAAGTAGTACATGTAAAGTGAAATAATCATTTTATTATAGAACACAATTTATACGTATATAGCTTCATTAACCTTGTGTTGATTTACAAGCAAGGAGTACTTCAACCGTGTGAGAAGTGATGCTAAGCTTCTGACTGCAGATATTATGCCACACGGAGGTTATCAAAGGAGTAAAAGTTGAGGGTTGTCATATACATATACCGGATCCTCCTCCCCCCCCCCCCCCCCCCCCCACAAAAAAACACACAAACACCGACTACGTAGAATGTTTTATACAATGGCAAAATAATAGTTTTTGAGACAGGATCGCCTGTCCGGAAATGCAGGTTTAGGACTTTGAAGCGTGTCGAAGTTTGAGAACCAAGGGTTGTGACAATTTGTTTACATTCATTTTGGTGTCTCAATTTGGAAGGCTTGCAAATTTTTAGCCATCTGTGTACTGGATGAACCACCTGAAAATAATAACATTCCTGCGCATGTTCTCTACACATTCATGTTGACCGTGGAGCAAGTTTGGCGGCGCCGTGGCTGAGCGGTTAGCACGCTCGCCTACCATCTAGGTAGCCCAGGTTCAATCCCAGGGACCAGCATGTGGTATTCGTGGTGGACGATGCGGCGTCAGGGCGGGTTTTCTCCGGGTGCTCCGGTTTACCCCGCCATCTCATTGCACCGGTGCTCCATCTTCATGTATCATCAGTGTCACTGCCTGCGGTGCCGTAGTAGTAAAAGCGGGCGTTAAACACTACAACTGCTTTCTAGTTTCCAGGAGAAAGAAGTTTTCAACAGCATTGCAACGAGAATCAGCACACAGCTGCTGAAATAGCCGACTTGATCTCCAGCACACCTTAATGTAAATGTGCCGAATCTCCTCGTATTCACATGAACAGCTCGAGCAATTAATAGGGGTAGCCACGTTCCATGGCCAGCTGGATCGCCTGATTTGCAACTGTCTACTATTTTCTGTGGAGTTGTATGACGAGTGTGATGTATGGCACTCCTGTAATGTCACTGGAGGACCTTATGTTCGAGCCAACAGAGCGATTGGTAATACTCCAAGATAACCGCATGTATCATATCATGAGCCTGAGGGTAAACACACCGAAATAGCCTCCCCAATGACCTAGGAGGTACGCAGTTCGAAGCCCGTACATAATGCAGAGAGTGCGATGTTCGGTTTTTTGCCCAAATGTGAACGTCTGCCCATCTCACACTTGCATGCGCTGCACCAACGAAACCGTGTATTTCCAGACAGGCTTCCTATTTGAAAACCGATGACTTTGCTTTCACGTACAACATGCTAACCTCAGCGGCCTATTTTGTTGGGACAATCTGCAGATTATATCTATACATATATAACAGATAGCTAATTTATTCTTCATAACTTTAAAACATAATTTCAATTTCCATACCAACATTTAAAGACATGTAGTGGAATTTTAATTTCAGAGATTTAAAATTTGTACACCATGCATGAGAACAAATGCTTTGCATCATCTATCTAAAATTATCTTATTAGTGAGCATGATGATAGTAAGGGTAACTGTAGTTGTATATTAGGCACATATATTTTAAACTATTATTTAAAACATGATAACAGTACTTAGAGCTTAATTAAAAGAATTGCATAAATACATACTAAGTAATGTTGAATGAAAATATTCTATCACTTTACAAATAGTAAGTATATAAATATAATGTAATTTAAATATAATATATGTACATGTCTACTATATGGGGACACACCACTAAAGAGATTCTTAAGCCACTTCAACTAATTTAAAATTGTGTGATAAAAAGAATATATGAATTTCACCCATTTATACTTAATTGCTGTACAAGATTGCAGCTATACACATGAGTCTCGCAAAGGGGGGGGCAAGGGGGACCGCCCCCCCTTGGTAGTTGGTGAACTTAATGTGCAATCAGTTATTGACTATTAAACTATTATTTTAATTTTTATGTAAAGAACAATTTTTATTTAGCACAAATTAATATAATTATCTGCAACAAATATAAATTTTGACAATAAAATAATGAATTAATATTACCTGATTGCAAATTTCAAACATGTGCCCCCCTTACCCTCCTTGGAAAATCGTCTGCTGACACTCATGGCTATAAATCCACTTAATGTGGTCATACAAATATAAAGGTTAATAAGATAATACAGAACCTTGCACATAATAATTTTAATATTAAATTAATAATAATTATTAATGTGAGTTAACACACATCTAGACACCTAGCAATACCCAGTTTCCCCTTTAGTCCACATGTAAACAAAAGCATTTTATCTACTGTATTGAATCATATAATCATCGCCATTGCCTAATGGTCACACCTATATTTATAGACAAATAATCAGATACTCAGGCATTTCACTGCATAATAGTAGCATAAATATTCCAGGTGTTCACTATCAAGAAATACTGAAAAATAACCTGCCACCATTGCAACCTTGACTACAATGAATCCTGTTAGGTTTATAGGAGGGTATGCAGTATATTTCAATACTCAGCACTGAGGATCCATTCCTCTCCTTAAGGTCCATGACATGGAAGATATATCAATGCCATGAAGGAATTTATCAATGCCATCAGCTTGCTGAGATGGTGGCTAGCCCATCAATGAATCTGATTGGTTCAAGACTCTAAAGCACGGGAGTTTGCACACATGATTAAGCAGTGAGTAAATGGAGTGTGTGACAAAGGGTTCAAGCTGTTTTACATTTAGTTAGCATGCACCAGTCAATGACCATTTATTCTTCAGTGGTGTACTGCTGTTTGTTTCTATAGTTATTCTAACAAGTGCTTATTTTGCGAAACGGCTTATAGGGAAATACGGAAATAATATGGCAAGTATTAAACTAGGAGTGATTATATCCACGGAACAGAATGGTAATGGAGCTGCAGAAAGGGAATTTTCAGCTAGTGAAACACTTTTAAACCTTCTTAAGTAAAACAATTATTTAGAGACTAAAAGCTTCACTTATTTAGTATTTGCTGCAGGTTCTTAAGTATTATGCAGACATTTAAGAGGTAGAACCGGAACTTAAAAATTCAATGCCACAACTGGGATTTGAACCACAGACCTTCCCAGTTGTGGCATTGAATTTTTAAGTTCCGGTTCTACCTCTTAAACTTTGCCCACACACGGCTTGTGTGTTTAAAAACACCAACAGTAAGTTTGTTGGCATAAATAAATAATAATTATGCAGACATGTCTCCTGATGCCTCCATCATATCTTCAGTGCTCTTGTTTATAAGTTACCATAGCTACAAATGCTCAGTTACTTAATATTTTTATGCATTACCAACCTCTGAAAACTAAACACATCTGTTAATACAATCAATCGGCAGTATTTCAAAATTCATAACAGAGTCCCTATTTTTTAAAAAGAATACCTTTTTCCAAGTCATTAAATCTATAGGAACATTTATTGTTTTAATAATTTAACCTCTGGATTTATTTCATGATTAATTGACCAAAAGTGATCTGCCACAGCTGATTTATCAATCTGTTTATAAAAAACAAGCTAAATAGATTATGCTCAAAACAACATAAATTGAAGACAAACCTAGCAATCCAAAAAATACTGTAATTAATCTTTCAAATTGCTACTTTAATGAGAAATAACTCAATTTCCTAAATAAAGGTATAAAAACTTTGTAAATTTTTCAAAAAACAGATTTTGTTGTGGATATCAAAATTGTCACTTAAGATTTAAATGAAATTGATATCTTTAACTACGAGGTGCATTCAAGTTTCCACCTCCTATTTTTTTTCTCGTGAAGTAATCACAAGAAAAATGTGAAACTGGTGCCACTTCTCAATGTAATCTCCCTCTAGCCATACACATTTTTCACAATGTTGACGCCATGATTCCATGGCCGCAGCGAACGCTTCTTCAGGAGTGTGTCTTGACCACTGGAAAATCACTGAGGCAATAGCGGCACGACTAGTGAATCTGTGATCACGGAGAGTGTCTTTCATTGTGGGAAACAGTTAAAAGTCGCTAGGAGCCAGGTCATGTGAGTAGGGAGCATGAGCAATCACTTCTAAGTTGTCACGAAGAAACTCTGCGTCGCATTCGCCCGATGTGCTGGTGCGTTGTCTTGTTGAAAGAGCACAAGTCCAACCTTTTCTGCCTGTTTTTTACGCAATGATGGGAGGAGTTTATTCTTCAAAACATTTTGGTAGGATGCAGCTGTCACCGTAGTGCCCTTTGGAATGCAGTGAGTAAGGATTACACCACTGCTGTTCCAGAAGATGGCCACCATCATTCTGTCAGCACTGCCGCTCGCCCGAAATCTTTTTGGTGCGGTGAGTCTGTGTGCTTCCATTGAGCTGACTGGCGCTTTGTTTCAGGGTTGAAAAAGGGCATCCACATTTCATCCATAGACTCAAGGGTCTCCGTCTAGGGGATATGTGAATGGCGACCACAAGGTACCCAAGCTGAGCAGAACATTACTTCCACTTTCTGGTGTTTTGCTCCTCACTGTAACTTTTCTATCTGACCTTACCTTGGTCATCTCTTGTTCTCTTCCGACCCTGATGCTATTAGGGTTCCCGAGGGCTAGGGAGTCTTTATTTTTCCAACCTTTCCATTTCTCTATAAAACCTTAACCCCTAACATGCTGATCAGTCATGGCATGTAATACATCCTCTGATTGGCGATCAGAGGATATGGTCGATGAATTTATTTTGATAATGCTCCCGGTCAGGTCGGTGAGACCCGTAAACCAACGACAGGTGTGGTCCTCCAGACATTCTGGGGGTTGTGCAAGAGCAATGTGACCGCCAAGCGGTTACTATTACTGCTATTGCCCTCTTCAATATCATCAGTGAAAAATATTGGAGAGCAAGAAGATTAATGAGTTCATTGTCAGAAATCCAGCATTAGCTAACAACAGCAACCTTGTGTTGATACCAAAATTATAGTCAGATAAAATTAATCATTCAAAAAGAATTTAAAAATAATAATTAGAGTAATGATTTAAAACAAAAATTTAGAAAATGAATGCAAAAAGAGGATAGCCTCACAAATTTAAAAAACTGAACAGTTTTAACAGTTTTGGTAGTGACGCTTTAATTCAGAGCAAGCACACACTCCTACCTGGTTGGTCGATATGAAAACATTGTGCTCCTTGGAGGCTTCTGAGTTTGTGAAATATAAAAATCAACAGCTGCAAATTTGAAATACCAAGAATAAAAGATGGGAACTACCAAACATTCAAACAGTGATTCCTGAATATCCTCGAAAAACAGCAGTTGCAACCTTCAGGTTGATTACAGGTCATGATTGTCTGGCAAAACATTTAAACAGAATTGGGATATATTCTTCACCACTCTGTCCTCTATGTGATCTGCAAGAGGAAATGGACCGAGACCACCTTCAAATATGCCCGGCCACTTCTAGTGCCCCATCCATCAGTGAAAAATATTGGAGAGCAAGAGGATTAATGACTTCATTGTCAGAAATCCAGCATTAGCTAACAACAACAAATTTGAAATACCAGAGTGAAGATAAATTGAAAAAAATTATGTTGATATTTCTAAACACATTCTGCTCCAACTTGTAATTATGTTAATCACATGACTAGTTTTGGAAAGGGTCCTCTCCATCATTAAGGACCTTCTGCGAAACTAGTCCTGTGATTAACATAATTACAAGTAAGTTGGAGCAGAACATGTATAGAAATATTGACACATTTTTTTCAATTTATCAATGTGCTCCACCATTTTAAACACTTCATTTTCAGCAGTTTTATACCAGAGTGAAGCTTATATTTAGGTGTGTAAATGTGAGCACAGTTTTGTTTAGCTGGCAAATTCTTTTATAATTGACGTACATTTGTCGGCAGCATCTCAGTGCAAATAGTAAAAAGACTGAATCGTCCTTTCTAAGCAAAACCCATGCATACCCAGGAAGAGAAATTTCATAGCTTTATCGGTAGCAACACTGAATCAAAGGGATTTTGAGGCTTTATTGGGCAGGCGACATGAAGCGTTGTTACTTCAAACTGTATTATCAATGTGTGACCTACAAAACACTAATTGGGCATCAAAATCGTTGCATTGAGTGACAAATCTTGCTTTAAATGTCACACAAACATATAGCAAAATAAATAATTCTTCAGTGTACTTTGTGTTCTTTATGAAGGATATTTAATGCATTTTATAATTGGCACTGATGACAACATTCACTACAAGTTCTCAGTGGTTCAGGAGAGAAAGTGCAAGATCAGAAGCCAGTAATGCTTCTGGCAGTTGAACATAGTTGAGGTTAGATACAATATCTCTGTGAAACATGTTCTGTAACAACAAAGGTTAGTGAAGTGTAAATTTTACTCAAATTGTGTTCTAATGAGCTATTGAGACGTCACTCTGCTCTCTCATGTAACCAAGATTCTTTTAAAGATGGGAATTCTGGTGGCAGTACTGGCTGCCATGAGTGCATGATTATAACATTCTGCTAACTAAGAAATCTGTTGGTTCACATGTTATATATGAAAGGTGAAGTATATAACTCACCTGTTAAAACATATTGTTGAAAATGATGAAACAGAATCAGTCACTTTAAATTATTTTGAAACATATCTGTTGTTATAGATGTTACGTTATCTGTAATTGCTGTTTTTAACTGGTCAATTGTTTTGGGAAGCTTTAGCAGCACCCCAATGAAAATAATCGGGTGGGGTCAGTTCAGGAGGTCACAAGGCCAGACCTTGAGAAATTAGTCTTTTCCCAACAATTTCTAACAGCCCCATAGACTAATGTGATGTATAAGTCCTGGCTATGTCTTGTTGAAAAAATGCAGTTTGATCATTGTGATTTAGCTGTGCAATAAATTGAAAACGAGTATCCAAGTAGTAACTGAGATGTGGGAGGAAAAAGGCCCAATAACTCACAAGTGAGAGATCACAATTTGCTTCACGTTTCTCCAAATGTTATGGAGTTTCCTGAATGGTATTAGGATTTTCAGTACACCATAATTGTGTATTTTGTAGGTACCTATACAAATCTAGATAAGCCAGGCATCGGCAAACATGTACTCAATGAGGTATCAATATGACGTCTCAAAATGCAACCCACAATGCACATGACGTAATGTGGAACAGGGAAAGACATTGACCTTCGTTCAGAGTCCGTGCTGGACTCGCTTTCTACAGAGTACAATAAGGAATAGTACACATACTTGAATCCAGCTATTTTGGTCTAGGATACTTTAAGTAGGCCTAGATATTTGAGTAATATATTTCAATTCACTTCTATTTGCAATGTACCATGAAAATCTAGTGATATATCACAAGTAGCCACTCTCAGTATAGCACGTAAATCATCATCTGTTAATCGCGATCGTTGCTTTGATTTTACAAGTTTCATTTTGGAAAAAAATTGTTCGCAAATATGTGTGGATCCAAACAGCTGCAACAGCAACAGCGACCGATCAAAGAGATGGATACGTATTTGCTTTCAGATTTTTAAATATATCCAAATCAGTCAGTTCTTTACACTGCAATTGAATTTATGTATCACATTGTAAATCAGTTACTTCCTGCTGTAATTCTGGTTTAACCTCATGTAAATCTATTGCAAGAGAATTAGATCAAAGAGCAAAATCATTTTCCATGGATTTAAAATCACTGAATCGCCTTACTTCAAATTCACTCTTTGTTTTATCTAAAAGATCAGTATATTTATTCAGATTTGTTACAGAAATATTGGGAAAATGATGAAATTTTTTTCTCATTTGATTTCCATAAATCTGTCATCTTTGTGAATGATCTAACCATGTCATGCATATGAACTATATTGTGGAAATTTCCCTGAAGACAATTAAAATTATTGAAATGTTGAGAAATGTCAGTGAGGAAGGCTAAATCACTTATCCATTCTTCATCTTCCAATTCATGGATGTCTATATCCTAAACAAAGAAAGAAAAAGGAACTTTTTGAGCATGTCTCCTCTGCTACTACTGTGTAGTATGAAAGGTCTGCATAAGAAAGTCCTAAATCTTCCAATACTTTATGAAATTTTCAATGTTTCAAGGAGTTTGATTTTATTTTATTTATTATCTATATAACTATGTCAATTACATCTTTCCTGTTTAGTATTTTTGCCCATAATGCTTCGTGATGTATTATACAGTGAAAACATTTTATGTTATTGTTTATTCACATTTCATTTAAATAATGTTTCACTTTACCAGTTAGACCTTTTTTTTCACCAGTCATAT
Source organism: Tenodera sinensis (assembly GCA_030765045.1). Lineage (NCBI taxonomy): Eukaryota > Metazoa > Arthropoda > Insecta > Mantodea > Mantidae > Tenodera > Tenodera sinensis. The sequence continues at coordinate 71,657,979 of CM060968.1, forward strand.
TTCGAGCCGCATCTGTTACTATGGATACAAGATTTTTTAGATCCAGTTTCTTTTCTTCTACATGTTTCTTAAATGCTTGAAATAATTCTACCCCTGTTATATGTTCCCTAAGTGGAATGACTTCAAGCATATATTCTCGTATGGAGAGGTTGTTAGTAACTCCACAAATTAAAATTACCAATTATGCTGTGTCAACATTGTCAATGCTTTCATCCAAAGCGAGAGAAAAGGCTATAAATTCATGGACCTTGGTTTGTAGTCTTTTTTTGGTTATTTCTGCTATTTTAGGTATCCTTCTCTGAATGGTTTGTGGCGATAATTCAATATTACTAAAAATATCATATTGTTCAGGACAAATTATGTTGGCAACTTTACTCACACATTTTTTTATGAAATCTCCATCACTAAAACACCTCAGTGACTGAGCAATCTCCAAAGCAAGAACATAACTGGCGTAAAGTGGTCTATCAGTTATAACATTTGAATTAATATTAGGTGTATTATCTGATATTGCTCTTTGAGCTGTTGCAATTGGTTAGTCCGATCTAGACCTGAAAAAAGTAAAAGGAATAAAGGACATTATGTTAGTGTTATGCTACTTTAAATCATGGTTTAAATTTATGAATACATGCTTACCTGTAATTGTATGGTAATCTTTATGACATGTATCATAATGTCGCTTGCTGTTTCATTGATGAGTGCCTTTTTTAACTTTAGAGCACAACAAACATCTTACATTGTCTTCTTGTGCATAAAAAAAATACTTCTCCCACGATTCTTAAAATGCATGTTTCTGCACAGCCACCCTTGACTTTGACAGAGACATGTTTAGAAGTACAGGTAAATATGACATGATAGTCCGCCTGGATCGGTGTGTATGCACTGCCAGTTAAGCCTCTTGCAGGGGAGAGAGTAAGCGCTGCCCCTGACTCGTCATAGTTGTGAGGCCTCATTGAGTACATGTTTACCGATGCCTGGGATAAGTGAAACCAAGCTCTATCAGTAAAAAAATATTCTATCTAAAATGCCACTTCCAGTGTTTGGTTAGTGATTCTGTATTACTAAAGTCCTATCCTCATGTTGCAAAGGATGCATTTTAAATATGTAGTGGATTTTATAAAATTAATAATTATAAAATGAAATGTTAGCTTTCTTCTCGTTTTTTCTAAATATTGGATCTGTAATCCCACATAGAGGTACAACTCATAGCAGATTTTAAGTTCTAAAAGTGGCTTGAACTTGCTACAGGACCATATGGCCTAAAAAGGTCATTGTATCAGATCACTGTCAAATTTAAACTGAATTCTTCTGCTTAAATCACTCAATTCTTTTAGTAGTGTTTCACAATTAGATATTAGCTGTCCTTGACATTTTTATGACCCATTACTCAGGGGTCCCCATCTAGGGGATATGTGAATAGCGACCACAAGGCACCCAAGCTGTGCAGAACATTACTTCCACTTACTGGTGTTTTGCTCCTCACTGTAACTTTTCTATCTGACCTTACCTTGGTCATCTCTTGTTCTCTTCTAGGGAGTCTTTATTTTTCCAACCTCTCCATTTCTCTAATTTCTCTATAAAATCTTAACCCCTAACATGCTGACCTGTCATGGCATGTAATACATCCTCTGATTGGTAATCAGAGGATATGGTCGGTGAATTTATTTTGATAACTCTCCCGGTCCGGTCGGTGAGACCCGTAAACCAATGACAGGTGTGGTCCTCCAGACATTCTGGGGGTTGTGAGAGAGCGATGTGACCACCAAAACATAAAAATATGTTGCGCTCTAAAAAGCGGTTACATTTATTGCTAAGTCTCTTCAATATTTATTAAAAAATAGTGGAGAGTAGGAGGATTAATGACTTCATTGTCAGAAATCCAGCATTAGCTAACAACAACAATTAGATATTAATATAAAATATAATAATTTTCTCTTCAATCTTTATTATCTGCTACTATTTATAATAAGCGAAGATCAGATTCCAATGCCTCTTTATTTTGCACTGGGTTTTGAGGGCTTAAATGAAAGCTGCATCAAAGGTCAGTTGGGTTTAAGAGTGTAAAAGATTTGAAGGAGAAGAACTTTAGTCACTGTTTCTGTTTCATTAGCATCCCAGTGCCATTGACAAGTCCAGCTATAAGCCAGCCATTAATGACACCATTGCCAGTAGTGGTACCTCCAGTTGGTGCCCTGGGAGTACCTGGTCAAATGAGTCCTGGAATTGGCATACCCCCAGTGCCTGTTGTACCTGCTACTTTGACAGCTCCTCCAGGGGTAGTTCCACCAGGAGTAGTTCCGCCAGCTGTAGTAGCACCACAACAAGGCTCAACACCTCCACCAGCAGCTAATAAAAACTCAGGCACTTCGTCAGCGTTAGATCAGGCAATGGCTGCTACCCTAGCAGCAATCAGCATTCCAACGCCTCCAGGAAAAACAGGTTAGTAGTAGCGATAAATTTGCTGTAAGGTGGTCAGCTAATTTTGTTCATTTGAAGAATGAATTGTTTCATTGTTAACCTTTTTTGCAGTTTTTTATGTAAGAGCAAATGAGATCTTTGATACAGGGTTATATGTGGTGGTTAACAGATAAAGAGCAAGATGGCAAGGGTTAAGGTTTTTTCAATTAAAGTCTGGATTTTACCAAATTAACTTTGAGTTAATTTAACATGCATTCATAAATCATTTCACTTTTTAACATGTTCTTGTAGCCACTGTCTGAAACTATTTGGATTATTGCTGCAGCCAGGTTTCATTTTATAATTGTTTCTTACACAAGCTCAAATAGCATCACTTTTACGACCAGCTTTGGTTTATCTTTCACTAATTTGTTTCTATATCTATGGATATTTATTATGCAATATTTCCTCTCCCCGAGATCACTGTTGGGTTGTTTGGTATTTCTTCTTATAATTTCGGAGTACCAATGTGTTTTCCATGTATTATGACATGTGCTTGCCACTATTTGCACAAAATTTCACATCTTCACTGTATGACACTGAGACAGTTATATGTATCCCTTGAAATATTCAAACCAAACATGAACTTGACTTTGTTTGTTCAGCATTATTCATTTGTTATCTGGAATATTATTAATTTATTGAGATGATGATCGTTGTCAATTTATATATCTCAATTATGTTCATGTAACCAATGATTATTTTGTGTAATATCATGTAAGAAGTGTTAAAAATTTAAATTGGCAGTATTTTCTTGGCATGTCCGAGATTATTATAAAATCAAGTATAATATGCGAAATATGACATCATCAAACATTATAAGAAAGCATTGTTAAAAGACGATATCCGAATGCTATTGTCATAGCAACGTATGAATTTAAGCTTCAATCGATGAGTCTGAGAAAGATAGACACCATTTCATGGCATTGTTCCGAGAAATTGGAAATAATATAGTTTAATATTTTTAGGTGAAGCCTTCATATAAAAAAGACACTATTTGTTGACGATGCTCTGAGAAATGGGCATGTGTATCATATTAGATAATACAATACTCTTGGATTGACGAGATCAAGGAAATTAAACGCCATTCTTAGCGATATTCTGCTAAATCATACAGTATAATTTAGGATGTGCCAAACATTACGAAGCAGTATAAAAGTATTGAGATTGTATAACGATTCAGTAATTGTGTTATCTTACAAAGGTGCCAATACGAGGGTCCTTCAATAAATAACCAAACTAATTTAATTGTATTTAAATAAACCGCCCTGGAGTGCCATGGCTGCTAGTGGTGGAAAGGTGAATCCTTCCTCTAGCAGTGCTGTGAGTGCTAGTCATGTAGAGTGAATCAGTTGGGAGTTAGAGCCCGATACGTGAGGTCGTGTTTACTGCACCCACCATGGAACTGAAATTGCAGCAACGCGCATCAATAAAGTGTTGTGTTCTGTTAGATAAAACTCCTACAGAAACCTTTGAAATGGTGCAGCAAGCATACAAGGACCAAGCTTTAGGCAAAACACAAGTCTTTGAGCGATATGAACATTTCAAAGGGGGTCATGAAGACCTTCAAGATTCTCTGCGCCCTGGAAGACCTGTAACAGCAAAAACGAAAGTCAGCATTAACACGATTGATGTAATTGTGTGAGAAGATCATCGCATAACAATTTCGAAAGTTGCATACATAATGCATTTGAACTGAAGAAAAAAATCGCCAAAAAGCGACCAGATCTCGCAAGGAGAGGATGGATCTTGCATCAGGGTAATGCCCCTGCTCATCGAGCTCGTGCAACTCAAGATGTCATTGCAGAAATGGGCATTGAGATCATGCCTCATCCACCTTATTCTCCGGATCTTGCACCATGCAATTTTCACCTCTTCCCTAAAGTGAAACAGGAGCTTCGTGGTTGTCATTTTCAATGTGATAAGGGGTTGAGCAATGTTGTCATGGGTATCCTGAACAGACTGTCCAAAAATGGGTTCAATGAGTGTTTTGAACAATGGGTAAATCATTGGAATAATTGTATTTCATCAGAGGGAGAATACTTCGAAAGTGTGTAGGTAAATGTTAGTGAAATAAAGCCATTATGTGTTAATTAAAAAATTAGTTCGGTTATTTATTGAAGGACCCTCTTAAATATCTCAACAAGTTTAAAATAGAGTTCAATAATATGCCTTGTTCTGTACCATGCCCTGAAAAAGCATGAGTCTTCATAGCCATGACTGAGCAAAACATTTCTTTAAAAAACTGCATCAACGCCAAGATTGCAACTCTTTTATTTGCTTTGGTTATAGGGCCTAGCAACGATTGTTTTTCCTTTGCTTTTTCCATCAGTTTATACTCATAATCAATGTTGGTCATGCTCCACATCACTGTACCAAGTAGTTTCAGACACAACAATAAATAAATTGAAAACTATGTGGATATTTAGAAACACGTTTTGCTCCAACTTACTTGTAATAGTATTACACATATATCTAGTTTCGGAGAGGATTCTCTCCATCATTCATTCATCAGTTTTACACAACAATAAAGTTTACAAAAATAAAATATAATGTTCATATAACATAAAATTGATATACTTTTGCTGCACATAAAATAAACATAACAAATATCAGCATAAATTATCCGTCCCTGTTATTCTAAATGAAATATCCTGGGCTTACAATTTCTCTACATCCTTCACATGTAGCCATATTTATGGCTCTGAACAGAAGAAAATTCTTGAAAACTAAAAAACCATATAAATTATTCCATTGCACATAAAGGCATATAAATATGTAAATGCACTAGCAAGAAATTATTTAATTTCATTTTTGGGCCATCTTGGGCTGTTACATCAGGAATTTGGTTTTTAGTTTTGTGCAGTGAATAAAATTATTCAGTTATTACTTAAAGATGTGCATTTATACATTCCAAATGCAGGTTTTTGCTTGGTTTCCCTTTATGTAGAACTCACTGGGGACTAACTTAGCTGTTTATTGAAAATTAAGGATTTGGTTGTACAACATGCAACACATTTCAGTATTTTGGACAAATCAAAAGATCCTAAGTTACATTTCTGTGCAGTTACCAGAATAAGAAACTAATAAGATACTAGAAGAAACTGGCAAATATCTCAGTTCTACCCAAATCATCAATTATAATATATCTTAGGCTATTTTCATGACCATTGTCTATTTTGCAAGGGCTATTTTTTTTTAACCTCCAATAGGACATGACCAATGTGAATGTCAAAATGGTTTTATTGACAAACAATTGACAACTACAGCTGCTTTTCAGCATAATCATCATGAAGATTGAAATCTTTTCATACCTAAGAACCATCTTCCCTATACCCTCTGCAAAAACACTTGTCGCCTTTCTTTTCAACCAGGTCTGCACACCATCCTTGTAGTACTGGTTTTTCATGTGGTTAAAGATGGAAGTTACTTGGTGCTACCCTTGGACTGTAGGGAGGGTGATCAAACTTTCCTGTCCCTGACGATCTGCATCATGAGAATCTGTTCAACTTTTCTAAAATTCTTGCACCTCATTGTCGCTTGAAGTTCTCACTCTACACACAGCTCATTCTGTGATGGATTTCTACATTATTGCCCCTTTTCCTGTAGAAGTATAACATTGCATAACTTGCGTTTGGCGGAGGAGCCTCTGGTAACATAGCTAAGCTTTAACTGGCTGGTTCACCCCATCAGTGCTGATAGTGGCGACAGCACAGCCAAATATGTCATAAGGTTTGAAAAAAAAGCACATGTATCAAAATATTTATCTTCCTTGCTGTTTTGTCATAGTCAAAGGTTAAATTTATAGCCATATGTTTCAATAATAAATATTCTGAAAACCTTTTCCTCCTTGCATTTCTGAAAATAAATCTTTGGAAATTCTTCCTGTGTGGATTTCCTATGCACCTTCCACTATAGATGATGACTGCGGAAATAAGCAAAATAAGTGCTTATAAATTTAATCTGAAGAGTCTTAATATGAGTTATACAGTGCCTTATTTCTGACTCCTGGCCGGCTGCTTTGCATGCAGGGATATAATAATCAAACCATTCCTGGAATATTTGTGTGACATTGAATGTACACAGGCATATTTTTAATAAGACTCTGCTATAGCTCATACAGTTGATCTCTTGTTGAAATCAAGGAAATTTTTGAAGATTAGGGTCATGAGTAAAGGATTATGGCCACTGCAATCCCCAAAGCTTAGGGTATGACACTTTTATTTATGGGAGAACTTATGAAATAAGGTGTATCTGAACAACCTGCATACTTGGAAGAACTAATAGGCAATATCAGAAGAGAAATTACTGCAATTTCAGAAGAATTAATGTGTCTTAATGGAAATTTTCTTAAAAGGTGTGAGAGAAGTGTGGCAGCACAAAGACATCATTTCAACACCTTCTGTGATAAAGGTATGTGGTTATTTAATGCATGTAAATCTATGTGCTTGAATTGCCAGATGCTATGCAGTTGAGTTCAAGTTCTTGGATATTCAACTCGACTGACGGAGCATGGGAGCATGTGGTCCTGCAACAGCAGCAGCCTGTCAGGGGTCATGAATAAGGCAGTATATTTTACAAACAAGCATCTCAGTTGAAGCCGTACACTTGCCAGCAGTCAAAGCTTTTCAGTAACATTTTAATCAAGAGAGATTGACTTTTTACATCTTATATGATCCACCATTTGTAAGAGTCTGTATAACATCTGTGGACAATATAAAATAAAAACAAACAGAGACTAAAAGCTTCACTTATCCTAGTAATGCTGTACGTTCTTGAAAATCCCAGACAATTGTTTCATGATGATATCCACCACATTCTCAATGGTCTATTTAAAACTGTTTTAAACTGTCTGGGATTTTCAAGAACTTACAGCATTACTAAGATAAGTGAAGCTTTTAGCCTCTTAAGTTTGTTTTTATTTTAGATTCTATTGCTTCACTCTTAACAGCTACAGTTTTTTCATTGAATCTGTGGACAATTTCAAATTTGTTTTGACATTGGTACAACATTACAACAGTTTATTTGGAGAACCTACAAGTTTTAAGATTTTCAGCTACAATACATGTACCGAGTTAAGTTTTATTTATGAATTTAAAAAACAGCAACACATTTCAAATTTGAACTGACATATTTGCAAAATTAAGGATGGTTTGCATGTAGACTTTTCCACAAGTAAATGATTTCTGAGGTTGTTTAAATATACATAACAATTTTTTCCAGTATTACCAAATTAATTTCTGCCACAAATCAAATTCAGGTTAAAATGAATGCCATGTGTACATTTTCCATCTTGCTGTGCTATTAATTTATTTTTAAACCTAAGGATATGCACAATGCATAGTAGTTGACAAAGGCCAAAGAACAGTACATTGGATATCACATTGTTGGAAATAAATTAATATTGCAAAGAAAATTGAAGATAATTTGCGTTGAAGCATTACTGCTTAATTTTGAATATTCAATTGATATTTTCTCTTAAAAACACTTTAAGAAGGCATTTCTGCTATTAAAAATTTTCAGTCAGCTCATGCAGGTTTCCAGCTTTATCATTAGTAATCATTAGTGAGCACAGAAACAATACTTGCACTCACATATAAGGTATACTGACTTCCCAGCTTTATACATATGCATATTCTAATGTCATATGCTCAAATTATATTTTTATCTATGGAAAGTAGTGAATAAATTTGGTGGATATGATGATGTTGCAGCGGACGAGGATAGTGGTTCTAATAAAGACTCTGCACCTGGAAGCAGAACAAGCACTCCAGAACCCAAACTTGTCTTTAGAGACAAAAAGGAAGCCATTGAAGCCTTCAAGGATCTCTTACGTGAAAGGGTAAATATTTATTGCTTGGTTAGAATAATTGTAATGTCACAAACTTTAAGCTAGTGAAGATCTAGGACAGGCCTGAAAGATCTAAACCAATAATTCCTTACTTTAGCAAACATTATATTCACATGCATTGGCTGAAACCCGTTTTCCTGGATTTTCTGCTTCGGTGGTCACAAAGGGAAGGAAATAGGGGAATATTTGGACACTTTGTGAGTACTCTTCCCCAGGCCTGTTCTAGGAGCAATTACATACCAACAAGATAATATTATACTTGTATTTACTGTTCACATTTAAATAGTTAAACTTGTAAGGAGTAAAATAAAGTTGATGTTTTGCACTGATGTGATAAGCAAATTTGACTTTACAAAAATGTTTATAGATAATAATTAAAATACCATATATTTTGTCAGATAAGACATACTTGAATTATAAAAAATCTGATTTTATGCACTCACCTGACTTTCTCTACTCTTGTACTAACCCTTCTTACAAACTCTTATTCCTGTATCTTCATGTTAGTTGAGAAAAACATTTCTACAAATTATCTTATTGCTTATTTCCTTGTAGGTGCAGGGAATATTAGAATACAGTAGGCTTTGTGCGATAGTAGCTTTGAGATTCTGTTCTCTTTGCGTGCTTAGCATATAAAAAAATGAACGCTTTTCATTTCACGAAAGTTTTAAGTTTTCAGAAACTGACACAAATAACAAGGAATATCTCCGAAATGGTTCACTCTACAAAAAATTTATTTAGACATAAATTATGTGTTTTATCTAGATCTACTTTTTTTGTACAGTAAGATTTGGTCTATCTCTTACTGCTTACAAGTTATTCAAAAGTCATCCAGAGTAAACAGAACTACATAGGCTATAGCCAGAAAATTCAAAATATGCATTTCATTTGTCGCACAAATATCTTAAACATATGGCATTTTAATCAAAATCATTAGAGCCATTTTCAAGAAAATCAAAATTTTCCATGTAAAGGGTAGTTCAGGGTGGGGTTATTTTTTTCAAAATCTTTGTGTTGCATCTTTGAAAGACATTAAACTCAAATACCAACTTTGGTTTTTAATAACCTTTTGTTTTTGAGTTATGCTGTCCACACACACGCACACATGCACGCACACGCACACATTTTTCTAAAAAATACCTTTTTGGATTCAGGAGGTGAAATCTCGACATTGAATTTTTGGGTGGAATACAGTACTTCCTCTACTTACCAGAAGAGAAAGTAAAAATAGCTCCCAAAATCTGAGGTCGTTTTATAGGACAGATATAAAAAAAATTAGATTTAAGTTTGTATGAATTCATTCTAGAATAAAGCAAATCACTCACCAATGTAAATATGAAAAATAGAAGCACTATTAACCTCTCGAGGGATATGGACGTGAAATCACGTCCATTTAAAACGACGGATGAGCGATATGGGCGTGTATACACGTCCTGTGCATTTGTGCATTTAACCCCTATTTATCCCTTATCCAACTCAACTTATTTTAATTTTCCCTTTATGAAACATTTTAGTAAAGTCTATATACTTTATTGGCTTACCTTAATATGTTCTTTCTGCAGTGATTTACCTCAAAACAGGGATAAAGACATAAGGGTAGGTACATTTCCACATTCTCACCCAAGAGTGGTGCCAGCATTGACGAATATCTGTTAATGTGGACAAGTGTCGCAATCATCCTCATGAGGTGCCAATCCCTGCAGACTGCCTCACATTCCAATTCTGAGGTCGAAGGATTGAGTGTAAAAACTCCATCACTTACCTAGAAGTTAAGCTGGGCAAGGGTCTAACTTTGCACAAGCACTTCAGAGACCTCTCCGCACGAATGCAGGAGGCAGTTGCCTCACCATACCCCATGCTGAGGCCCGAGATGCCCTTTCGCCCAAAGCTACACCTTTCCCAAGCCGATATAATCCCCCTCATGCTGCACACCTGCGAAGTTTGGGGTATGGCTGCAGACAGCAAGATCCTATGGGTCCAAAAGGTGCAGAACAGAGTACTTTGGTCTATCTTTCCTGCCCCTCCCCCTATCTTTTCCTGTGAGACTACTTCACGAAGCCTTATCTTTTCCATACGTGGAGAATGAAATTAGTTGCTGGGCAGTTGCTGGCCAGTTTACCATCACATCAAAGTGCCCCTATTAGGCCTCTTGGGGACTATGATCCAAGGATATGTTGCTTTAGCTCACATTGGGTTCCCCGCATGGCTTGCTGGCATACCAAATAGTGCAGGGGCAATTCCACCAGCAGCTAAAGCTGAGCTCCTAATATAGAGCTGCTCACCTCTCAAAATTTGACTCAGGGGTCTCCGTCTAGGGGATATGTGAATAGCGACCACAAGGTACCCAAGCTGAGCAGAACATTACTTCCACTTACTGGTGTTTTGCTCCTCACTGTAACTTTTCTACCTGACCTTACCTTGGTCATCTCTTGTTCTCTTCCGACCCCGATGCTATTAGGGTTCCCGAGGGCTAGGGAGTCTTTATTTTTCCAACCTCTCCATTTCTCTAAAATATTAACCCCTAACATGCTGACCTGTCATGGCATGTAATATGTCCTCTGATTGGTAATCAGAGGATATGGTCGGTGAATTTATTTTGATAATTCTCCCGGTCAGGTCGGTGAGACCCGTAAACCAACGACAGGTGTGGTCCTCCAGACATTCTGGGGGTTGTGAGAGAGTGATGTGACCGCCAAAACATAAAAATATGGTGCTCTCTAAAAAGTGGTTACTATTACTGCTATTGCTCTCTTCAATATCAGTGAAAAATATTGGAGAGCAAGAGGATTAATGACTTCATTGTCAGAAATCCAGCATTAGCTAACAACAACATTTCCACATTTGCAAATTCCCTTCTTGTGGCACACGAAACACTTTCAAGATGGGCGGGACTTCTTAGCTGTTGGTGGTATCCTTTTAGGATAATGTTTTCCTTGAAGTCTGAGGGGTGCAGGGGTTTTGGATTTTCAACCCCCAACGTAGTATTGTTCAATTAGGCTGCGAGCTATTTATAGTCGGAAGTCAAGGTCGGTCATTGTCCTGTGTGGGTTTAGAGAGCTGTCCAAATCCCCAAACAATTGTATATGGTTATATCCAGTTGGTGCAAAAACACCTTTTATACCACTTCTCCCTTCAGCTACAAGCAGGAAAGAATACGTATGTATTTCAACAAAGAAAGACACGGACTCTACTAAGTTACGAAACTCGCGTAAGCAAAAGTTGCAATGTTGATCTATTCTGATGACTCAAGAGACCACGCATACAGTAGTGCTTTGTTACACAGCATGCTGACGCATAAGCCACACATACAATGGGTGTTTCTTTACTGTTTCTTTCCGAGAACTTATATTAGATGCGTTCGACAGAGCAAAGTTGACTTTTCACCACAGTGAAACAAAATTGTGCCATTTCAACGTTTTGTAAATACAACTCAACTTTGCTGATGACGTACATTTATACTGCAAATAATGAGTTTTATACCAGTTTTTGTTTCATTAAAATAACTTAATATTTACACAAAATACAGCTGTGTATATACGACGCACTTTAAATGCCCTGCGCTGGATATTGGGTAGCAGTTCTCGGCACGCAGATGTTTTAAATGGCCATCGCTCAAGAGGTTAACAGTGATGTGTTAATCAAATCTCGGCTGTGGCATTGAATTTTTCAGTTCCAATTCTGCCTCTCAAACATTGGCCACACATGGCTCGTGTGTTTAAAAACATCAGCAGTAATGGATCAAGGCTTCACGGGTGATCAGCCGTGTTAGATTTATAAAGGTCGAGCTTTCAGCCATTGTAGACTCCATGGCCATCTTCAGGATGAAAAAGTCTCCTCAGTTTTCCAAATATATTGTATGGTTTGGAGGATGTGGGTTGTGTTATCCTAGCCAATGAGTGACAGCAGGCCCAATCACAGACCATCACCCGCTCATTGTCTAGGACAACACAACCCATAACCTCCAAACCATAGGATATATTTGGAAAACTGTGGAGACTTTTTCATCCTGAAGATGGCCATGGAGTCTACAATGGCTGAAAGCTCGACCTTTATAAATCTAACACGGCTGATCACCCGTGAAGCCTTGATCCATGACGTTCGCCATGAAAGCTTCAAATCTTACATCAGCAGTAAGTTTGTTGGCATAAATAAATAATAATTACCATATAAAGGTTATTTAGTTCTGACATATAAAGTACTTATGATTGTAAGTCGCCCTTGGAATATTTATCTCTGATGTGAGATTCTCTTCATTTGGAGTAATGTTATACTGGCAGGTTGTTACAGTAACTTAATTGTTAGAGCAGCAGCACGTAGAGTGGAAGGTCTGTAGTTCAAATTCCAGCTGTGGTATAGAATTTTTCAGTTCTGATTCTACCTCTCGAATATTTTTCATGTTTGAGTTCAGTTTTTCCAACATTTCAAACTGAAGGTGAATGTAGATAAAGTGACTCAAAAAATCAAACTCAAACTCACCATTGTAATCATGCAGAATGCCTACACTCATTGTCTAAGGCTAACAGCTCCTCAAGTACATCCTCACTTTCATTGTTAGGAAGATTGTTATATGGGTCCCATTCTGTACTTGGAGAGCCAAATACCACTTTGTGATCAGTATCCCATAACAAATAGTCCTCAGTGCCATCCATCATCATCGTCGTCGTCGTCATCATCACTCTAGCACTACAGCACAGGGTGGGCCTCGGCTTCCCTCAGAATCCTCCTCCAGACATCCCTTCTTCTGACTACCATCCACCGGTTTTTTATTCCCAGCCTTATGACATCCTCTAGCACTCCATCCATCCCATCCCATCGCATCCCAGCCCAGTCCACACCAGACCAGACCAGACCGGACCGGACCGGCCCGGCCCGGCCCAGCCCAGCCCAGCCCAGCCCAGCCCAGCCCAGCCCAGCCCAGCCAAAATATGCACCATTGGCATTTCGTATATTTTGGTTAATTTCCTCTTTCGTATGACTACTTTCATTCACAAGAGACCCTAAGTATGTGAATCTATTCACTCTTTCAAATTTATAGTTGAGAATATGGATATATTTTTCTGGCTCTTTAATTTTCCTCTTGATATTAGTTACCATGTACCAGTGTCATCCATAGGATTAGAAATCCTACACTTTTTCCCCACAATTTGATCACGAAATCACAAAGCACATCGGTAATGCAGCCCTCATAGCTCCACCTTTTGTGTGCATCTTTTTGCCACTCATCCAATTGTTCCATTGTTGACACATGTGATTTTTTAATGGTTTATTCAAAGAGACATCTACAGGTTGTAGCATCAAAGTTAAACCACTGGTATAACAACAATCTTATTACTGTTTCGTAATAAGCAATTTTTAGTGTTCTCAATATGTGATTGCGAAACATATCCCACACTAACAAATATTGACTTCATAGAGTGCCTATTCGCCTCTGCCACACATTTTTCATCCACAATTTCACTTCATTCTCATCCTTCCATTGCCTTCCTTGAAAATGTGTGAACAGTTCTAGCAGGAATTTTATTTTAGGAGTACTTTTCCTCTTGAAAATTACCATCGGTTTTAATTTTGTTCTATCTGCCTTGCATGATAATATTACTGTAAACTGGACTTTAGGACTTAGTGTTTCAATTATAGGGCAACAATTTGATTATAAACAAGTAAGTGCTTTATAAAGCTTCCAATGAAATAAGTGGCTGAGTCATTCAAAAAACAGGAATAAATATGTTTCACTCAGACAAATAGATAATATATTTATACAACTGGTGCTGTTTTTATAATTATATGAGGTGATGTTGATAAGCTTTTGACTCTTTCGTTATCTCGGGTCGTGGTACTGGATTAAATGAACATACGCTCGGGGTTAACTTTAGTGAAATATTTTATTTGCACCTTCTTGTTCACAGTATTTAAATCATATTACAGTAGTAAGTCTTTTATTTCAGTGGATCGACTTCCCTAGCATCGCCGAGATTTAATGTCTGAAAATTTAACGATATTTCGCTAAATGTGTTTTCTATCACTTTACACTTTGTCTATTTTACGTCCTTCTATTTAATCGCACACTTCGTATTAACTAATTTATTAAAGTTAGCTAATGTTTCACTTATTTTACACTAATTAACGGTCTTTAAATACACTTAGTAAATTTACTTTCACTATTTTATGACACGCACACACAAAAATGCGTCCATCTACACCAAAGACCCGGACGCTATTAACTAGACAATTGGCGCCGCATCACACTTCTTTTTGTGTACGTCCGCGTATGCGTCCATCAAATAGTTCCTGTATTGTTAGCGAAGCGATCCTTAGCCATTCTCCCTTCGCTTTCAATATTGAACACATATAATTCTTTTATTTATACATATATATTAAAATTAAATATGCAAATATGTTTAAGAGGTAGAACCGGAACTTAAAAATTCAATGCAACAACTGGGATTTGAACCACAGACCTTCCGCTTGCCGGGCGGACGCTCTACCACTGAGCTATTGTGACAAACTGGCAGTTGTGGCATTGAATTTTTAAGTTCTGGTTCTACCTCTTAAACTTTGCCCACACACGGCTTGTGTGTTTAAAAACACCAACAGTAAGTTTGTTGGCATAAATAAATAATAATGCAAATATGTATTTAAACAAACTTAATTGTTTGTAACAATGAACATTAGTAACACGTTTTCGTCATTTAACCAATTCATACCAACACCAAAAACAAATTACACTCTTAACAAATATTCACATAAACGATTTTCTTTTGGGGTCTTACAATGTCATGTCTCACAACAAATAATTTTATAAGCACTAATCTTTAGGATTTATTTTTCAGGATGTACCGAGTAATGCTAGTTGGGAAACAGCTGTAAAGCTAATTTGCTCAGATCCACGCTACCCAACATTACGTAAATTAAATGAAAAGAAGCAAGCATTTAATGCTTACAAAACACAAAAGATGAAGGAGGAACGAGAAGAACAAAGGCAGAGGGCGAAAAAAGCTCGAGAGGATTTAGAGGAATTCCTTATGACATCAGACAAAATTACTTCTTCCACAAAATATTATCGTTGTGAGGATCTCTTTGGAGGCATGGATGTAAGTTGAATATTTTTTATTTATTTATTTTTTTTTTTATTTTTATTGTTTTTTAATAGAATAGAATTTATTGCAATTCAGTACAGTGAGACTCACAATTGAACCATGTCAATAATATATACATTGGATTGTGTTACAGCTTAAAACACAAATAAAATAAGACAAACAACTATTTATAATAAATACTCTTCAATAGGCTCTATCCATCAGGAAATTTTGCAGAGCTTTTTTAAATTTACAAAAAAAATTTTCAAGTTTAATTTCATTTGGTAAAGCGTAATAGAATTTTACCCGCATAAAACTAGACATCTTCTCTTAAAGATGAAGCCTGTTACCCTTAATGTAGAAATAATTCTTTTTTCTTGTATTGTAATTATGATTATCAGAATTAACTGACATTTGTGTTTTGAACTTATTTAAGTACAAGATGGTTTTATATATGTAAAGACTGGGAAGTGTTGGTAGCTTTAACTGTCTGAAAGAGTTTAGACCTACGAGTTCTGTAGCTTTTACGTTATTAACTATTGTATAGTTAATAGTGAGCTGAGTTAGGGTCCATATTTTTGAAGCCAAAATTAACTATTTCACTTTCAGCTGGGTTCACAAATAGATTTAGTTCTCTAAAATATTCTACCACTAATTTGACTGTGTCTTTAACCCTTTGCGGACGAAGTCCTGGGAAGAAATTTCCGTAGCCAGGACGGAGCTGTGAGTTTGCTGCTAGAGCTACGCAAATGGGAGCAAAACTTCATGCAAAAGTGGCCTATGTTACTGTACTTACCTACACTGCAGATGACTATCAAATGTAGCTGAGCTAAACGGAGACTTATTGATGGACTGGAACAGTTTGTGCTGCTTACTCTGTCCACTAATATGGAGATTTTTTAATTGTTTTAACTTTGTAAACACTTTAGACCGAGATAAAGTGTCCATGTCATAGAAAACACATACCAATGAAATAGCGTTCGGCCATAAATAGTAATGTATATAATATGTAAGTGAACACACGAACACAATTTACAAATTTACACATCACACACTTCTCATTATGACAGAACAATTACTTTTTAAAATTGACAAGCGTCTGATAGCGCTCGAAATGTTTGCCGATACACATGGGTTTATTTGGACAGTGTTGCAGTAGAAATACGTTTCTTTTCTCGCTCCCTTGAGTTTTCGGTTGCTGCAGACAATACAGTCTTTGTGTTTTTTTCCCTCAAAATAATATATAAAATGTGGTGCATTGTTTAGCCTTTCCTCTCTCTCGGCCGTACCGGAGTGTGACCTTGGCCTTGGGTTACTTATGTCTTTCACCAGACTCTCGACAAGTGACCTTCTGTATTTTACATGTGACAAGGGATGGGTGCTTGCCTGGCAATTTTGAACCTTGTACAAAATGTACGAGTTTATTATCCCCCAAAACTCTTTCATTTCTACTACAGACGCATCAGCCCAAGCTTTCTAAATACAGCGTGGGGACAATTGTAACGCAGCAATTTTTTCTCTCGCATATCTATTTGTTTCCTTAGCAATTTGAGATATTAGCTCATCAGTAAAAAATAAAGTATTCAGTTGGCTCAGCATCAAAGGCACAATTCAGTTTTGGACCTACATTCTTGGAAAAGGTATATTCTTTGGGTTTCTGGTCAGTTTTGCCTATCAATTTCCATGTATCGGCACACGCAACATTCGCAGCACTTGTATCGCTTTCACTCTCACTTACGGACTCCTCAGCACCGGACAGCTCCACATCTTTCTCCTCTTCAAATTCATTGTCCACATAGTCATCACTCACTGCATCCAACTCAGATTGAATCATTAACCTTAATTTTTCACATCTTCATTGCACAACATATCAAACTTTTGTTTTCTATTCCCAGAAGGACCTGGTTTATACGTGCTCGAAGCCATTGCAAAATACTGTGCAACCCAGACTGAAACATTTCCTCTGTACGTTGAAATAGTTAAAATAATTTCCGAACAGATGGTAGTATAGGCTGGGTAAAGCTTCCACGAACACTATGATGCCCGTAACATGCTGCCAGAAGCATTACTTCTTGCAACTAAGATGAGAAAATGTGAAGCGCTTTGCTGTCGATTATATGTCGACATACGACCGTACGGGCATTACTGTCGTGTCGATCACATATCGACATACGACCGCAAAGGGTTAATGTTGGAGTTCAGCTGAGATACACTGGTACTGTTGACAACAGTTGTAGTATCGTCCGCAAATTGTGTTATGCTAGAATTGTTAGAGATTATTTCATTTAAATCATGAATGTATAGAATAAATAGTAATGGTCCTAGTATTGAGCCTTGGGGTGCTCCGTATGTTGTATTGTATCTGAAGCCTTATTTGGAAGGGGTAGAATGAGGCACAGATTGCATGATGCATGAATTGCTGTTTTCAGTTTACATTTAGCAGGTATAATTCATTAATTTCAATAATATAAGCTTAAGAATAGTTGTTACTAACAACAAAGCGTTTAATAAAGAATAATTGAAGCTAATAACAGTGACACAAAGCTGTAAATTCTATTAACATTTGTAAGTGTGCAGTAGAGCCCTGATTAACCATTCTAATGGAGGGAATGGCGTTGATGCTTTACTGAAAAGATGGATAATCCATCTTACTTAATGTGAACAGTAGGTTTAATAAGCAATTGCATAAGAAAATTCATTAAACATGTGATAAGATTTAACAGACTTTTAACCAGTACAAGTGTGTGTGCTTGCTGTCATCAATTTTGTAACTTTTGTGGTGGACGAATCGGCTTTCGGGCGGGGTTTCTCAAGGTTCTCCGGTTTCTCCCGCCACTCAATCCACAAACTGCTTCATCATCACCTTTCCATTTATCCATTTGGCCTGCCTTTCATATCATCTTCTTCCTCACGCTCATACCTGGTGCTTGATTGACCACTCGCTTCCAGGTTATCACTCAGTCCGGTTCATAGGTTCCTGTGCTCCCCGATAGGCATCTAACCCTAGGCACTGACTTGTAAGTCCTAGGGGGTTTAAGTGTAAGTAAGTAAAGGGAGAGTAGAAGAAGAACGAAACAAAGAAATCGCAATGTGCTAGGTCAGGGCTGTATGGTGCTGACCTTTAGGGCAACTAGATACTCACTTGATAGTTTTGTTGTATATGTTGTCATGGTGTAAAATTATTTTTAATTTTGGGCGTTTTACACAAACGTATTACATGCTGACCTGTCATGGCATGAAATGCGTCCTCTGATTGGTAATCAGAGGAGATGGTCGGTGAATTTATGTTGATAATTCTCCCGGTCAGGTCAGTAAGACCCGTAAACCAACGACAGGTGTGGTCCTCCAGACATTCTGGGGGTTGTGAGAGAGCGATGTGACCGCCAAAACATAAAAATATGGTGCTCACTAAAAAGCTGTTACATTTACTGCTAAGTCTCTTCAATATTTATTGAAAAATATTGGAGAGCAAGAGGATTAATGACTTCACTGTCAGAAATCCAGCATTAGCTAACAACATTTTGTAACTTAAGAACTTGAGTCTTTTTTTTTACTGATGCTCTCTATAACTGCTATGATTCTCGGCATCCCATTCTACAGTGTGTCCCACTCGCTACCGAACCCGACGTGAATTGTAATAATTCCAATAATATTGGAGATATTGTTGTTAAAGAAGACATCAGCAACAATGTGTTTATTTTATCTTGTTTGTGATTATTGCGTGTGCGTTGTTGAAGTTCTGTTCAGTTTATTTCTCACACAAGAAAGATAAGTATTGGAGTTGAAAATGAATCAATTTTTTTCTGGGGGGCCATCTGAAAGGGACAGTTTATAAGAGCAAACCAGGACACTTTGAAAGAAAACATTCGCACAGAGATCCTGGCAATAAACAGGGACATCTTAGCAAAGATGTCCGATAATATGGTCTGGCGAGTTCAATTTTGCCTGGATGCAAATAGCGAGCACTTCCAGCATCTGTTATGATGTCACCATATTTCTCACAGAATGAGGTAAGTAGTCTTCAAATTTCACTGCAATATCCCCATTAGTATTTGAATTATTACAATTCATATCGGGTTAGGTAGCGAGTGGGACACGCTGTATATGGGTGTTAAGGACCACTTAATTTTGCTCAGAGGCCTCTGCATCATGTTTGAGTTTCTTTTACATGTTATAAATCTATGACAAAGGACCTCTGGCTTATGGACACTCTTTAACTCAGCATCTCATTCTATATTGTGTATAAAACACAGCTTAATTTTGCTTAGAAGCTTCTATCAGTGATTAATTTTTTTTACATGCTGTAAATCTATAACACAGGACCACCAGCTTTAGCTCTCTTCAAAAGGAAGTCATACTAAGGATTTTTATGCCCAAAAAAATCCACCACCTTCTTCTGGGTTTGAACCCATGACCTTGGGAACCAGAGGCTAACATGTTATCTCTAGACCGCAGAGGATGATGTCGGTTTTATGGGTACATTGCTAGTGGCAAGAGTGTTTTATGATTACTACTGTATGATTAGATACCGCATTTGTAACTAATGAAATATACAACTGATGACATCAGAACAACCAAATCTGCAACAAACCTTATGAAACAGCAAAATAGGGCGATACTTTCTGGAAATTAAAATTACCTGCTGTGCAATCTGAATGGAAATATATGATAATGTATGGCCATGGTGTACTCTGATCCATTTGAGAACAGATACGAACAATGCATAATTGACCACTCATATTGTTATCCATGAATTACAAGAGTGGGCTGATAAGTTCTCGGCCTCGCCCAGAGATTGCAGCACTACTTGCATTATATTTTCCCCTTTCGTGTATATGTGTTAGTAGATGCCATGTGAAATTGCAAGTCCTTCCAGGCAGCAGTTGACTATAGGCAGTCATTCGAAGCAGTTGTCATGCATGTTGTGTTGAAAATGGAAAAAATTTAGTATTGTGCAGTGATAAAATTGTTCATAAAAGAAGATTTAATACCAACCAAAACTCATTTGCAGCTTGTAACTATATGTGGTGACTCTTCACCTTCAATTTCCACCATGAAGAAATGA
Source organism: Tenodera sinensis (assembly GCA_030765045.1). NCBI lineage: Eukaryota > Metazoa > Arthropoda > Insecta > Mantodea > Mantidae > Tenodera > Tenodera sinensis. Next base: position 71,678,425 of record CM060968.1, read on the forward strand.
GTAGCTGAGTTTAAACGTGGCTATGAAAGGGTACAAGATGATCCATGTGAAGTACATCCAAAAACTGCAACTTCACTGGAAATCAGTGTCAGTTACACTAATGACCATCTATCTGCTATTGTTGCAGTATAAACAAATAATGTTTTTCAGTAGCTCCTGCTGATCTGTTGTGTTCTTGTATCAGTTTAGTGGCTGTTGTGCCATTTTTGTTAAATCCTTCAGGGACCTTAAGCCTATCGCATTATGATTTGACCAGTGTAATCATCACACAGCGGTGCACCAATGTTCACTGCACTTTAACTGACTGTGGTTAGTTGGCAGGCAGCCACCTTGGTTGAGTGTACCATTCATAGTAGGTAAACTATTTGCTTCTTACCAAAGCGACCTGGGTTCGATCCCAGGCAACTGCATATGGGGTTTGTGGTGGATGAAGTGGCGCTGGGTCGGGTTTCCTCCGGGTTCTCCAGTTTCCCCTGCCACCTCATTCCACCGGTGCACCATCTTCATTCCGTGTATCATCATTATCACCACCTGGGGTGCTGTATGTAGTAAAAGCAGGTGTTAAACACTGCAAAAAAAAAAAAAAAAAAAAGGGTAAACTATTGAACGCATCTGAAAGTGCATAGTGTCACCAGCTTTTCGCTTGTTTTACCTGCTCCTGAAACGCACGCATATAATTGTTCAGCATTCAATGCAGGAAAGGAAAACTGTCCCAAGTATCTCTAAACATGAAGTACTTGGATATGTTATTAAATTTAACATGCACTTTTTAATAAAAGTTAGAAAGTAAAGAGATAGAGGTGGTAACTTAAGGATGGACATTGGGGAAAACTAGCCTTATAATTGGGTAGAAAAATATTTTCAACTATTATGGATGTTTTGCTCTCCTTTCTTTTTAGGCTGATTTAAAGTTCTATTTACATGCTCATGATTTGCCTTCTGAAACAGAAGAGACAGAAAAAAGAAAAAAATTATCCCCAGAGAAAATTTTAAGGCAGAATTTTGAATATGGGTTGCACATGTGAAGCAGGATTTTTAGCATTGGATAAATAGGATAAATATTGCAAGTTCGCTATTGTATTCATTATGTTTATTAAAAAAATTATTGTATTGATGACTGCATTAAAAAAGGAGAGGAGGCAGTTGCTAACAGCAACCCGACTTGCAATGGGTAAACAACAGGTGGTGAAGCAGTATGCAAGAAGCCGCTGTGACAGTAGGGGCTAATAATGAATGTATGTGCAAGGGGCAGAGTGAGTATTGAGGGAGTCACACAACAGTGATAAACAATAGTGAACGATACACCTTCATACTCAAGTGCTGTATTGTATGCCGTTAAATAATAACCACAATTTAATAAGTTTGGTGTGTATCAGTTCCTCTTCCCCCTGAGTTCTCATGCAGCCAAACCCAGCTATTCCCATTATTTCTTTATGTACCAATCAAAGCAATCCAAACACAGAAGCCATTGTATTATAAAATAAAGAACATTCCTGAACCTGGCAGTTTCTGGAGTACTGTTAAACACATTTGACCTTGGTGTAAATACTGATTTCAAAGAACTGGCAGAGTTTGCAAATTATCAGTGATTTCATTGCCCCACAGAAACACTTCTCGTGAAAGAGTTTTTTCCAAATAGGTTTAATAGGAACCAAAATTAGAAACAGATTGGCTCTAGATATGGTAAATGGACTTATTCTGTCATCTCAGCTTATGAAAGAATGTGGTGGGTCCGAAAATCTGCAAACGAGTTGTTAAAGTTTATCTCAACAACAAATTTGTACATATAATGCTGCAACCGTTGAGGAAGATTATGATCTTTCAGATGAACAGTGCGAGAAACCTAAGTACTAAAGTTGTAATACTGATCGAGGTCATTAACCTCGTAAGTGGATACCATATACATCAATACTATTACATTTTCATAAGTGTCATACTGATACATTTATTGTTGTAACATTTGGTTTATGATGTACAATAATTTTGATTGGCTGGTACGATAATTTTACTTTTAGTCATTGGCAACCCTGGGCCAAAATAACTGAAAGGCAACTAAAACTAAAGTAGTACCTGTATGGTGGACTTTCAGTTTCATTTTCAATAAGTTAAAAACATTTTCATCCCCTACAGGTACAAATCATTCTATTCCTCCAGGAAGTCCAGTAATAGATTATTTTGAGCTTTTTATAAATTCCAAATTTTGTGGCCAAATCATGAAGGAAACTAACAGGTATGCAGCTTAGATTCAGTTCACCAGTTATTTAGTGCATATACTCTGAGGTCTCTGATATAGTTTTGTGTTGTATTATTTATTGTAATTATGTTAATAGCTAATTCTTTGAAATTCATGTTAATTCACCAGTTATTTAGTTAGTATATTCTAAGATGCATTGTATAGCTTAATGAATTGTAATATCTATTGTGATTATGTGAATTGTTATGCATAATTATTCAATAATAATATATAACTATAAATATTGTATGTCGGGTTTGCTAGTTGGAGTATAAATCTCTGATATTTCTCTAGAGTGTGGTAATTGGAAGGCAATTGATGAATAAGTTGCTTCATTAAGGAAAATGAAGCTATTAACAAAGAAGCAACAAGATTCTAAGGTAAGAACAAATTAGGAACTAAAAACTTCACTTATCTTAGTAATGTTGCAAGTTCTTTTTGCAAAACTGAACTTGCAACATTACTAAGATAAGTGAAGTTTTTAGTTTCTAATTTGTTCTTACTTTAGAAATTGCTACATTTTTAATTTTGTTGTTATATTTAATGAAATTTCAGAATTATTTTTATAACTATAACAAAATGATTATTTTAAGTATTTTAAATGACACTGAAATTTTGATGCTGCTTAATGACAGGAGTAAAAATGAAAATGACTTCCTTCCTGAAAATGTTCTCATACATGACTATAATCTCCCTAGAAATCCATCAACAGGTACTCCTGGTTGTTATTCTTCTATGGCTATTAACAAAAGCTACACACCTTGCTTATTGCAGTTTTTATTTTGGTTGGCCATGCAAATCTGTACTCACTATACTGAAGTATGCAAATAAATACACTCAAAAACAAATAGGGATACATGATAATCACTCAACTATATAACACATGAACAATAAATATATCCATTCATAGTATATCAGGTAAGCTCCTCATTACTCATAACTGTCTCAACCTTCAGCAAACTACATAAATTGCTTGCTTAAATGTTGTGGATAATAGCCACAGTGCTTTCTCCTTTAATCTACAAGTACTGGGAAGAGGCATGTCTAATCAGGAATGTAATGGAGTGGGAAGGGAATGGTATAAGAATTCTAAGTTGCTTTTAGCAGAGTGACTATTCAACAATAAAGATATAACAATTAATGTACATACCAAAAGTACTCATCTGATCTTAGCAACAAGCACAATCAGAAAAATATAGATAAGAAACTAAGAATAACTATTTCCTTACATTGGTTGATATCTAGATTTAAAAATAAAACTCAATTTGGGTTCATATATTGCTTAATTAGTGAACAGCTCTACGCTATTTAAAATCATGTCCCATTTGATGTCAAACAAGTATTCGTCTAGTGCACAAGATCCCAAGTATGGTGCCTCGCTGACACATACCCCTTCCCTTTTCTTATGCAGTTGTGTTTCATCCACTGTCATTGACAGTTCCATCTCTGTTTTCAAAGCTGTTGACTGCTATTTAAGTATAGTTGGTGCAGCTTATTGAGATACCCCAAAAAACAACCTTGACATTTTTCCCCCATTATGGTGCAGTCTGGTTATATTTGATGATATCCCATCCGTTGGGTTGCATTAGTACCGCCAACTGTTTGCAACATATGACCATGGTAAAGCTATGGCCATAGTTGGTGTTATTGCATCTGTTACGTTGCCAGTTTATGAACATGTTGCAGAGAGGCCAACTGATAGATTTGTAGATTTTGAAACAAGATTCTGTTTAGACGCCGTATTAATTAATTATTCAATCAGTGGACATAATACTCGTTTTTGTGTGATTTTGTTTTGAATTGTTTTAGAACAGTATATGCAATTATAGTTAATGTTGTTATTTTTGTATTCGCTACACAGTAGTACATTTAGTGTGTATTAGGATATTTAGCGCTCGGAAGTAATTTTATCCAAAAGTGTTATTGCAGAACAAGATTTGCCGAAGGTGAATAGGTTCATCATGTGTTGTGTGGTAACGATGTTCAAGCATTATTATCGCTTGAAAGCATGTTACTTTAACACTGTGATATTTGAGGTTAGAAATGACTTTATTATGTATGTCGGCAGGACTGCTTTTTGTGATACTTCCGTCAACTGTTTAGTGTAATGTCAGCCATTTTGAACTCCTGGGGACTGCCAATAAACTGTGCCGATTATAATATGGGTTGAAAACATAGTGAAGCTACAAAAGAAGAGAGAAATTTGCATCAGGTTATTTAAAAAAGGAAAATCTTTTCAAGAAATTGGAGAAACCATTGGAAGACCTACCAGTACAGTGAAGACTATTATATACAGGTTTAATCAGAACACAACTTACGAAAATCAATCAGGAAATGGTCACCCTACAGCTCTATCCGAGATGGAGAAGCGACAGTTACTTAGAGAAGCCAAGAAAAATCCTAAACTAAGTGCTCCAAAACTTGCTATTGCAGTTCAAACACACACAGGAAATATATATAAACTTAGGCTTTCATGGCCGGCGTCTTGACTATTGGAAATGTCTTCTGGGCTTGTAGGCCGTGGTCTAGAAGGCATTGTAGATACCAATGTTTCACCAATACTGCGCTTGCCATTATCAGGGTAGCATAATCCACTGTCTGCACTGGTCAGAGTTTGAATGTGGAAGCAAAGAAAGAGTGGAAACGAAGACTGTTAACGCTTCCACTCTTTCTCTCCACTCAATGATGGATGCCGACACCACCGCAATTCCCAGACATGAATCCAATAGAGAATTTGTGGAGTATACTGGACAAAAATATTAGGAATCATCAAATATCTAATATAAAGAATGCTCTACTAGAGGAATGGCATAAAATTACAGTGGAAACAACACAATCTTTGGTGAAATCCATGCCATGGAGAATGCAAGAGATTATAAAGAGGAATAGAGGGCTTACTAAGTACTAACCGTAACATTCTACACCATTTTCAGTATGCAGACGAATACTTATTGTGCATCCTATATTGCATATCTTACTTTTGAATGTTTTAATGAACATTGATCACCTAATTGTATGTGAATTTCTCCAAAATCAAGAAGATCTAGTCTCTAAATATTGGGAGGCAAGAAGAAGAATGATTTTATCAAATTCTGAGCATTAGACACACACACTTTTGAATGTTTAACTGTGTTTATGTGAATAGATACTATATGTGTTTCTTTATTGTATTCTCTTTTTGGCGTAACTGTATATAATTTACAAGCTATTTGCAGATGGCTGTGAGTTGGCATGCTGATAATTCAAACTGTTTTAGAGTGTATTTAATACAATTCTACAGTGTTGTCATGTAATTTATTAGTTCAAAATCATACTATAATATTCCCATTTAAAACAATTTAACTGGGCACCTACACACTAATTTACATTCACTCATACGTATATGAATAAACAATGCTCTTTCTGTAATTTACTTTGATTACAATTCCCATGAGTGCACAGTATATGTTCATATTCTTGCCATTGTAGTCCTCAATTCTGTAATTAACATAAATGAAAGCTGAATCCTATTTCAGCTACTGCCCTATCTAACTACTTGGCTGCTACAAACAGTGTATGTATGGTGAAGTATTACTTAAATTACTGTTTATACCTTTGTGAATGCAAAAATTTGGAATTTAGAAGAGCCACGCATGAGAGAACATCACAATAAGACATTGTTATAATAACTCTTCCTGTATGGAGTAATTAAAGCCGAATAATGTACCAAACTGTAAAATACATTACATGTTTTGCCAGTCTTAGTTCAACATGTTGTACTATGCTGGCTAGAAGCTAGATCTGTTATGGTCAGAAGTAGCTCGGTCTAGCGTTGAATTATTGATGCAGAGCTGCCTGGCAAGAGTTCTGTGTTCTCCAGTTGGCTCTAGTTAATAAATACTCCATAAAAAGCATTCTTGGCTCTACCACTAAAGGTCATATACTTTCAAATACATAAAACACACACATTCTAGAAAAATCAGCAGTTTGCACAAAAAATCGTGACATAAATCCAGAACCAAAATTATTGTAACACTGATAAGAAAGCATGAATTGTCGAAATGGGAACAGATTTTCATATGGAAGAACAAGAACAGTTTTCAATTTCAACATTTCTCAAAGCAATCCATTGTTGTTGTTGTTAGCTAATGCTGGATTTCTGACAATGAAGTCATTAATCCTCTTGCTCTCCAATATTTTTTACTGATGGATGGGGCATTAGAAGTGGCCGGGCATATTTGAAGGTGGTCTCGATCCATTTCCTCTTGCAGATCACATAGAGGACGGAATGGTGAAGAATATATCCCAATTCTTATTTATTTATGCCAACAAACTTACTGTTGGTGTTTTTAAACACACAAGCCATGTGTGGGCAAAGTTTAAGAGGTAGAACTGGAACTTAAAAATTCAATGCCACAACTGGGATTTGAACCACAGACCTTCCACTTGCCGGGTGGATGCTCTAAACACTGAGCTATTGTGACAAACTGCCAGAATGGCATTAAATTCTCAAGCCAGTTCGTATTTCTCCTGGTAAACCACAAAGGCAGTCTCACATCAGAAACAATTACCCCAATGGTGACTTACGAACTGGCTTGAGAATTTAATGCCATTCTGGCAGTTTGTCACAATAGCTCAGTGGTTAGAGCATCCGCCCGGCAAGCGGAAGGTCTGTGGTTCAAATCCCAGTTGTGGCATTGAATTTTTAAGTTCCAGTTCTACCTCTTATCCCAATTCTGTTTAAATATTTTGCCAGACAATCATGTCCTGTAATCAACCTGAAGGTTGCAACTGCTGTTTTTCGAGGATACTCAGGAATTACTGTTTGAATGTTTGGTAGTTCCCATCTTTTATTTTTTGATTTTTCATAGTAATATTTTTCAATAATTTTTTTGAATTCAGAGTTAACTAATCTTTTAGCTGCATAAAATGGTAGATTAACTATTGATTTCTGCACATTGGCAGTACCCTTTTTTGCAAGAAAATCAGCTTTCTCATTACCACTCAGTCCACAGTGAGCCGGTATCCATTGGAAGACTAGGTGTTTTTGAAGTGCTGTTAGATGGGTAAGGATTTTCCAACATTCTATAATTGTTTGGTTTTTTGGTGACAACTTGGAAGTAATTGCTATAATTGCTACCCTGGAATCTGAGAGAATAACTGCTTGCTGAAAATGTGAAATTCTGTACAAAAGATTTTGTAGGGCCATTCGAATTGCTTCAATTTCTCCATCAAAGTTTGTAGTTCCATAACTTAAAGATTTGTAATAGGAAAAGAGGTGACATGTGACTCCAGCACCTGCTCCATCTTGGTTTGATATTAATGATCCATCAGTATAAATATGGAGCCATTCGTGTTCTGGAAATCTAGTATGGATTGTCTCTAATGCCAGTAATTTTAGAACACTAGTTGGAGTATCACTTTTCTTAACTTCTTCTGTCAGGTGTAAATAATATGTGATGTCTAATGTTTGTGTCAGATTGACTTTAGATATGAAGTTTTCCTTTGAATTAGGAAGGTATACATTCTTCTTGATGTCTTGAGTTTTGGAAAGAAAGCTCTCCTGAGTCTTTAGTGTATGTGTAAAATTTCCCTTGTGCCATGTATTGAATGGGAGTCTGATCAACTTTTCGTGTTGAATAAGAGCCGCTTTTTCTATTTCATATTCAATGGGGCATTGGTTGGTTAGTATTTCCATAGCTGCTGTTGGTGTGGTTTTGATAGCACCTGTAATTAATCTCAGACTTTGGTTTTGACAGTAATCCATTATATAAGTTGCTAGAATCACTACCAGAGCAGTCTGCGAATAAATCTGCTTTACCACTCAAGATCACTGATGTCCAGTGGATAATAAAGACAAATAGGCCCTAAAACATGTTCCAGGAAATTTAAAAATTAAATGTTGTTTAGTGTCATCAATTGATTCAGTTTTCACTCTTAATGGATTCCAACAACACTGCCAACAACTTTCAGGATTAAAATGTTAAAAAAAGTACATTGCAAAACATGATCTGAAACTTTCCTGGCGACAAACATATTCAAGATGTTCTCGGGCTTCGAGCCAGGTGTAGTGATGAAGCGTCATCGATGTTTCGGGAGCACGCATCTCTCCCATCATCAGGATGATGAATGACTAACAAGAGTGAAAGGACCAGTATATGTACTGTCTGCTAGTACAGACCGAGCAGAAAACACCAAGTCTAATCTGGAATCTGTGTTTTCTGAACCTGTCAATCCGCAACTTTAAGGCTGGTTTCCAGGAGGGACTAAACTGCAGTCTGGCGTCCCAGTTCAGTGTGCTCTTCTCGGAGGAGATGGACAGAACCTCCTTAACCCTCCGTTCCCAGAAACCGCTACATTTTGCCACAATGGTCAGTACAGTGCATTTACAAGTGGTGCTGTTTTTATAATTTATGGTGATGTTGATGAGCTTTTGACTCTTTTGTTATCTCGGGTCATGATACTGGATGGAATGAACATACACTCGAGGTTAAGTTTAGTGAAATATTTTATTCGCACCTTCTTGTTCACAGTATTTAAATTGTATTACAGTAGTAAGTCTTTTATTTCAGTGGATCGACTTCCCTAACGTCGCCGAGATTTAATGTCTGAAAATTTAGCGATATTTCGCTGAATGTATTTTCTATCACTTTATACTTCATCTATTTTATGTCCTTTTATTTAATCGCACACTTCGTATTAACTAATTTATTAAAGTTAGCTAATGTTTCACTTATTTTACACTAATTAACGGTATTTAAATACACTTAGTAAATTTACTTTCACTATTTTATGACGCGCACACACAAAAATGCGTCCATTTACACCAAAGACCCGGACGCTATTAACTAGACAATTGGCGCTGCATCACACTTCTTTTTGTGTACGTCCGCGTATGCGTCCATCAAATAGTTCCTGTATTGTTAGCAAAGCGATCCTTAGCCATTCTCCCTTCGCTTTCAATATTGAACACATATAATTCTTTTATTTATACATATATATTAAAATTAAATATGGAAATATTTATGACGTCTTTAAACAAACTTAATTGTTTGTAACAATGAACATTAGTAACACATTTTCGTCATTTAACCAACTCATACCAACATAAAAAACAAATTACACTCTTAACAAATATTCACATAAACGATTTTCTTTTGGGGTCTTACAATATCCTATCTCACAAGTAATCTAAAAAGGAGAAATCTTAAATGTAAAGTAAAGAAAAATGTTATTGCAGTTTCATTGTACAATGATTGTATGTTTTTTAAATTTATTTGTTTATCATATTTATATTCAAGCTTAACTTAGTTACTGAGAGAGAGTAATGTGAAGCACTTCCAACATTGAATTTTAAGGAGAGAAATGATAATATTTTTGTTAGGAAGTTGGTGATTTTAAAAGAAATAAAAAGTTTCCTTTTTTGACATGGGAGAACTTATATTCTTCATTAATTGTAACAGAATATAACATTGGTAAGCATTGGTAAGACTGCAGTTTCTACATTTTTGTGAAGTACCAAACTTATGTACATCTACTGAACTCGATTCTAATTAAAACATCTTTGGACTATTACTCAATATGATTAGTAATCATTTAACCTAAAATTTCCTAAATTATACAAATTGGCATATTTCAGTTAGAATGATTCTTTAAATTATTTAAATAGTTTTTCTATAAAATACATAGGGGAGAGTGGGCGAATTCTGCGCACTTAAGGTCGAGCAGCCATACTGACTAACAGAAATGTTATTAAGTTGCAGACTTTGTTTTACCTGTAACTTCATTAAGTAAGCTCTCGAAATAGTGCAATTCCAAAGGCATATTGTTCTTTTGAAAGGGTGTTAGGTATTGAAAACTGAAAGTAAACAATGCGCAGAATTAACCTACCTGGACGGGTAACTGTGCGCGCCATATGTGCTTGAAATGAACTTGAATATATGTGTCATAATTATCTTTAATGTTAAACTAAATGCTACAGAATATTATATTAATTGCTAACTCCTATTACAGACTCAAATCAACTGTCCAGATGTTTCACTTAAACTGCTTTTTAGTTTGTTTTTGTTTTCTGAGGCAGAGATCACAGAAGTTATCTTCTACTGAATCCCATGCACTACATTCTTCACGGACCACCTGCCATAATCTACACATCTGTACCACATCTCATTACCACGTCCAAACTCATCACACGTCATAGTTTAGGTATTGGAGCGACATCATCATTTTCATTTTCATCATCACCACCACACAGTTGTTTTTCACTGAATTCATCGGCATCAGATTCGCTATCTGAGATTTCTGAGTCTCCTCCTCAACTACTTCAACTTGCAGATCCAAATTGTCAGAGGAAGGATAGAAGTTCGTTTCTGGTGCTACTAGTATTTAAATACACGAGGGACAATTCTGCGCGCCGCGCAAATTTACCCGTCATAATAAGCGCAGAATTACCCGACACAGCATACATTCTTCCATCTACCGTGGATACTTCAAAACATGCTTATTTCAAGCAGTTTTGTAGACATATCAAGCATAAACAATTCTAATTTAATAGTAATAGATAGATGAGAATAATTACACCATACCCATGCCATGTCTACCTTGCTCTTTAATGCAAATCTGTAACAAGAAATATATGCCCGAAGTGTTGCAGCTCACTGACTGCAGACGGATAGCTGTAATGGCGTCTTCCTCAACAAACTAGTTAGTCAAACTGTTGAGCAGATGGCGACACAGGACAGAACTAGGAATTCAGAGCAGGACCAGAGAAACATAGCAGCGCAGAATTACCCTCCTGTGCAGAATTCGCCCACCTTCCCCTAACCTAACCTGTTTTAGTGAAAATATAAGATCTATAGATTATGGGTACTTTATTATCTTTGATACTGTTAGTATTATTGGTATTGTTTACTAGTTTGATTCATTACTACTTTTAAGATATTTAAAATAATTAGCATAGAAGTCTATTACCAAAATATTAGTATAATTTGCATCTAAATTTTGTGTCTTTCATTTTCAGTGTAAGCACTGATGATCTTTCAAGTAATCCACATAATGCATTTTAGTTAGGGTTGATGGAATGCTGATGTGGAAGTGAGGAGGTGAAACTAATTCTAAAAGATTGCAAAATAAATTTTGTGGAATGAACTCTGGAGTAGGTAGTAAGTGCTATGGAACTACAAAGGAACTACCAGTTCTAAAAACTGGAGTGAACTTTACACTTCCAAAGGGTCTGATATTCTTTTGAGATGACTAGGACTCCTGTGATCCAAACTATACTGAACAATTTCTGATTTCTACTTGTTGTACCCATTATATATAATGTTAACATAAACTGATATACTATTCCAGGAATGTATATGTTAATTTGAGACACACTATTCTATGGTATGCTTTGTAGGTCTGGAGAAATGTATCAGAACCTGATAGAAGAGATATCTATGAAGATGTAGTGTTTAGTTTGGCCAAGAGAGAAAAGGAAGAAGCCAAAACAATGAAGAAGCGCAACATGAAACAGCTAGCAGAAATTCTAGATGCTATGACCAATATTGGTCACAGAACAACATGGCAAGAGGCACAGCAAATGCTTTTGGATAACCATGCATTTGCAGATGATGCTAATCTTTTGGGTATGCTCATATTCATAATGTTGTAAATATTCACATATATCTGTTATATACTAACTGTTCATATAGATGCTGATTTGTCTATTGGAGTTATGTTTACAATATGTTTTTGCTTAGGAATGATTTCAAATCAAGCAAGTTATGCTTAGCTACAACTTATGGAAGCCGTATTCACATTATTTATTTATGCCAACAAACTTACTTCTGGTGTCTTCAAACACACAAGCTATGTGTGGGCAATGTTTGAGAGATATAATCAAGTTTGAGAGTGTGGCATTGAATTTTTCAGTTCCGATTCTACCTCTCAAACAATATTCACATGTTTATTTGTGGAACAAGCTCTTGCAGTGGTAAGGAAAGAAAGGTGGGGAAAATGAAAATATCACAAGCTTATAAGCATGTGTGTTAGATGACACTTTGCATGGAAAGTTTCAAGATGGAATATTTAAAAAGCAGCTAACACTATGCAAGATTTCACTAGCTTTTCACAACAATTTCATTATATACATTTTATATCACATGTCAATATGTTAACATATGACATTTTAATCAAAATCTTTAGAAAATAAAAAATAAAAATATTTGTATGCAAAGAGTAGCTTTGGATGGAGGATTTTTTTTAAAATCTTTGTGTCACATGTAGCGACAGAACATAAATACCAACATTGGGTGAGTGAGTGAATGAATGGTGTTTAAGGGCCCGGCGACAGCTAGGTCATTTGAGCCCTACCAACATTGGTATTTAACCAACTTTTCATTTTTGGGTTATGCTGTTTCCTCTCTCCCTTTCTCTCTCTTTTTCTCAGCCCCTCACAAACATATGTACTGTCAATTTAAACCAAAAAGGTGAGTTGATTAATAACACTACACAACACTTACTTATAATTTACCGGACATGTTTCGGAGGCTGACTTTCCTCCATTATCAACCGGACTTCAACTGGTTCTCCTTGGTGTGGATGGTGATGTTTCCTCTGAGGTCTCCTCTGGTGGTGGTTCAAGGAACTTGCTGAAGACATCTTTCCCGGGATGTCGAAATTGAATAGTCTGTTTCTATTTTTCAAAATTAAGATTTGTTTCCACATGGACAGCTCTTGTTTTCCTGTTACGTGGTTGAGGAGTTTCAGTTCTGGCTTTATGTTGTAGTTTTTTATCCAAAAGTGTGTGGCAACTGCAGACTTTTCCAACTGTTTGTTTTTAATGTTTCTAAAGTGTTCCTTGGCTCTTATTTCTAAATTTCTTTTGGTTTTTCCTGTGTACACTTTATTACAATCACTGCATTCAATTTGGTATATGCCAGATTTTTTATTGGGTGGGATGGCATCTTTGATGTTTGTGTTCAGTAGATTTTTTTATGGCACAGTGGAGCAGTCGATGTCCGGTTAATAATGGAGGAAAGTCAGCCTCTGAAATTGTTCCGGTAAATTATAAGTTAGTGTTGTCTTTAGCTAATGCTGGATTTCTGACAATGAAGTCATTAATCCTCTTGCTCTCCAATATTTTTTAATAAATATTGAAGAGACTTAGCAATAAATGTAACCGCTTTTTAGAGAGCACCATATTTTTATGTTTTGGCGGTCACATCACTCTCTCACAACCCCCAGAATGTCTGGAGGACCACACCTGTCGTTGGTTTATGGGTCTCACCGACCTGACTGGGAGAGTTATCAAAATAAATTCACCGACCATATCCTCTGATTTCCAATCAGAGGACGTATTACATGCCATGACAGGTCAGCATGTTATGGGTTAAGGTTTTATACAGAAATTAGAGAAATGGAGAGGTTGGAAAAATAAAGACTCCCTAGCCCTCAGGAACCCTAATAGCATTGGGGTTGGAAGAGAACAAGAGATGACCAAGGTAAGATCAGATAGAAAAGTTACAGTGAGGAGCAAAGCACCAGTAAGTGGAAGTAATGTTCTGCTCAGCTTGGGTACCTTGTGGTCGCTATTCACATATCCCCTAGACGAAGACCCCTGAGGATATAAATGGAACAAAAAGCTTGCAGAAATGAATGTGAAATCCAAGCACACAACCTGAGTTTGCAGTTATTTCCAACGAAGCAGCAGTGTACAAAGCTTGCAGAAATGATTAAGAATTCCAAGAATCGCAACAGTGAGATGGCAGTCAATGCCAACATGCGTTTCATAGAAAGCTTGTAAAATGAGGTATATGCAAGAAAAGTGAGCGAGATCAAGTCCAAAATAATGTTTTATTCATACATATCTTTGATGTTTGTAAAATCTTTGATGCATTATCAAAATCTGATTGGCAAGTAATTCTGAGTTAAAAGTAATTTTCCCTCTTCCCCTTGATATACGCATAAATCAGGTTCAACTGTGTTGTTGTTTATGAAATGAGATTTTATTTTAGTGTGAAAATTCTGCAACTTTTTAACCAATATTGTAATGTTTATGACACATAAAAGTGCCATTACATATTAACAAATTGTCGGATGTTACATAATTGTCAGTATTGTTGCAATTGTCAAATGTTCTGAAACAGGCCTCTGGCCCATCATAGCACAATGAATCAATTACTACAGTGCATTCAGACTGGATTCTCAAGTTACAATACAGTGGATTACAATTTAATGCTTTGGCATGTCTGTGTGAAAATCTTTAACAATGGAATCCATCTAGAAGGGCGTAAAAGTCCCTCATATGCTGTAAAGTTATAAAAAGTCTTCCACTCTGGTACATTTTACAGACAATCTGTAAAAGTTGGCAGGTATACAAATAAATTATAACAACAAATTTGTGATACTGTATTGTCTTTGTGCCACAATGCCGATAAGATTGTGTTGTGTAGTGTTATTAATTGACTCACCTTTTTGGTTTAAATTGATTATTAGAACACTGTATTCAAACTTCCAAGAAAGAAGATACATACCATCATTTACTCAGGAGAATGTCTTTGTCCTTAAATGTGCAAACATGTGCAGAGTGAGGCAGCTTCTTGGAAAGATGCAAATATAGTAACACCAGCAGTTCAAAAGTATTATCTACAATGCAGCTGAACCATAAGCAGTGCCGGTGTTGCTAGAATATTGTATAGTATTTTTTCACTAGTCTATCATAAACACAATTCATTACTGCTCTTATTGAATGTATGATCGCAATTGTTTTGTTTGATGCGGTAACATAATGTATTAGAGATGCTAATTCAGCAACATTTATTGTTCCTAGAAAGAAAGAATAAGTCACTTTTGAAGCAGGATATAACACATTGGAGTGAGAGGAGAAAACAATAGAGTGCTATCTCAGGTTCACTTGTGTCAATCACAAGTTCATAGCTAAACTCCGGAGTCAAATGCAGTACACACATACTTCAAAACGTGTTTTTGGGGTCAAGGTACTTCACAATATTTATTTCCAAGAAATCTTATCAGATTTTTGGGTTGGAATACAGTACTTACTGCTTTTATATCGATAAGCTGCAGAGAAAGTAATAATCTGATATGTTACATTCATATGACTTTCTCTGCCCCAATCATGAACTCCTGTTCCTGTAGAATTAAAACTGAAAAATTCAATGCCACAGCTGGGATTTGAGCCACAGACCCTCTGCTCACTAAGTGGATGCCCTAACCATTAAGCTACTGTGACAGCTTGCCAGAATGACATTGAATTCTCCAACTCATTTGTATTTCTCCCAAAAAGTCACAGGTTAGAGCACCCGCCTAGTAAGCGGAAGGTCTGTGGTTCAAATCCCAGCTGTGGCATTGAATTTTTAAGTTCCAGTTCTACCTCTCAAACACTGCCTACACACGGCTTGTGTGTTTAAAAGCACCAACTGAAGTTTGTTGGCATAAATAAGATAATAATTCAATTTCATGTTTATTTACAAGTTTCATTTATTCACTTTTATGGAATATTGTTTTTCTCTCTGTAGGAATGGACAAGGAAGATGCATTGATTGTGTTTGAGGAGCATATCCGAGAATTGGAGAAGGAAGAAGAGGAGGAACGAGAAAGAGAGAAGAAGAGGCTTAAGCGACAGCACAGAAAAAACAGAGATTCATTTGTTACTCTACTGGATGAGCTACACGAGCAGGGAAAGCTCACCTCCATGTCACTGTGGGTAGAACTCTATCCTATTATATCAGCTGACCTCAGATTCTCAGCGATGCTGGGACAGTCAGGTTATTAAAAATTTATACTTTATTCATATTTTAAGTAATTACAGTATTGAATACCCTATGACTTTTACTGCAACATTTGTACTCCAGGTTCAGAGCATATTGGTTGGAGATTTTAGCTTTAAGAGATTATTGGCCGATTTTGTTAAGAGAGAAGTGCTAGACACCTAGCAAATTTGTGTGTAAATATAACAATATCTTAAGACTATAAGTTTCACTTATCTTAGTATCTGCTGCAAGTTCCTGAAATCAAAGGCAGACTGCAGTTTCTGCAATATTCATTCCTATCATCAGTACCATATTTGTTTATACTGGTCACTGTCATAACCAACGCAAAATTATGTAATATTTCTATGTGTTACCAATCACTGAAAACAAAAATTTGTGAACAGAATAAATCCGCGGTATTTAAAAATTTATTATACCATTCTTATTTTTCAAAATGAATATCGTTTCCCAAACTATTAAATCTATGGGTCCATTTAATCGTTTTAATAATTTAACCTCTGAATTTATTTTATGATTAAATGACCAAAATGGAACTGAAAAATTCAATACCACAGCATATCAGTACCAGTTCTACCTCTCAAACATTGCCCACACACGGCTTGTGTGTTTAAAAACACCCACAGTAGGTTTGTTGGCATTAATAAATAATAAATATCTCATATACTTCTAAAACATTTGAAAAGTCTCACTATCTATATCTCTTTGTATATATTAAGTGGAATAAAGAATGCTTTACTTGTGGACAAAGCTTTACATAGCTTACAGATGTTTTTGCTTCCAGAGTGTTGTGACATTTGGAAGGTTCCTAGCTCTTACTAGTTCTGGTAGGTTGTGGTTCCAAAAGGCTCTTATAGTTAGTTGACAGATTTCAATTATCTGTTTCAAATTGCACTTTTTTTGGCACCAACAATGGTCAGTTAGGCCCTCTACCTGTTACCTGATCTAATGCCAGAAATGCTAGTGGGTCTAGACAGTACAGTGACAAGATGTAAGACCTTTGCTAAACATATCCCAGGAGGATAATTTTAAAAAGCTAAGCTCAGCATTATTTTATTCATGTTTTAAATAAACACAGTTTTTGATTTGTAGGTTCCACTCCATTAGATTTGTTCAAGTTCTATGTGGAGGATCTCAAATCTCGCTTCCATGATGAAAAGAAGATAATTAAAGAAATACTGAAAGAGAAGGGCTTTGATGTCCAGGTGAACACATCGTTTGAAGAATTTGCCACAGTTGTTTGTGAAGACAGGCGCTCAGCCACATTAGATGCAGGAAATGTAAAACTAACATATAATGCATTCCTAGAAAAGGTGAGCTTATTGTTTACTTCTTTGCTTTATTTTTAATATGGCATTGTTTGTTTTTTTGTCATTCCTCATTCTTTATTTTTGACTTATTTGACTTTCCACTATAAAGTGGAAAGAGAGACAAGAAGTATGTATTATAAAATTTTGTTCCAATATTTCACGTTTTGTTTTGTCTATTTAGCTTGTTTGATAATCCAAGAAGGGAACCATTCCAAACAATAATCATGGGCCAAATTGTATGCTTACAAAACAGCAGTTTTACTGTAAATGTTGTTAGCTAATGCTGGATTTCTGACAATGAAGTCATTAATCCTCTTGCTCT
This sequence comes from Tenodera sinensis, assembly GCA_030765045.1. Lineage (NCBI taxonomy): Eukaryota > Metazoa > Arthropoda > Insecta > Mantodea > Mantidae > Tenodera > Tenodera sinensis. The sequence goes on from CM060968.1 coordinate 71,696,041, forward strand.
CCAATGTAAATGTCAACATAATGTAATATGTGTATGTATAATTGTAAGTTAATATCCACAATGTATTACTATGTATGGTCGTGATAAGACCGTGCTGTCAAAACGACCTTAAATAAATATTTACAACAAAAAAAAAAAAAAAATCAGCAGTCTTCTCACTTTGCACTAAGTAATCACTTGAATATTTTTGTAATTGGTTCCAAAAGTAATGTTATGATCATGCAATGTATTAGCAACAAACAGTTACGCAAAATATAAGAATAATCCTTGCTGTAGTGCTTCCATTTTCCAGTAGAGGGATTTTATACCACATTTAATTATATGGTTCGTATATTAAAAAATGTGAAGGGCTCAATAATCAATTTCTATATGGATTTTTCACTGTATTTCAAGATATAGAACCAAAATTATTAGTTACTTTGTAATGCTTTCTTATTTCTGTTATAAATATTGGAAAATTGGCTAAACAAGGATAGAAGGAAGACATTTCCCAATGCTCAAGAAAAATAGCTTGATGTGAAAGAATCCAAGTCGGGCAAATAACAATAGACTAGACATAAAGTAAGAACAAATTAGAAACTAAAAGCCTCACTTAACTTAGTACTATTGCAAGTTCTTTGGTGCTGACACGTTTCGAGTTGACTCCAACTCATTCTCAAAGCTATACAAACAAATTAGTTACCATAGCTTTTAGTTTCTAATTTGTTCTTACTTTAGATTCTTGTTGCTTCATGTTAATAGCTTTATTATTTCCTTATTTAGACTATACACATTTTGCTGTCATGGTTATGCATAAATGCTTGTGGTTATACTTGGCTTATTTTGGAATGGTTCTTTGATGCCATTATGTTTTTATAACTAGAATGGTAAGAAATGCTATTGAAAAATAACCATCTTTCCCCATGTTAACCATTCTTGTGATAAAAAATTATATACAGGAGGCCTGAAAGTCTTGCAGCTGTTATTTGAAAAAGATCTTTTGTTACAACACTTTGTACTTGGCTCAAGCTGGAAAGCATTTCTTTTTAATTAAGAGCAATAAGTTCTTTTGTCTCTACCTGGCGATGGTCATAAGAAAAACAAGCTTTTAAATTAATAATTGAATTTTCAATTTATTATGTATTTTATTCAAAATAAATATTTCAATTAAACAATAATACTCTGACTTATTGGTGAATTTGGATAGTTCATGATAAAAATTTACAATATTTAATGATTCTAAAGAGTTTTGGTGCATGGCCATTAAAGGGAAATGTTAGCTAATGCTGGATTTCAGACAGTGAAGTCATTAATCCTCTTGTTCTCCAATATTTTTTGGAGAGGTATTTTTTATTGCAATTCAATATGGTGTAATACACGATTGAATCCAGTCAAAGGTAAACAAGTACATATAAGTAGCAAAAGACAAAATAACAAAACATTAATAATAATAAATACAATAATAATATACAAAAAACTGATTAACCAAGTAGTAGAGACTATGTACAATGAACTATTCACAGATTACAAAATACATTCATAACATTGACTTTTTGATTACTGAACTTTTAACCTATTTAAAAATTCCTCTAGTGAATAGAACACATTATTAACTAAATAAGTTTGTAAAGCAGATTTTAATATAGTATAGTTTTCACACCTTTTAATTTCTGCTGGCAGTCACTGATGGATGGGGCACTAGAAGTGGCCGGGCATATTTGAAGGCGGTCTTAGTCCATTTCCTCTTGTAGATCACTTAGAGGACAGAGTGATGAAGAATATATCCCAATTCTGTTTAAATGTTTTGCCAGACAATCATGTCCCACAATCAACTGAAGGTTGCAACTGCCGTTTTTTGAGGATACTCAGGAATTACTGTATGAATGTTTGGTAGTTCCCATTTTTTATTTTTCGTAGTAATATTTTACAATAATTTTTTTGAATTCAGAGTTGACTAATCTTTTAGCTGCATAAAATGGTAGATTAACTATAGATTTCTGTACACTTCTGGTACCCTTTTTTGCAAGAAAATCAGCTTTCTCATTACCACTCAGTTCACAGTGAGCTGGTATCCATTGGAATTGGAAGACTAGGTGTTTTTGAAGTGCTGTTAGATGGGTAAGGATTTTCCAACATCTATAATTGTTTGGTTTTTTGGTGACAACTTGGAAGTAATTGCTATAATTGCTGCCCTGGAATCTGAGAGAATAACTGCTTGGTGAAAATGTGAAATTCTATACAAAAGATTTTGTAGGGCCATTCGAATTGCTTCAATTTCTCCATCAGTTCCATAACTTAAAGATTTGTAATAGGAAAAGAGGTGACACGTGACTCCAGCCCCTGCTCCATCTTGGTTTGATAGCAGTGATCCATCAGTATAAATATATGTATAATCATGTTCTGGAAATCTAGTATGGATTGTCTCTAATGCCAATAATTTTAGAACACTAGTTGGAGTATCACTTTTCTTAACTTCTTCTGTCAGATGTAAATAATATGAGTTGCCTAATGTTTGTGTTGGATTGACTTTATATATGAAGTTAAAGGTAGTGCTGTTTTTATAATTAATACGGTGATGGTGATGAGCTTTTGACTCTTTTGTTATCTCGGGTCGTGGTACTGGATGGAATGAACATACACTCGGGGTTAACTTTAGTGAAATATTTTATTCACACCTTCTTGTTCACAGTATTTAAATCGTATCACAGTAGTAAGTCTTTTATTTCAGTAGATCGACTTCCCTAGCATCGCCGAGATTTAATGTCTGAAAATTTAGCAATATTTCGCTAAATGTGTTTTCTATCACTTTACACTTCGTCTTTTTTACGTCCTTTCATTTAATTGCACACTTCGTATTAACTAACTTGTTAAAGTTAGCTAATGTTCCACTTATTTTACTCAAATTAATGGTCTTTAAACACTTAATAAATTTACTTTCACTATTTTATGACGCCCACACATAAAAATGCATCCATCTATACCAAAGACACGGATGCTATTAACAAATTCTTTTGGTTGGGAGTCTAGGATTCCGACTGCCATGTGTACATCCGCGTATGCGTTCATCAAATAGTTCCCGCTTTGTTAGGGAAGCGATCCTTAGCCATTCTCCCTTCGCTTTGGTGCAGTTTTTACGTATTATGATGATGGTGATGAGCTTTTGACTCTTTTGTTATCTCGGGTCATGGTACTGGATGGAATGAACATACACTTGGATTTAACTTTGGTGAAATATTTTATTCGCACCTTCTTGTTCACAGTATTTAAATCGTATTACAGTAGTAAGTCTTTTATTTCAGTGGATCGACTTCCCTAGCATCGCCAAGATTCAATGTCTGAAAATTTAGCGATATTTCGCTAAATGTGTTTTCTATCACTTTACACTTTGTCTATTTTACGTCCTTTTATTTAATCGCACACTTCGTATTAACTAACTTATTAAAGTTAGCTAATGTTTCACTTATTTTACACAAATTAACGGTCTTTAAATACACTTAGTAAATTTACTTTCACTATTTTATGACGCGCACACACAAAAATGCATCCATCTACACCAAAGACCCGGACGCTATTAACTAGACAATTGTCGCCGCATCACACTTCTTTTTGTGTATGTCCGCGTATGCGTCCATCAAATAGTTCCTGTATTGTTAGCTAAGCGATCCTTAGCCATTCTCCCTTCGCTTTCAATATTGAACACATATAATTCTTTTATTTATACATATATATCAAAATTAAATATGGAAATATTTATGACGTCTTTAAACAAACTTAATTGTTTGTAACAATGAACTTTAGTAACACGTTTTCGTCATTTAACCAACTCATACCAACATCAAAAAACAAATTACACTCTTAACAAATATTCACATAAACAATTTTCTTTTGGGGTCTTTTAATATTCTGTCTCAGCTTTCAACATTGAACACATATAATTCTTTTATTTATACATATATATTAAAATTAAATATGGAAATATTTATGACGTCTTTAAACATACTTAATTGTTTGTAACAATGAACATTAGTAACACGTTTTCGTCATTCAACCAACTCGTACCAACACCAAAAACAAATTACACTCTTAACAAATATTCACATAAACGATTTTCTTTTGGGGTCTTACAATATCCTGTCTCAAAGGGAAATGTTGAAACTATAATTACATTAAAATCTTTTATTTTATAATTACATTCAGACTCAACATTAAATAAATATGAAACATTTTAGAGTGAGTAGAGAGGGCGACTCACATTCATAAGTACTCTAAGACCCGGGATTACATAACCTTCAGATGGTAATTATTATTTATTTGTGCCAACAAACTTACTGAGTCGACCTTGGGGTAATTGTCTCTGATGTGAGACGCCCTCTGTGGCTTTGCAGGAGAAATACAAATCGGTTGGAGAATTCAATGTCATTCTGGCAGGTTCTCACAGTAGCTTAGTGAGCAGAGAGTCTGTGGTTCAAATCCTGGCTGTTGCATTGAATTTTTCAGTTCCGATTCTACCCCTCATTCTTGATTATGTTTCTCTGTGGTTCTTTAAACTTAAAACACACTCAAGAGGAAACAACACCTCAAACAATGTAAACATCATTCCAGCAAGTCATAGAGATAGAGGCAAAATCTTAGAGGTATACATAAATGAACAACTAAAATCGGAGGAACATTTTCAATATATTAGCAAAAAATTAAGCAGCGCCTGCTTTAATATGTATGCCTGACAAAAATTACAAACTTAGAAACCAGTTGGATTGTATATCACAGCTACTTACATTCGATAATGACATACAGCATTGTATTATGCGGAGCTGTGACAGTTTGGGAAAAGATATTTAAATTACAAAAGAAAATAATTCACATTATGACACATGTCAGTTTTAAGCATTCTTGCAGAAACTTATTTAGAAACCTAAACATACTCACCTTGCCCTCACAATATATCTGAGTTAGCCAAACACATATGAAAATTATTACGAGTACTACATAAAACATGGAACCAGGACTCAAAATTGCCTTAAAGCACCAGCATATAGACTTGCCTTATTTGAAAAAAGTCCATTCTATACAGGAGTAAAAACTCATAATAAACTGCCAAAAAATATAGAGAGATTAAAGGCAAAAATAAATTCCTTAATACACTAAAAACAATCCTTACTGAAAAAGGGTACTATTCAGTAAAGGAATATATGGAAGACAGTTTCTAGGACTATATATTTTGTGCTAAGCAGTTATGCATAAATGTAACACATGTTTTTCTTTTTACATTAGCTAGTTTGTTATTCTTGGACCGCCGTAGCGCAGTTGGTAGCGCGCTTGCCTCTGGCGCGGAGGACCAGCATGGAGATTTTATTCCCCCTGGGAGGTCTGGCACGGGGTGCACTCAGCCTCGATAGGTCCCGGGGGGACCAATTGAGGAGCTACTTGATGGAGAAGTAGCTGCCTCAGGTCGAGAAGACCACATAACTGGCCGAGAGGGCTCTGGGCTCTGACTATGTCCCACCCTCCAGTACTGCACCTCACCAATGATGCCTATAGTGGGCAGAGGTGGGGGATGCAGCAGCTGGGTGGTAGGCCTTGGACCTTCATGGGCTGTTGCACCGGGGTTTAGTTTTAGTTTGTTATTCTTATCTGACGAGTCACCAGTTTACTGGGCCTATGCCCAGTATGTAAATGTTTGTGACAAAGTATTGTATTCTTTTATTGTATTATAAGTGACGAGAGCTTTTCATATTAGTAACTATAATTAAGCTTGGTCATGCAAGTTCCAAACTATTACTGTTCTGGTGATCTTTAATATTGTTCTGAACTTTATGTCTCAAAGCAGGCAAGTCTGTCCATAAACACGCAGTGGTTCCTTACTGTAGCACATTATGCCAAGTGATTAACTCTTGATGTCTGCAGGGGGTGGTGACAAGACAAGGTTTCAAATTAATAATTCCAGTTCCAGTTACTTGTAAATATTATTTCAAATGAATATATAGAACACCCTGGTAACAATGTAATTTATGTAAATAATTTACTGTGTCTGGAATTTTCGTAGAATTAGATAATATACAAAGAAGCTTTGAATGTGTCCAATCTAAACTGTGTTTGAAATGACAATTTATAAAATTTTCTTCTCTACATGGTTACCGTCCACATGGTGATAGAAAATAAAATGTACTTGGCTATATTTCTCTCTGTGGTTTTAAATGAACAAAGAAAACCTAATAATAGCCATGTAAGTTTCTATGTTGTTGATATTCTGGTAAGTTTAAATATTGTTCCGAACATATGTACATGTGGAAATAAATGTGTCAGTCAAGTAAATAAACGTTTTACATTAAATACGCAATACAAATAAATATAAAATATATTTAAACAACTGTTCAACCAATACAACAAATATATAAATGTTCTAAGAATTAGGTAACCTCAGTGTATAATATAATATTTAAACCTTTTGCGGCGAATGTTGTTAATAATTGATTCTCGGGTGATCAGCTGCGTCAAATTTATAAAACTCAAGCTTTCGACCATTTGATATAACAGCATATTTTTAACTTGGCATTTGTTCCTGAATAAGACCATGAAAAATCAAATGGTCGAAAGCTTGAGTTTTATAAATTTGATGCGGCTAATCACCCGAGAATCAATTATTATTATTAACCTCAGCGTAAACCATCACAAATAAACAAAACATAACACTCACACCAATCATATAATTAAAATAAATATAAAATATATTTAGACAACTTAAGCTGTTTACAAACATTTTAAAAATTAGATTTCTGTAATAACCTTACAGCTAATTGTACACCTTTAGATGTATAAACAAATTGTAAGCACAAAATATGCTTGTTTTTGATATTATAGGCAGAAGCTCGTGAAAGAGAAAGGCTTAAGGAGGAGGCAAGAAGACTGAAAAAGCTAGAAGCAGGATTTAAGTCCTTGATGAAAGCTCTGAATGTTGATTACACCTCAAACTGGGATGATGTCCGAACCAAAATGGAGGGTGAACCAGCATTTGAAGCCATTACACTTGAATCTGAAAAAATTAGGATATTCAAGGTGCTTATAGTGCATTGCTTGCTTCCTTCCTAATTTAAATTAAACTAATAAAACTTTCTGCATCCATACATTACTTACAATACAGTTGTTGGTATCTACTGCTGTATGATAACTTTTGATAGCTGTTAGCCAGAACTGCTGATGAAAAATAACAATAATCAAAATGCTTTCAGGAGTACCAGCATGAAACTGAAGAGGCTTGCAGCCATCATCACTCTCGCTCAAAGAAATCAAAGAAGAACAAGAAACAAAGGAAAAGATCACGAAGTCGGTCAAGGACAAGATCTGTAAGTTTGCTCATTATATTAGACATAAACTTCAGTAGTTGACACCTTCCACTCAATTCTTTTTTTTTTTTACTTTCTCTGCTGGTAAGTAGAGGAAGTGTATTCCACCCAAAAATCCGATGTCCAGATTTCACCAGAAATATATGAATCGAAAAAAGGCATTTTAAGAAACAGGTCCATTTGTGTGTATCTGTCGGTATATCTGTCAGTCTGTGGTCAGCATAACTTAAAAACGAAAAGTCGGTTAAAAACCAAGGTTGGTATTTAAGCTGAATGTCTTTCAAGGATGCAACACAAAGATTTTGAAGAAAATAGCCCCACCCTAAACTACCCTTTACATGGAAAATTTTTCGAAAATTTTGAGTTTCTTGAAAATGGCTCTAATGATTTTGATTAAAATAACATGTTTAAGATATTTTTATGATTAATGAAATGTATATCTTGAATTTTCTGACTAGAGCCCATGAAGTCCTATTTATTCTGGATGATTTTTGAATAACTCATAATCCGTAAGTGATAGACAAAATTTTACTACACAAAAAATGTTGTTGCTGTTAGCTAATGCTGGATTTCTGACAATGAAGTCATTAATCCTCTTGCTCTCCAATATTTTTCACTGATGGATGGGGCATTAGAAGTGGCCGGGCATATTTGAAGGTGGTCTCGATCCATTTCCTCTTGCAGATCACATAGAGGACAGAGTGGTGAAGAATATATCCCAATTCTGTTTAAATGTTTTGCCAGACAATCATGTCCTGTAATCAACCTGAAGGTTGCAACTGCTGTTTTTCGAGAATACTCAGGAATTACTGTTTGAATGTTTGGTAGTTCCCATCTACCAGGGGAATTACATTCAATGTCATTCTGGCAGGTTGTCACAGTAGCTTAATGGTTAGAGCACCTGTCTGGTAAGCGGAAGGTCTGTGGTTCAAATCCCAGCTGTGGCATTGAATTTTTAAGTTCCAGTTTTACCTCTCAAACATTTCCCACACACGGCTTATGTATTTAAAAACACTAACAGCAAGTTTGTTGGCATAAATAAATAAATAAATAAGTAAATTAATAATTACCATTAATCCTGGTACATAAAGTACTTGCAATAGTAAGTCATCATTGGAGTAATTGTCTCTGATGTGAGACTGCCTTTGTGGTTTATTGGGAAAAATATGAACTGGTTTGAGAATACAATGTCATTCTGGCAGGTTGTCACAGTAGCTTAATGGTTAGAGCACCTGCCTGGTAAGTGGAGGGTCTGTGGTTCAAATCCCAGCTATGGCATTGAATTTTTAAGTTCCAGTTCTACCTCTCAAATATTCCTTATTATTTGTGTCAGTTTCGGAAAACTTAAAACTTTCGTAAAATGGAACATCATTAATTTTTTTTGTGTTAGCTGTGTAAAAAGAATGGAATCTCAAAGGTTTAAAAGATTTAACTATTACTCAAAGCCTACTATGTTCTCATACTCCCCTTGCACCTACAAGGAAATAAGCAATAAGATAATTTATGCAAATGTTTATCTCAACTAACACGAAGAAGATATAGGAATAAGAGTTTGTAAGAATGGTTAGTATAAGAGTCGAGAAATTCATTTGAGGGCAACATATCAAATTTTTTCTATCTCTCATGGATAGATACTGATGTCACAAACTATTTGTCATTTTTTAGTCTTGGGTTTCTGAAGAGAAGCATAGTGGAGCAAGCTGCCCTGTAGTTGAAAACTAGTTTGTTTATACCTTGATTGTGTTAAAATTGAATTGAGAAATGACAAGTCTGGAAAATAGCTAAAGAATTACATACTTACTTTACTCAGTCGACCATCCGGTGTCAAGGTTTTTAAAAGAGCCTTCCATTTCACATGATCTCATCCAGTTATTTTCCCCTCAATCCAATCTTCTCAGGAACGTCTCCACTTCTTTCGCATTTATACTTCTTAAGTTTGAATTTTTAACAAAAGTTCAGATAGTTTCAGAAGAATAACTGAACTTATAATTCAATTTGGTGGTACTTCTCACAGGCCATGTTACTATGTCTGACACAAGATTTAGTGGCAGGTGGCTCAACGCAATATCCAATCAGAGCCATGCTATACCTTGCGGTGTTGCATAGTTAAACACTGTGAAATCACACTGTAAAGCCAGTGATATAAGTATCATTGCAGCCACAAAATTTATTTGCACAGTAGCAAAGGGAATAGTAGTGGTCAGGTATCAGCCACCATTACATTTTGTGTGTGCCTAAGTTACCTAAGTGTTATTTTTGAATTTACTGAATGAAATTGTGTGTATTGAACTTTTAATCTTTTACTTTCTTTACTGCACACAGTAAGCAGAGAAAGTATTCTCTTCCACCCAAGAGTAGTGAAATTTCGCAGGAAATTCAGCTTTTGAGGCTTTTGAATCCCCCCAACCTCCCCAAAAAGGAATTTTTAGAAAAAAGTCTGCATGTATGTGTGTAAATGTATGCAAGCATGAGTTATGAACCACATAATTCAAAAACAAAGAATATGAGAAATGCCAAACATGGTTCTAAAGTAAGAACAAATTAGAAACTAAAAGCTTCACTTATCTTAATAATATTACAAGTTCTTTGGTGCGGACACTGTTTCGAGTTGAGCTTTGAGAATGAGTTGGAGTCAGTAAGGGGTAGTGATGCGCCTCCTATAGCCTCTCCTACCCAATTCCCATCCTCATCCTGCCCGTGGTGCACCCTGCTTTTAACAGATGAGGCTCTGGGGACCGAATCACAGCGGTATAACTGTTTCATCTAAAATGGAGGAAATGTCATTTACATATGTGCTGGCCTATCACAGCATAACACCGTCCCTCAGAGGCACATGAGGGGAAGGTCGGTGGATCTAAATACCACCTATTTAGTCCTCCCGGCTAGGTCCGATGGACCCGTTGACCAACGATAGGTGTGGTCCCCCTTGCAAAATGGGGGTTTAAGTCGGGTGATGTAACTGCCACATTGTAAAACTGGTGCCCGTTAAGAAAACAGTTACATGAAAGCCACATACATGAATATGAGTCCTAAAGATAAACATTCCGGAGTTAAAACTGTCCCCCAATCGGATCTCCGGGTGGGGACATCTTTAGGCAAATTTCATCACAACAATTCCAATACTTTAAGAATTCTACAATGGAATGCAGGAGGCATGTCCCAGGCTAAAAAACAAGAGCTAATGAAAATATTAAAAGACCAAGATATAGATGTCTTCACAGTACAAGAAGCTAATATATCAGAAGAACAGGAAGTATACTTTGAAATGGATCAGTACACTACACATATACTTCCAAAAGCTCGTCAAATAGCAAGTGGTATTCTTACAGGAATTAAAAGAAATATGAAAGCTACTATCCAAATCCAAAAAACAATGGAAGAACAAGATAAATCAGAAATAGTTAAAATTGAAGTATGGAAAAGTAACTACCACTATAAAATTTACAGTATCTACAATCCTCCACACAATACACTAGATCTAAATACTATTCCCATAGAACCCAAAAGTATTTTAATAGGTGATTTTAATGCACACTCCCCTAGGTGGGGCTACAGAGATATACATTCAGCAGGAAGAGTCATAGAAGACCTATTAAACTCATCAACAATGGAATTAATATTTAATCCAAATGATCCACCCACTTACCTTCATTATAATGGTTCGGGTACAAATCCTGATCTTCTGATGGTGTCATCTGACATAATTGACAATACAGAAAGAGAAATAATAGAAGACCCAGGTTCAGGCCACAGAATCACCATAAACTCCATAAGAGGTCTAATAAATAAAAGTAACAAACCAAAAATTAAAACTTCTTGGAATTTTAAAAAAGCAGATTGGTCCAGTTTCCAAAATGAGATAGAAGGGAAGTGTAATATACTGTTAGAATCAGAGTTCAAGTCAACAGATGAAATGAATAAAAAAATTTGTGAAATATTATTGACAGCAGCCAAAACACATATCCCCAAAGGAAAGTTAAAGAAATATAGCTACTTTTGGTCTCCATCTTTATCTAAGTTAAAACACGAAAGAAATATAGCAAGAGTCAAAGCCGAAAGAACCAAGTGTCCAGAAGATGTACAAAACTGGAGAAGAAAAGCAGCCATTTTTAAGAAAGAATTAATTACAGCAAAAAGGGCCAGTTTCACAAATTTTGTAGAACATATGGACTATAGGAAAGATGGAAATAAAATATACAAATTCCTCAATAAAACAAAATTATCAAAAAATACAAGTGAACCATTAAAACATAATAACAAAAGCTTAACTACAGATAGGGAAATAGCAGAATCCCTTAACAAGTTTTATGCTCAGTCACAAAGAATACCCCAAGCATATAAAAAACAAGATAAGGCTATCCAAAAAACTATCAGAGAAACTAATAAGCCAAAAGGTATACGAAATGATATTTTTATTCAGGATTTTAACGAAACAGAACTGGATTTAGCAATAGAACAATTACAGAACAAAAAATCTCCAGGACCTGACAAGATCCACCCAGAGTTCATTAAACACCTTGGCAGGAAAGGAAAAGAAATCCTACTTAAACTATATAACACGTGTTGGAGAATGACTGTACCTTCCGACTGGAAAAAAGCCATTATCATCCCGATTTTAAAGAAAAACAAACCCTCAAACAATATTAATAGTTTCAGGCCAATATCTTTGACCAGTGTTATTGCAAAAGTGATGGAAAGAATGGTGGCATCTAGACTTAACTGGTTCCTAGAATATTACAACTTAATTAATAGTTCACAGACCGGCTTCAGACAGAATCATAGTACAAGTGAAAATGTACTCCTACTAAGCCAAGACATCAAGGAAGCTTTCAATAGAAAGGAGGATACCTTGGCAGTATTCATTGATTTTAAATCAGCATATGACTCAGTCTGGAGAAACAAATTAATTGAGAAGTTGCAATCAATAGGTGTGAAAAGTAACATGCTTAAATGGATAACTCAGTTTATTTCACAAAGATTTTGTGCCACAAAATATAATACATACATTTCCAAATATAAACAAACACACCGAGGACTTCCACAAGGTGCTGTTCTGAGCACAACACTCTTTAACATATATATAAATGACCTTCCATCTATAATAAAAACTTTAGAAACCAAAATTGCTTTATTTGCTGACGATGTAGTCATTTGGACTTCAGGCTCTCCAAAAAAAAATGAATTAATTAAAGACAGAATAGAAACAGCCCTAAACAAAGTACATGAATGGAGCTCCAAAAACCTCATGACTATCAATGAGGAAAAAACAAATTATGAATTATTTACACTAAAATACAAACCAGTTAATATTAACATAAATTATAATGGTAAACCACTCAAAGCAGTTGATGATGCCAAATACTTAGGCATCACTTTCGACAGAAAGCTAAGTTGGAAAAAACATATAACAAACATCTCAGAAAAGGTTGAAAAGAAACTGGGAATCCTGAAAAGGTTAGCTGGTGCTAAATGGGGCTGCTCAAGGAGAGTCCTTAACACAACATACAAAATGTATGTTAAACCAAACCTCTTGTACTGTTCTGAAGCTTTAATAACGGCAGCAAATGCTAACATCAATAAACTTGAACAAATACAAAATCAGGCTCTTCGCCTAATCACTGGAGCAGTTAAATCCACACCTATTGATGCCATGCTTGCCTTAACACGGACCCCATCAATAACAACAAAAATGGAAGAACAAGCATTGCTCCAACATGAGAAAATGTTACGACTGCCAAACTCTAAATGGACAGAAGATAACCTCCCCCCTTCAATCCTTAAAACTCATAATAGTTTCCTAGAAAAGGTAACACAGATTAAATCCAAATTGAACATTCCTAACACCAGAGAAAATCTACTTATAAGAGAAAATCCATTGGAATTATTGCAACCTACCTTCAATTTGGAATTAATAGAGGAAATAAGTAAATCAGACACACCAAAAGAAATACAAAAACTTCTAGCTCTGGAAACAATCAATACTAGGTATCCCACAGAAGAATGGCTGCACATATATACTGATGGATCCTCCAAGGAAAACCTTACTGGAGCTGGAGTTACATGTTCACATTTTTCCTTTTATCATTCTGTTGGCAGAGACACAACAAATTATGATGGAGAAATAGAGGCTATATACATTGCTCTCCGACAATTATTAAATCTTCCCTTAAATAAATTTAACAAGGCAGTAATTCTTTCGGATTCTAAAGCTGCAATTCAGGGAATATGTTCAAATACTACAAAGAAGTCAACAAAAATTAGAGAATGCTACAAAATGTTAACACAACTCCAAAAAGTTAATAAGACTGTTCAGCTCCAATGGATTCCAGCACACTGTGGAGTCATGGGGAATGAAGCTGCAGACTCACTTGCAAAGAAAGGCACAACAATAAAACAAAAGTCTAAATTCAATTTCTCATATTCCTCAATAAAACGCTTGATCGTTAAAAAATTTTCTCATTCATACCTACAAGAAATAGAAAGAAATGCCAAAGATAAAAAATGGATTACACTACTTTCCAACCCAGATATAATCCCCCAGAGACCACGGAAAACAGCGGTTGCAGCCTTCCGACTATTGACAAATCACGACTGCTTAGCAAGTCATCTCTACAGAATAGGTATCTCAACCTCACCAATATGTGTCCTGTGTAACGATCCAGCAGAAATGAATGAAGACCACTTGAAGACTTGTGAAGCATTAAGATCAGAAGAAACTACAGTTCAAAAGTATTGGAAAGCACGAATGCTAATGGCTTCATTGCCAGATGCAAGGCACTAGAAAACAACAACAACAACATTTGCAGTGATTACTTCTATCACCACTTTGGGGTTTTCTGCTGCACATCATTGAACCTCTGACTGATGCTTGTAAGGTATTTTACCTTACACTTGATGAGTATCACTACTCCTTTCCTTTGGGCTGCCCAACACAAAGGTGACTTCTGTGTTGATTCTGGACCAGGTAGCACACTTTGAGGGTCAGTCCAGCACTCTGGTTGGCGTCATGCTTCACTGAAATGTTACTGGTGTTGCAGAGTATAATGGTGGGAAGAGGAAAAAAGATGCGACAAGGTGTACTGAAATAATACACAGAAATTTCTTAGCTCTAACATCGCTGCCTCAGTACTGTGTTTCCTGAAAGTGATTTTGTACAGCGTCTCAAAGTTATCTTCTGCCTAGCACTTTGCATACTACTTTTTCACCTTATATGATTAATAAGATGATATGTACCATTCACTCGGTCACTACAATTATCCCGCTCACTATATAACTTTATTACTGTGCCTTACATCTAAAGTTCGCAGATCTTTGGGCGTCACATTCCTATATTCACGAGCCGCACATTTTCCAGGCAATGGAAATTGTTGGAGTGCTACTAATCCAGAACACGGTCCTCAAAACGGGTAGTCCTCGATTTTCTCGCATGGGTCCAGATTTCTTTACTCTGCTATTGGGCGCTATGTTTCTGCAAGCTTGAGAAAGCTTCTTATTGACTCTAGTTTAGAGGTTTCAACTAAGCAGATTTTGCCATGTTTGTCGGGGAATGCTTCCCCACCACATGTTTCTGGCATCTATTTTACAAAAATCTTACAGAAAAAAATGGGCAGCTGTGGTATTATTTATTTATCAATAACTGCACAAATTACAGCTGGATTCACCGTTCTTGGCCCCTGGAGGAAGTAAATGTAAAGGTTGAAAGCGAGTTTACTTACCAAGCCAGGTGACATCAGACAGCAAGCGAATTGGTGCGTCAGCTTCATATGTTATTCAGATAACGTTCTACTTCGTAAAGTAGTATGTTCAGTCAATGCAGAAAAAATGTCTGCACAATGTACCTAGCTTAATTAGCTGTGCAAATGTGTTTGCATTAATACATGCATCACTGCAGATACTGTAAATTTGGTCTTTTTCCATTTAAAACCCAGCTTTCTCACTATTCTGTTTAAGGATGACTTGATACCCTGAAAGTTAATGCCTTCTCTTAAAATTCTAAGTAATTTAGCTATTGTAGGAGCACATTTTTCCTGAACATAGGAATTATGAATTGTTCTTCTAATGACTGACTGCCTCCGTAGTTGGTAGCGCGCTTGCCTCTGCCGTGGAGGACCCGAGTTTGATCCCCGGTACCAGCATGGGGATTTTATCCCCTCTGGGAGGTCTGGCATGGAGTGCACTCAGCCTTGTTAGGTTCCGGGGAGACCAATTGAGGAGCTACTTGATAGAAAAGTAGCAGCCCCAGGTTGTGAAGATCGCAATACTGTCCGGGAGGGATCGGGACACTGACCATGTACCACCCCACCAATGACACCTGTAGTGGGCCGAGGTGGGGGATGCAGCGGCTGGGCGGTAAGGCTTGGCTCTTCATGGGCTGTAGTGCAGGGCTTAGTTCTTCTACCGACACATTTATCGAAGTTATCTATATCCGTTACTCATTTCAGAACTTTTGTTTGCTTGGAGTTCCAAAACACGTTTTTTGATTTTCATGTTGTTCACATTCTTGAACAATTTTTTACTGTTCTTTCTGACGCTCCTGTGGCATCTGATACGTATTTTTGAACTTTTAAATGTTTTTGAAAAACTTCTGATGTAAGCAGTTCTTTGCTTTTAGCTTTTTTCTTCATTTCTACATTTGAAACTATTTTGCTACTGTGACTGTGTAATGTTTTGGATCCTACTTTAGAAAGCAGTGGCAGCATAATTGATTTATGCTATGATCAATGTCTCATAAATTCACTATATTCACTTCTTATCACAAACATCTTACAATGTATATATTTATGCCAACAAACTTACTGTTGGTGTTTTTTTGTTTTCTTTTTTTTAACACACAAGCTGTGTGTGGGCAATGTTTGAGAGGTAGAACTGGAACTTAAAAATTCAATGCCACAGCTGGGATTTGAACCACAGACCCTCCACTTACTAGGCGGGTGCTCTAACTGTTGTCACAGTAGCTTAGAGGTTAGAGCACCTGTCTAGTAAACGGAGGGTCTGTGGTTCAAATCCCAGCTGTGGCATTGAATTTTTAAGTTCCAGTTCTACCTCTCAATCTTACAATGTCTTTAATTACTGCACGCTGTACAAAAAAGCAACTGTGAATTAGCAAGGACTGTTGAAATGCAGACATCACTTCCTTCCTCCTCCCCACCCCACCTGTTGTGCATAGTTTCATTTGTAGAATTATATGAGCTGATGAAAGAGACAAAAGCTATAGGTTTGCCTACAGGACTTCCACTCAAGGTCAGGGGCCAAGAACGATGGTTCCAGCTGTAAGACACTGATTCAATTTTTCAAGGGCTTTCGAATGATGTTTTTAATTTGCTGGAGCAAAACCGCAGAAAATGATTAAGTTGCATATAGATTGATTGGCAATAAATTCAATAATCAACATGATTTAATACCTTCTTTTGGTGTATCTGGAAATATTTCTACACAATTAAAAAAAATAAAAATCCCCCAAATTCCTACTATCCTTTACATAGAACATTTTTTTTTATTATTTTTTCAAAAATGGCTGTAATCCTCATCAAATCCTTAAACCTGTAAACCCCACTCACACACTGGCTGTAATAATTTTGATTCAAATATGATATGTTTTAACATTTTTTCATGGCAAATAAAATGTATATCTTGAATTTTCTGGGAATGGTCTATGAAGATCTCTTTGTTCTAAATGACATTTGTATAAACTGTAAAAAAGAGGCAAAATCTTACTGCACAAAAAGTGTAGATCCCATTTAAGCATACATTTTATGCTAATTTTTACTTTCTCTACTGGTAAGTAGGGGAAGTATTGTATTCCACCCAAAAATTTGAAGTCGAGATTTCACCGGAAATACATGTTTTGAGGCCCCCTGAATCCAAAAAAAAAAGCATTTTTAGAAAAAGGTCTGTGTGTGTGTCTGTGTGTCTGTCAGTCTGTGGACAGCATAGCTCAAAAACGAAAAGTCGGTTAAAAACCAAGTTGGTATTTAAGTTTAATGTCGTTCAAGGATGTGACACGAAGATTTTGAAGAAAATAGCCCCACCCTAAACTACCCTTTACATGGAAAATTTTTCGAAAATTTTGATTTTCTTGAAAATGGCTCTAACGATTTTGATTAAAATGTCATATGTTTGAGATATTTTTATGACAAATGAAATGTATATCTTGAATTTTCTGGCTGTAGTCGTATTTACTCTGGACGACTTTTGCATAACTGGTAAACCGTTAGAGATAGACCAAATCATACTATACAAAAAATGTAGATCTTGCTAAAATACACAATTTATGTCTCAATAAATTTTCTTGTAGGGTGAACCATTTCGGAGATATACCTTGTTATGTGTGTGAGTTTCGGAAAACTTGGAACTTTCGTGAAATGGGTCATTGTTGTTCATTTTTTTATATGTTACGTGTACAAAGAGAATGGAATCTCAAAGCTTTAAAAGATTTGACTATCGCACAAAGCCTACTGTATTCCAATATTCCCCTTGCACCTACAAGGAAATAAGCAATAAGATAATTTGTACAAATGTTTATTTTAACACGAAGAAGATATAGGAATAAGAGTTTGTAAGAATGGTTAGTACAAGAGTAGAGAAAGTCATGTGAGTGCAACACATCAGATTTTTTTTATGGCATTAAGTATTTTCAAGATGTTTGAATTTTCAAATACAAGGGATGTGCTATAAAGATTGGCACTTAATTTTTTTCCTTCCATTAAGTGCCCCTGCTGTGACATCTGTCCATGTGCCGTTAAACTACATACTCTAATCACTGAACATTTTCTCTGTCTATTGATGCCTAAGAAGTGAACGTGTTTCATAATGTCCTCTAAACATCATCTTGGCTAAATAAGGAAACAATGAAGCTATTAACAGTGTAGCAACAATAATCTAAAGTAAAAACAAATTAGAAACTAAAAGCTTCATTTATCTTAGTAATATTGCAAGTTCTTTGGTGCTATAAATAGTGATATAGCTATAGCTTTGAGAATGAGTTGGAGTCAACTTGTTAGGTGATATAGCTATAGCTTTGAGAATGAGTTGGAGTCAACTTGTTAGCACCAAAGAACCTGCAATATTACTAAGATATATGAAGCTTTTAGTTTCTAATTTGTTTTTACTTTAGATCATCTTGGCTGATTTTTGTGAGCAGAGTTATACAATAAAGTTTTGTGTTCTCTTGAAGAAAAATGCTACTGAAACCTCAACTGCATTGCATTAAGGGAGGAAGTATTGTTAGGGGGACAAAAGTTGTATAATAATTTATTTGTTTATAATTTTAATGTTATTTATGTTGTATTATACATTTTGTGATATTTTTTTACAATAAATTGTATGAGTATTAATGCCATTCTTTATTGAACATTCCTCGTATTTATACTTTTCTCAAGTGAAAAGTCACTTTTTTTCTTATGGTGATGCAAAGAAAACAGAATTTCTGTTACATAGTTACCAACTCTTAAATATTTTGACTGTTCAATGAAAAACTGAAGCTGCTAGCAGCAAAGCAAATTAAATTTACTCATAACAAAGCAGGTTGCTAAATAATTACTGGCATAAGTTTCACCACACTTCAGTTCAACAAATTACACCAAAAACAAAACATGGGCGATGCCTATACTCTCTCTATTTTTTTATATTAGAAGAATAAATTTTGACTTGTTTAAGCCTACTGTATTCCCCTAATTCCCTTGTGCCTACAAGAAAATATACCCTGGCTGCTGTAAGTTTGTACTTGACAGCTCGCATGGATTCACATCAAGTTGGCTATTCTGGGCTTGCAACGTTGTCAAAGTTGCTAATACATAATAACAAATGACATAGCTTTCTATCGCATCACAAAGCCACATAAACAATGCACGTAGGCTATGAACGTAGGACAATAAACTACTTTGTTATTATTATTTATTTATTCCAACAAACTTACTGTTGGTGTTTTTAAACACACAAGCTGTGTGTGGGCAAAGTTTGAGAGGTAGAACTGGAACTTAAAAATTCAATGCCACAACTGGGATTTGAACCACAGACCTTCCACTTACTGGGCAGATGCTCTAACCACTGAGCTATTGTGACAAACTGACAGGATGGCATTAAATACAAACTGGTTTGAGAATTTAATGCCATTTTGGCAGCTTTTCACAATAGCTCAGTGGTTAGAGCATCCGTCCAGTAAGCGGAAGGTCTGTGGTTCAAATCCCAGTTGTGGCATTGAATTTTTAAGTTCCAGTTCTACCTCTCATACTTTGTTATTACTAATAATTGAAGGTAAATGTAGGTATTTTGTCACGGTGTCTCCGCATTCACCCATGTTTCGTCCAGCCACACAATTTTGTGGAGGTCTTTAACCAGGATTTTATGCAAAAGCACATTTTACGCCATGCTGTGTGTTTTCCAGTAGCACTTTTCGTCCATTTACCTTTTTATATTGGAAGTCAATCTCTCTCAACGCCACTTTGTGCAATGTTTTGCCCCCGATGAAAAGTAACTTCCATATGGTTGGGTACTTCTTTTTACCTTAGTAAGGATAAATATGCCTTAGAATGGCATCTATTTCAAAGGCATCAAGCTCTGTGACCGGATGAATGCAGTTTCTTTTGTTCCCTGGAGTTGGCAAAAATACCTGCTGCGTTCCAGGCGGTTCAGCAACCTAGTATTCCATCTCTGGAAGCTCTACACCCTTGCTGATTACAATTCTTCTGCTTAATCCAAGTGTTCTTGCAGTCCGCTCTCTAACTTTATCAGCAGGAATAGAGGAATGCCCATTCACGTATTCTTTCTCTTTTTCATAAAATTACCTCGTTCTTTTTAATAACTCCAATGCCTGGCTATTCAGTGGCACACCTCGACGTATAGGATTTTCACTTAGTGAATCACTTGGCAAACAGCGTCTTTTCCAAGGCACCATCTTGCACGTTAAATTATGTAT
The DNA here is from genome assembly GCA_030765045.1 of Tenodera sinensis. Lineage (NCBI taxonomy): Eukaryota > Metazoa > Arthropoda > Insecta > Mantodea > Mantidae > Tenodera > Tenodera sinensis. The sequence continues at coordinate 71,716,273 of CM060968.1, forward strand.
ATATAGTACGAATAATTTATATAAACATTATATAAAATAAAGAATAGATATAAATAAACAAACACCAACACTATCAAGCATATCAATAAAAATAACAAATATAATAAGCAATTCGCAAAGAACAACTAGATGCACGTGACAGAAATCACAAACTTAAGCACATGGCTGGAAGCAGTGATATCCGGCAACAGAGCGTCTCCCTCTCCTGTTTCTGCCTTGTGACCAACCGACTGGAATGCTGCCCTGTGATTGGCTCAGGAAGTTTAATGGACGGCGCTTTTTATCTGTTATTTTACAAATGCACCAACTTAACTGCTAGCTGTCAAGTGCAAACTTACAGCGTTGGGGGTATAGATAACATTTCTACAAATATATACATCTTTTTATAAGCTAGTAACAGTGATGTGAATTTAAATTATAATGAAAACTGAGTTGGATTAAAACACAAAACATCACTTACATATAATTAAACTTGAAACCGATCAAGATTAATTATGTTGTTGTTGTTAGCTAATGCTGGATTTCTGACAATGAAGTCATTAATCCTCTTGCTCTCCAATATTTTTCACCGATGATGGGGCACTAGAAGTGGCCGGGCATATTTGAAGGTGGTCTCGATCCATTTCCTCTTGCAGATCACATAGAGGACAGAGTGGTGAAGAATATATCCCAATTCTGTTTAAATGTTTTGCCAGACAATCATGTCCTGTAATCAACCTGAAGGTTGCAACTGCTGTTTTTCGAGGATACTCAGGAATCACTGTTTGAATGTTTGGTAGCTCCCATCTTTTATTCTTTGATTTTTCATAGTAATATTTTGCAATAATTTTTTTGAATTCAGAGTTGACTAATCTTTTAGCTGCATAAAATGGTAAATTAACTATAGATTTTTGTACACCGCTGGTACCCTTTTTTGGAAGAAAATCAGCTTTCTTATTACCACTCAGTCCACAGTGAGCCGGTATCCATTGGAAGACTAGGTAAGATTAATTATATGTAAGTGATGTTTTGTGTTTCAATCTGACTCAGTTTTCATTATAATTTATACAAATGCTTAGTCAAATTAACAGGAAGTAGATAGAAGAATAATCTTTAGTAATAAATTTCTTTTTAAGAATAGGTAGAGAAAGTAATGTGAATGTAAGATATCAATGTTTTTAAATGATATGCTTGCCTGTGTTTGCTGAAATGTGTGTTACTGTTTCAGCCTATGATGTCAGATACAGATGATGATCATGGTCACTCACGGAGCAGAAAACGCAGGCATCACATATCTCGGTCTCCCAGCAATGCAAGCAGAGCTGCCTCCATTGAAAGCTCAGACAGCCAATATTCTTCTGCCAAGAGAACAAGGCATAAGAAAAGTAAAAAGAGAAAAGCTCGTTCAAGAACGGTAATTATCAGCAACCATAAATTATTGGAGGCTTTAGAGCATGCTAAACAAAAATATTTATCACTGAACTGAATAACTATATTATAATCTGAAACACTTTTGTTTTGCAGTGTTTCAGGTTTTTGTGCTGTTTAATTAACTTATTGTTTAACTTACAGAACTGTAAATATGTTTAACTGCTTTGGTCCAGCCTAAGTATTTTAATGAAATAAATCAAATACTTTGTATGTATCTGTGTTTTAAAGTTTTGTTCCATTGTATTTAGAGGTAGATTTTGTCAGTTCATTAAATAGAACACAATCAAGAGTTAGTTAAATATTTTAATATGTTATTCAATGCCTTGCATCTGGCAATGAAGTCATTAGCATGGCCGATCACCCGCGAAGCCTTGATTAATAACCCTCGCCATGAAAGCTTCAAATCTTACAAGCCATTAGCAGTCTAGCTTTCCAATATTTTTGAATAACAGGGAAGTGCAGTGCAGGATTTCAGGTGATCATTCATGTCACCATGGTCATCACACAGGGGGCATGATGGAGAAGTCAGCATACTAAGGCAATACAGGTGACTCGCCAAACAGTCATGATTTGTCAGAAGTCTGAAGGCTGCTACTGCTGACTGTCGTGAACCTTGGGGGATTACACTTGGAGAGGACAACAAAATACTCCACTTTTTAGATTCAGCATGCTTTTCTAATTCTGATGTCGAAAAATCAGATATTTTACTTGAAATTCTGCATTTTATTGAAGAGAATGAGAGATCATTATGTTTTTTCTGAAGAATTGTACCTTTTTTGGTAAGGGTATCAGCAGTTTCATTCCTGGCAATCCTACTTTGTGCTGGGATCCATTGTAAATTGATAGTTTTTCCAAGCTTTTGTAACTGAGTAATCATTTTGTAGCATTCTGTAGTTTGAATTGATCTCCTGTTGGTGTAGGAACAAATTGCTTGGATGGCTGCCCTAGAATCAGAAAGGATGACTGCTTTCATGAATTTATTTGGGCATTTAAGTAATTCTTGTAATGCTATAGAGACTGCCATGATTTCTCCACTATAATTTGTAGTGCCACTGCCTACTGCACGATAATATGAGAAGAGTAATGTGTCCTACATTACTCCTGCTCCGGTATGACAGTCCATTGATGATCCATCTGTATACAGGTGTAGCTAGTCTTCTGCAGGGTATTTAGTGTTGATTATTTCAAAGGCAAGAGCTTTCAATTGTTGTTTGGATGTTTTTGATTTTATTATTTCATCCATTAAAGTAAATTATAATTAATTTGTACCAGATTAAATGGATTTATTTTTGAGAGGTAGAACAATGCCACAGCTGGGATTTGAACCACAGACCCTCCGCTTACCAGGCAGGTGCTCTAACCATTAAGCTACTGTGACAACCTGCCAGAATGACATTGAATTCTCAAACCAGTTCATATTTTTCCTGGTAAACCACAAAGGCAGTCTCACATCAGAGACAGTTACCCCAATGGTTACTTACTATTGCAAGTACTTATGCCCACACATGGTTTGTGTGCTTAAAAACACCAACAGTAAGTTTGTTGGCATAAATGGATTTATTATTATTTGTAAATTTTCTGTAGTATTTGGGATGTTCAGGTTTCATTTTAGGTGAGTTACTTTTGCCAATAAAGTTGGTTTGGTTTTGAAATTTGCAGTGATTTGATTCTCGTTTTTCCATTTGGAATTTGGTAATCTTAGCATTTCTTCATGTAATAGGGGTGCTTGCTCTTGTATTTTTGTTATTGGCTTATTCTGTGTTAGCACAAGCATAGCATCTGTAGGTGTAGATTTAACAGCTCCTGTGATCAGACGAAGTGCTTGGCATACATGTTATATGTTGTACTTCAAATTTTCCTAAGGCATCCCCATTTGGCACCTGCAAGTCTTTTGAGAATCTGTTCTGTTGTCTGTATAACATTGTGTGTTTGTTCCAATTTGGCTTTGTGTTAACAGTAACTCCTAAATAAGTGATCTTTGTTTGCTGCATTGGTGAACTATTGTAATGGACGACAATATTATTTGGCTTATGTTTCAGTGTAAAGAGCTCATATTGCATTTTGCTATATTGATTTACATGAGATTTCTCACACACTATGAATATAATTTTTGGAGAGATACTTCAGTCTTTTCTTTGAGAATGTTTGGCTGAAAGCCAATGAATACTGCTAGTGTGTCTTTTATGAAATGCTTCCTTAATGTCCTGGCTTAGTATTATTACATTTTCATTTTTGTTATGCTTTTGTGTAAATCCTGTCTGAGCATTAGAAAGTATATTGTAATATTATAAAAACCAACTTAACCTGGCTACCACCATTCTTTCTGTAACTTTAACTATTATGCTGGTTAGCAAGGTGCGTCTGTAGTTGTTGATATCAATTGGGGGCTTGTTTTTCTTCAAGATGGGAATAATGATTGCTTTCTTCCAGGCAGCAGGAGTTGAGGTTTTCCAACTAGTATTATATAGCTTTAACAACACTTTCTGTCCTTTGCCAGGATGTTTGATGAATTCTGGGTGAATTTTGTCAGGTCCTGGAGATTTTTTGTTCTGAAGCTGTGCTATTGCTACATCTAATCCAATGTAACTAAAATCTTGACTAAAGATGCTGCTTCCCACAGTTTTAGATGTATTAATTATCTTGACTCTCTTGTTGGATTCTTTATTTGCTTTCCTGTATGTTTGGGGAATTTGTTTGTCTTTGTGTAAAATCTATTGAAGGAATCTGCACTTTTATCACTGGTTAGTATTTTGTTATATGTTAGTGGTTCTGCTGTTAGGTCTTTAGAAGCTTTCACTTTTGTTTAGAAGCATATGAGTCAACCGATAGGCACTTATAGTTTCACTTACACTTATTTTTGTTCGAACGCATTTCAAAGACCAGCATTTTCATTTTCAACTGTTTCTTGACTGGCAGTTGAAGAAGAAACATCTGTTGTGGTAGTGACTTTGCTGCTATCTGGGTTGCTGGATATAAACTTCATTATGTGAGCGGAGTACTTTACCCTTAGTACCTGTGCCACTGGTACCAGGCTTTGAAAGTGACTTTGTTAACACTTCACTAAACACAATGTAAAGATGTGAATTTTCTGCTTATTGTCACAGTTACACAAAGCACAATTTGCGTTACGGATTGTTCTTGAACCGAACTAAAGAATTCGCGCACGACTGCAGTGATCCATGGTCAGTTAATTTATGAGCTAAATATACACAGTTCCTAACGACACTTCGTAATGTCTTACTCCGTAACTGCATAATGAAAAGGAATAAAACACACAGGCAAGATTGGAAGTTGCATACATGAGCATAAACATGGGAGTCAGTTGTTCATTCTCGAAGCGATAAGTTGAGAACCATACGTCGTAGAAAAATGGCCTTTGCACAGGCTGCCTCAAAAATTCTTGCTACATACACCAAGGCATATTAGAATGTTGAATTTCCAGTAATAATTTTGAGCACTTGAAAAAGAGAAATCTCTGTTGCTCATGCTTGTGCTGTGTGTTCTGAACTAGGTAACACTGCATGACTAATATAGGATAGCCCTCTAGGTGAGCCCTCTCAAGCTCTGCTTCAAGTGCCTTCTAATACTGTACGCCTTAGTGAAAGTTTTCACTTTGTTTTAAGTACCTATATATCTTCTAAAGTCCATGTTTTCTATAAATTTGTTGAAGCTATTGTTCTTTGCTAATGTTATTTCTTTCCTAAATAAAGCTGCTTTTCTTCCCCAGTCTTAACATTCATTGGAGATTTTATTGTTTCAGCTTTGGATCATGCTGTATCTGTCTTTTTCAAGCAGAGATAGATCAGGGGATTGGAATGAAGTATACTTCTTAGGTCTGCCTTTTGGAATATGATTTTTGGCTGCATTTAAAATTATATTACAGAAAGTTCTGTTTCTTTTGTCTGTTGACAAAAATGTGAAGTCCAGGAATTTGCTGCACTTGGTACCAATCTCTTTTTGAAAAGCAGACCAGTTTGCTTTCTCGAAATTCCAAGAGTTTAAATTCTTGTTTGTTTTCCCTATAAGATGGTTAGGTGTTAATGATATTGTCATTCGATGGGCAGAGCCTGGATCTTCTATTACTTTTCTCGCTCTGTTCTTGAATAACACTGATGACACCATTAACTAATCAGGATTTGTGCCTGAACCATTATAATACAGATATGTGGCTGGGTCAGCTGGGCTATAGATTAGTTCCATTGTGGAGGTATTTAGGACATCCTCAACAATTTTACCTGCTGTGTTAGTATTGTTGTATCCCCATCTTGAGCTGTGGGCATTGAAGTCCCCTACTGTGATAGTCTTATGCCGGGTTGCAAGAAAACTGCCATGTAAGTAGCTATCCCCTTCTTTAGTTAAAGACTGGGTCAACTATTGAAGTCTCTAAACTTAGTGAGTTGCAACAAAGAAGACATTAGACCGTTCTTTTACTATTCCCATCTTCAAGAAGAGGAAATCTAATTCGACAGAGCCGGCGTAGCCAGATACATAGATATCTCAATCACATGCATGATGTCTCTGCAACAAACAGTTGCCACGCCTTCAGGATTGCACTTGTTGATAAAATCATTTCATGTTTTCTGCAAGCCAAAATATGGAACAAAAGGAATTGAAGCACATTTTTCTCTTAAGGGAACAATGTACTGTTAGCATTAATTTCAGAAAATAAGAATAGTATAAAGCCAGTTACAAATTGAGTAAGAAAGTTGGCAGCGTGGAACTATGTCCTCAGAATGCAGACTGTTTGGACTTCAATAGAAAAGTAACCTGTCATTTATTTATGCCAATAAACCTACTGTTGGTGTTTTTAAACACACAAGCCGAGTGTGGGCAATGTTTGAGAGGTAGAACTGGAACTTAAAAGTTCAGTACCACTGCTGGGATTTGAACCACAGACCCTCCGCTTACTAGGTGGGTGATCTAACCATTAAGCTACTGTGACAATGTGCCAGAATGACATTGAATTCTCAAACCAGTTCGTATTTCTCCTGGTAAACCACAAAGGCAGTCCCACATCAGAGACAATTACCCCAATGGTGACTTACTATTGTAAGTACTTTATGTCCCAGGATTAAATAACCTTCGGATGGTAATTATTATTTATTTATGCCAACAAACTTACTGCTGGTGTTTTTAATTTGGTGCTGTTAATTTCAGCGTATCATTTATAGCAAATTCGGGATATTTCTTGCAGAATTTGTTAAACATGTTCAATATTATTATTTTTCCACATCTTCATAATGGTTTGCCGTGCTTATGTTTCACAACACTCACTTGTTCCACCATGTTACTTTCATAGTGAATGATGCATTTGCCAAATGAGTTAGGATGGTTACAAATTCACTTAACTGCGTATTCTTACAATTCATCTATGCTTAGTGTGCTTAGTTTGTGCTTTAGCAAACATTAAATGAGATTTTAGACCTTAGTTGTAGTATTTTTTCAAGGGACTGTTTAGACAGCGAAAGCATCAAGAAGAAGCCACGCTGTGGTGAAAATGCATGTGGTTTTGTGTACGTCTATTTTACTCATTTGATGTACATAGTATATATCTAAAACTCCTCGGTCTTGGTAGAAATAAAGGTTAAGATTTCTTATTTTGCTAAAACACTTAATATCATGAACATGTAGCATTAAAGTGCACCCAATTATTGCACAACTTGAAGTAATACATATAATTGACAATTCACCCTCAGTATATGGTAGTTACAGTTATATACGTATGTAGTTATATGTATGTACATACTTGAAATAAAGCAGTAAAGCCATCTAAATTGAGTATCACAGTCAACACTCCACATCACTTATTGTAGATATGTAGTTATATTGGTGCATTCCTTTATTGCAGAACTTGTGGTATTACAAGTGTAATTGACAATAATTCATCAGGATGTGGTAGTTACAGTTATGTGTGTGTATATGCTGGAAAAGTGAAGTTGCTTAAAAGGGATGGTGTATGGATAGAGGAAGCTCTTCATTTTATCGTATTGGGTACTGTAGCTTGTCGAACTTCGAAACATGCATCACTGCTAAAAATACTGATAAAAGGTATTTTATGACTAAAAAGGATTTTCAGGACATACTCAATCTTAAACAAAATACACTCAGATCCAGTATAACCTCTTTGTCAGACAAGATTGTATAATGAAGAACAGAATAGGAATACAACACTTCCTGGCATAAAACTATAATTCTATACACATATCAATTGACAATACAGTAATAGTTTTTATTTACTTGTATTTGAGAATGTCATAATATGAAAACATTAAGAGGAAACCATGTGATGAAAGCAATAACGGCAACCATTCTCTGTTTATAGATCCGAGATTCGATCTTTAGTGATACTAGATTGAATAGCATTGTAGATCGGCCATGCAACTCATTTCAGAGGCAAATGAACACTTTAGCGCTAAAGAAATCTCTAAGCATTATTTAATTGTACCAACAAACTTACTGTTGGTGTTTTTAAACACACAAACCGTGTGTGGGCAATGTTTGAAAGGAGTAATACAAATTTGTTGGAGAATTCAATGTCATTCTGGCAGGTTGTCACAGTGCCTTAATGGTTAGAGCGCCTGCCTGGTAAGCGGAGGGTCTGTGGTTCAAATCCCAGCTGTGGCATTGAATTTTTCAGTTCCAGTTCTACCTCTCAAATCTCTACGTGCTTTCTTGCAACCCAGCATTAGGTTGTATGTTTTAATATGTAACCACTTTTGCCTCACTTCATCAAATTTAAAAATCCAAGATGTTTGAGAGGTAGAACCAGGATTGAAAAATGAAATGCCATAGTCTGGATTTGAACCACAGATCTTCCACTTTACGTGTAGCTGCTCTAATCACTGAGCTACCTTGGCAACTTGTACAGTATGACGATAAATTCCCCAACTGAATCATATTTTCCCAGTAGACCACTAGGGAATCTCAATCTCATTCTAGGGAATCTCCTTTGTTTAAATAATCTAAATTGGTAAACCTTTTATAAGGACAATCAATGTACTACACATGGCTTCTGTGTTTAAAACAGTCATTAAGCTGATTGTGCTTGTAAAAGGTTTACCAACCCAAGATGTGTTTCTGGGAGTATTCTCCCCATGAGGTAGCCATTGATTGGAATTTCTTCCTGGTATAGTCAGTTGGCTCTTCCTTCGGAGATATGCTGGTATTATATTTTAATAATTATAAATTTGATATGCCCGGTGAAGGATTCCATAGTTCATAATTTTGCCTTGGCTTTTCTATTATAATAATTTTTCCTATATGTTGAATGTATGTGACTTTTTGTGTGTTTCGTAGTTTGGTGTCATACATATTGTAACTGAAAGTCCAAAAACGTATGTTATTGTATATTTCTTTATTTGTATGTACTTGGCATCCCTGAGGTGTTCCTTACTTTTGCATGTAAGGAACTGAAAATTAGTACAAAGGGAACACTGTAGGAATGCAGAGTATATGCAAATAAAAACACCATTGGAATTCCAACCACAATATACAAGTTGACATTAACTTACTGAAACAGATAAAAATGCCACCAGCAGTCAGCGTTTGGAAAAAGATAAAAACTAGGACAAAATTATGAACTTTAAAGTCCCACTAGTGGATATGTCGTTAAACTCACAATAGCAGCATATCTATAAAGGAAGAGCTGGCTAACTGTGCCAGTAAGGAACATCAGTCTGACTGATGAGAATCTTTCCAGAAATGCATCTTGGGTTTTTAAGTGTCTGCATGTTAAAGTATTTAACAAATTTGTAATGTTATGCTAATTCAATAATGTAGAGTGCTAAAAAAAAGTAATTTAAGAGAAATTGTGGCATAGGTTTGGTGGTATTGGACAATAAATAAAATTACACAGTGAATGAGCAAATGGACTCGTCAATTTAAGTGTTATAAGGTTGTCTCATAAGTTTGTTTCTTGTTACGGTCAGTCACTAAGAACACTTGCCTCACCTGTAGCACAGCTACGGCAGAGTAGTTGCCAAACTTTCTGTTTTAGAAAAAAATTATTCCCAGCTCAAAATTGGCTAAACTGCTTTAGATATACTCGATTTGTTATTGCATCTTCCCCTTAGACAGCACAAATTTTCTGCCAGCATTGTGAGAAGTTTTGTCTTTACCATAGTAACACAACATAAGATGTCAGAAAAGTTCCTTTTTGTTTTCCATAGTTTATAAACACAAGTTCACACTGTTCCATCCAACGTCAGTCACAAACACACTGACATATCCAATAGCGAGTCTGGTTGTTGACCTCTTAAGTCGTAGGGGTGATTAGGCAACTATGGTAACTTGAATGTGCAGAGGGTACAGGGTTTTCAGGCACTATAGATTTATTGCAATTCAATACACTGAGACTCACAATTGAATCATGTCAATAATATATACATTGGATTGCATTACAGCTTAAAACACAAATAAAATAGAACAATAAAACAACTAAAGAAAGAACAAATTAGAAACTAAAAGCTTCACTTATCTTAGTAATATTCCAAGTTGTTTGGTGCTAACACGTTTCAAGTTGACTCCAACTCATTCTCAAAGCACCAAACAACTTGGAATATTACTAAGATAAGTGAAGCTTTTAGTTTCTAATTTGTTCTTACTTTAGATTCTTGTTGCTTCACTGTTAATAGCTTCATTAATTCCTTATTTAAATCAAACAACTATTTACAATAAATACTCTTCAGTAGTACAGGGCTTTCGAATTGGTTCTTCACCGCTGCACAGCTTTTTGTCTGTGCAAGTTTGAAGTTGCCACAGCCGCTTTGCTCCCCCCACTTCTCCCTGTAGACACGCACTCAGTGATTGTTCGTCACCATGGACAGGCGACTGACCTTGGTGCTGCGTATTTTTATTTGTAAAACTTATTATAAATACAAATCTGAACGTCGTGTTCGCATAGAGTATATTCAGAAGTTCCCTGGTGAAGTTCCTCCGTCCACAACATTGTGAACAAATTCATAAGCACTGGTTCTGTGGCAAACAAAAAACCCAAGTGTAAACATACAGTTTTAACAGAAGAAAAACTTGACGAAATAGGCACAAGTCTTGAATGTACACCAATAAAATCACTCCCAAAATTAGCACAACAGGTGGGGGTTTCAGTTACTTCTGCACACACAGCAACAAAATTATTAAAACTGAAACCCTATAAGTGTACACGGTTCCAGTGCTTAAAACAAGGTGATCCCATAGCAAATGCATTATTGTGAATGGTTTCTTTCATCAGTGAACGATGGTAACAGTCAGTATTGGGCATCTCAAAATCCACATCTCGTTCAAGAAATCCCGCATTATGATCAGAAAGTTGGAGTTTGGTGTGCTGTTAGTGCTAGACGCATAATTGGTCCAATATTTTACAACCAGACTGTAAATAAAGAGAGGTACCGAAATGGCATTTTGGACCCATTTTTGGTGAACTGACAAGAAGAGAAATCATATGGGTGGTTTCAACAAGATTCTGCTACTGCCCATACAGTCCATGAATAAAATTAGGGAAGTGTTTGAAGGTAGAATGATTAGTGCTGGTGTATGGCCCTCTCGCTCCCCTGATCTAACAGTGTGTGATTTTTACTTGTGGGGTAACCCGAAAGACAAAGTTTACGAGACAAATCCTCACACATCAGAAGAACTAAAACAAAATATTAGAAATTAAATCAGAAACATTACAGTTGTATGAATCAGAATGTGTTTTCCTGATATAATGCTTGTATAGTGGAGGAGGGACGACATTTCCAGCATTTTCTACAAGGTAAGACTTTTATACATGTTTTACGTGCGGCTTGTTAGTAGTGGCAAACCCGGCCACGGCAGCTTCAAACTCGCACCGGCAGAAGGCCGTGCAGCAGTGAAGAACCAATTCGAAAGCCCTGTATAATACACTATCAGGAAATTTTGCAAAGCTTTTTTAAATTTACAAACATTTTTTTCAAGTTTAATTTCTTTTGGTAAAGCATTATAAAATTTTATCCCCATAAAACTTGGCATCTTCTCATAAAGACGAAGCCTGTGACCCTTAATTTAGAAATCATTCTTTTCTCTTGCATTATAATTGTGATTATCAGAGTTAACTGACATTTGTATTTTGAATTTATTTAAGTACAAGATGGTTTTATATATGTGAAGACTGGAAAGTGTTAGGAGCTTTAACAGTCTGAAGGAGTGCCTACAAGATTCATTGCTAGCAAGATTAGCGAGGTACTTAATGGCCCTTTTTTGCAGCGAAAAATTTTTATTAAAGTTTACTTTACTAGTGCTGCCCCATAATTCAATGGCATAGATAATGTGTGCTTGAATGAGGAAAAAATAAATTGTCCTGGCAATGCTATCAGGCACAAACTTTCCCAAATATCTAAGAACAAATAAGTTTTTACTAATCTTGGATGCAAGTATATCAACATGTGTATCAGGTAAATATACTAAGTTTAAACCTAGGAGTTTTGTAGCTTTTATGGTATTAACTATTGTATGGTTAATAGTGAGCTGAGTTAAAGAGTCCATGTGTTTGAAGCCAAAATTAACTATTTCACATTTAGTTGGGTTCACAAATAGATATAGATCTCCAAAATATTCTACCACTAATTTGACTGTGTCTTTAATGTTGGAGTCCAGCTGAGATGTACTGGTTGACAATTGTAGTCCGCAGATTGTGTTATGCTAGAATTGTTAGAGATTATTTCATTTAAATCATGAATGTACAGAATAAATAGTAATGGTCCTGGTATTGAGCCTTGGGGTACTCCATATGTTGTACTGTATATTGTTGAATTACATTCGTAGCCATTTGAATTTATAACTACAAATTGTTTCCTATTTGTAGTGAAGGATTTTAGTAGGCTATGAGCTACCCCCTTAATGTCTAACATATTTAATTTATCCATTATCATTACTGAATCAACACAATCAAACACTTTAGTAAGGTCTAGCATAATACCTGCGCTGTAATGGCCAGAATCAATATTAACAATTATGTTTTCAATAAGATCTGCCAGTGCTGTTATGGTAGATTTATTTTTCACAAAGTCATTTTGTTGTTTAGGGATTAGATCAAATTTATGCAGGAAATTTGTTAGACGATTGTAAATTCATCTTTCAAAAATTTTTGAAATTGCTGACAAAATAGATATTGATCTATAATTATTTGTCTTTTTATTGCCTTTTTTGTACAACGGAATAACTAGCTATTTTTAATTTGTCTGGGAATATGCCAGATTCGAAAGAAGCATTTCTAATGTTTACGAGTGGCTTAACTATTTCGCTACTGCACTTTTTTTATCGGTACAAGTGGTATACCATCTACTCCAGTGCTACTTTTGGATTTGAGTGTTTTAATTATACTCATAATTTCCTTGTTATCTGTAGGGTAATGAAATATACTACTGTTTATTTTGGATTTGCATGATAATGATTTTTTCTTAAGGTTAGACTGCCCTGTTGGGCTTGTTGCTGCCAATCAAAGCAAAGTGGTCATTAAAAATATTTGATATTTGAAGGGGATTACTTACAATGTTATTCCCAACTTCAATTTCCAATTTATTTATAGCTGAAGATGGTGATTTTCTAAAACTATTTATCACCTGCCAACTGGCCTTACTTAAGTTGGGGGCAAGTAAGATTCTTTCGCTTATCTTCTAAGACAGTTTGGTCATAGTGACATTTCAATTTCTTTAAATCAATGTTTCTATAATTAGGATTATTGTTGTTTTTCTGTACTGTTACTAGTTTAATCCAGGTACCCAGATATTTTATTTCAGGAATCATCGAGTGAAGAGGTTTATTTGCTGTGTCGGTTTTCCTTTGTGTAATTAAGGGACAATTTGTCTGAATATGGAAATTTAAGATTTCATAAAATATATCAAGCTTTAGGTTAGGATCCTGCGCACAGTAAACCCTGTCCCAGTTTTTAGTATTTAGGGCATTCCTGAGAATTTCCAAGTTAGTGTCACTGAAAGAGTGACATTTTCTTACACTAATGTTTCTAGAGACTTGCAGTTTGGTGTCACCAAGTATATTAATACACTGTGCTGTGTGATCAGACAGAGATGAATGAATAACTTCTACATTGTATGGTATGTTAACTATGTTCGTAATAATATCAATAGCTGTTCTGGATATTTGTGTTAAACGTGTCGGTTCTTTAATATTAACTACGAAGTTGTTTTCATTTAACAAATACTGAAACCTCTCTTTATCATTGGAATTTTTTAAGAAGTCTATTAAAATCTCCAACCATTATAACGTTACAGTCCAGCTTGGTTACCATATTTAGTATCAGGGCTACCTTTTCCAAAAATATATCCATACTACCTTTAGGAGGACGATATACAGCGATTATAACTATTTTCAATTTATCCAGCTGTACTTTTACTCCACGGCATTCAATATGGCTTTCGACACAGTAGCAATGGAGATCCAGAACTACAGTGAAGTCTGAAATAACTGACCTAACATAAATACAGGCCCCCCCAGGAAAGAATAGATCTACAAAATGAGGCTTTTAATGCCACATTTGGGAATAAATTACAACTAAGATGTTCCTTTTTTAATCCATGTTCAGTAATCACTATTGCATCGGGTATATGCTCTGCAATAAAAATGTTAACTTGACTATTTTATTAAGCAGACTTTGAGCATTCTGATGAATAACTTTCAAGTACTTAAGCTCAGACTTTGCCGATGAGAAATTGCCTAGTTTTTTGGGTTAGACACAATGGAATTGTAAGAGACTGGTGAATCAGTTAAAAATGGATCTACATTGTTACTTAATGGACTAGAAAAATCCAAAATGGCCTTAAATGTACACAACACTTTCTTCCCATGCTTGTTGAAATGCAAACCATGTCTAGTATATAGTTCTCAACGTGGAACTTGTGAGCAAGACAAATGAACTAATGAGACAACCTTATACATATAAAACTAACAAAAATGAAGTGTTTAAAGTGGAGCATATTAATAAATTGAAAAATATGTCACTATTTGTAAACACATTTTTCAATTTATTAACCTTATACATTATTATTTATTTATGCCAACAAACTTACTGTTGGTGTTTTTAAACACACAAGCCGTGTGTGGGCAAAGTTTGAGAGGTAGAACTGGAACTTAAAAATTCAATGCCACAACTGGAAGGTCTGTGGTTTAAATCCCAGTTGTGGCATTGAATTTTTAAGTTCCAGTTCTACCTCTCAACCTTATACATGTTTGTATATAGATCTAAAGTAAAAGAAAAATAGCTTAAGTCCTCTGAAATTTGTTTTCTGCTAATACATAGGCATTAATACTTTTGTTTTACTATCAACTATAGTTGTTTCTCTCCTGTCTATAATTAACTTTATTCACAAAATTAATCTTGCTCTTTCATATATCAAATTCTTTTCTTTCCCTGATTACCCTCCCCTTATGTAGGATTTACATCCCCTAGGACTTTCAAGCCAGTGCCTAGGGTGAGACGCCTGTCGGGGAGCAGAGGAACCTCTGGACCAGACAGAGTGAACACCTGGAAGCGGGTGGTCGGCCAAGCGCCAGGTATGATAGTGAGGAAGAGGATGATATGAAATGCAGGCGAAATGGATGATTGGAAGGGTGATAATGGAGCAATTGGTGGAATGAATGGCGGGGGAAACCGGAGAACCCGGAGAAAACCCACCCAGATGCTGCTTCGTCCACCACGAATACCACATGCGGGTCCCAACTAGGTGGTAGGCGAGCGGTCTAACCACTCAGCCACAGCGCCGCCATTATACTTCCAGACTCAAGGGAAGGATGAGGAATAATCCTGGCTGGAGAAAAATTTCTACCATCCTGCCGGGAATTGAACCCAGCAGGCGGGTGCTCTACCAACGGCACTGTGGGGCCAGCTATATCAAATTAAACTCTTTAAAAAATTTGATCACATAGCAATGATTACTCTTCAGGAATGACACATCATAATGGTCATCCAGGGTAATGCAGTTGTGTCTATGTTGACTTAAAGGCAGTGGCAATGAAATATCCTTACCTCACGTCAGGCAATTTGTAGACTTATAAAAAAGCCCCACACTAATGTATGAGGCTTCAATCAGGGGATCCTATGTTTGATTCCTGTTGGGCTAGCTACTCTGATTACCACTTTTTTTGTGGTTTGGAAACGGATATCTGCCTTTTTTTAAATATTTATCTGCATATTTTGTGTTCAGAAGCATAACTGTTGTATCTGCCAGTAATATATGAAATTGGGCATCATTTCATCCCTTTAATAACCAAACATTACAAGATACATTATACTTTTCTTTTTCTGTGATTCAAAAGATGAACAGTAGAAACAAACCAAAGTACTCTAAATATTGAAGACAAGGAATTGAAAACAAATGCTTGGATAGTAGTATGTCCTGTAACTGTGTACCTTAAATATATACACTGTTTCATACGTGAAAATAAGCAACTCTATCATGCACTAATAGGACCATTCATAAAACATTGTTCTTCAACAGCAAAGGTAATACACATATTATGAATGAAATGGAAACCAACGGAACAACAATACAGCAATACTTTCTCAGAAGAAATATTCCTTTTGAAACGTCATTAATGCTTTTTTAACGCTAGTCTATTCAATCTGTCTGCTCCTATGCTGCTCCTTAAATAGGTCTTCAGATACTGTAAAGCTGACAGGACATTATTATAATATATTTAGAAATTTCATTAGATGTTCATTTAGTGCTACAACGAAAATATGCAATATGGAAAATGGTCAGATTCTTTGAATATATTTGTAAATTAATGTTAATACTTTCTAATAAATTAAATGAATCTTCTCGTTTTTTCAGAGTCTACTTTTTTAAACATTGTAGCATATACAGAATGGAAGTGAAGTTAGTTCCTTCTAATATGTGCTTCATAGAAGCATTACAAACAAAAAAGTCTAATGGCATTTTGTCCTTAGATCAGCTGCTTTTTAAAACATAAATGGTTTTTGTTCCAAATTGGATGCGTAATTCCACAAGAATGTACGAAGATAACAGTTTGTTACTAGTAAGATGTGTAACTTATTTCTGACATAGCGTCGGCAGTAATTATGGAATATCACACAGGTTTTCAAAATAATTAATCACTTAAGGGGAGGTTGTAAGCTGGTTTGGGTCAAAAATATCAATTTTGTGTTTTTTGCTGATTTTGCAAGTTTAACCCCTATTCTATCATACTAGCCTTAACCCCTAAAACCTGACAGAAGTGTCTTTAAAATAAATTTAGCTGTCCAAGGACAGATATGTATAAAACAAAATTATATATTTGTTAATTTTTTTTTAAAAAAAAATATGGAAATAATATCTATGTGATAAAAACAGTATGTTTAAAAAAGCATTTATATGTGTACAAAATTTCATATTTCTAGAGTGAATAGTTTCTCTGAAAAGTGGAGTTAAACTTCTTAAAATTAACATTGCAAGCATAGAGCTTACTACCTCCCCTTGAACGAATTGAAGGAATACTCCGAGTAGCTGTATCAGATGTGATAACTTGACAATGTTGCGCTGAGGTTAGTCAGGGAATTGAACTGGTTTCTGGATGTAAACATAAACAGGTTGGTCGCTTGCGGGGTTGTGTGATGTTTTGGGAGCTAACGCTTCTGATTGGTCTATACTCACACAGTAAACATGGAAGGACACGGCAGGGTATTTGTTTTATGTACTGACCTAGTGAGTGACACCCACACAATGTGCAGTGTTGCCAACTGGTTTTCGACAAAATAAAATATCCCTTTAGGAAATGGTCAGAGACAGAAACGTAAGATACAAAATGTGTTCCAAATACTGAGATCTACCATTGCTTTAAATTAATCTAATGTCTTCCCTTCCACCCAGTATATTCTGTATCATTGTATCAAGACCAACATAATAAAATCAATGATTTTGCAGTTGAAGGCGCAACTAAAGATTCTAGTATGCACAATCAAATAACAAATACATTATTAAAATGTCGGACACCAGTGACAATAAGATGCAGCATAGAATATTAAAAACATTTTATAAATGTTAACTTAGATGCATGGTTGAGCATGAATGGTCATATGTAACTTGAATATAATGGCAATTAAGATGTTGTAGAAATATTATGAAACTCGTTACTGCTCATTTCATAAGATATACTTGATCTTAATTGCTACCATTATACTTTCATTGCATAATATACTATTAAGTAGTAATGAGGTAACATTCCAGTTTTATTATCATCTTCCATATACCATTATAAGAAATAGAAAAGGTAACTATTGTTCATTTCTGACAAACCTGCAGCATACAATAAATGAGGTAAATTAAAAATTAAATCATTATTTCCAGAGAACGTATGCAGATGTCTGACAGCTACCTTTAGAGGAAAAATTGGATAAATCTCAAGTGTATGTGGTCTCCATAGACTGGGTGTTGAAAAAAGTGATAAACTTTCAACAATGACAGGTGAGTAAGATGTATGCAACCATGCCTGTAGCTTTCCCATTTGTAATTTTATGAATTTTTTTTTGAAGAAGAATGGAAAGAAAAAAGTAATATTCTGAACATGTTTTCAAAAACTATTTTGTGTCATGTTATTATTTTAGAAATTGTGTGCCAAACAGTATTCAGAGCAGATAGGAACCGAGTGCCATAAATTAAGCTGTCAACGGAAGTCAAAGAAACCCAACAAAGTTTCTCTGTATCTCTTATGGTTATCAAAGTAAATGATTTATTTCAAAATATATGAAAGTTAATACCATTGATTTTAAAGAAAGGAAAGTAAATTGTATACTGCTTTTAGTTCTATGACTGATTAAGCTCAGTGGTGTGCAAGTCTGAGAATTTTAAAGTTAGCGTTAAAATGCTCAGAGCTGAAGAAAAAATTATAAATAATGTATTTGCCAGTTTCTGTTTGCCCGGATGTTAATATCACTTGAACATATACATGGAGATGACAAAAATAAAGCTTAGCATCCACCCATCCATATTATGGACTTCAAATTGTGCTTGAATGCATAGTGCTGCATACACTATAAGTGTGATGCCCACCTCGGTAGCGTGATGGTTAGCATGTCTGTCTCACGTTCAAGAGGTCGCGAGTTCGAATCTCGCTTAGGGTAAGTTATCCGGGTAAGGTTTTTTTCCCCGAGGTTTTCCCTTATCCTGAGAAGACGAATGTCAGGTAACTTAAAGCTCCATGGAACTTGAGCTCATTTGAGCATCATTTCATCCATTCACCGTCCGATATGACATGTTGTAGGACATTAATTTAAAATATATATGTGATCAATCTTCCCTATTTTGTTGAGAAAGGAATGTGGATATAAGCATTGCTATCCATTATACAAAATTGCTGCATTGTCACCACACATAATATTTGCTAATGCTTCATGCATTCAAGGCTGTATACATTTTAGATGGGACCAATCATTTACTTTTTGTTACGAATTTGTGAACCTTTTTTTCTGTCTTTTGCTTTCTCTACCAATGGTAGAGCATGCATGTTTTGAGGTCCTGAAACCTGAAAAAAAAAAAAAAAACCTTTAAAAAAGGTGCAAGAGAGACAGAGAAGAGTGTAGGTCAAAACTGAAAATTCAGATAAATACCAAACTTGGTATTCGAGTTCAGGATTTTTTAAGTATACAAACCCAAGATTTTTAAGGTTTTTTTTTTTACCTGAGTTAAGTTCTATTTTCTCAAACATGGCTCTAATGATTTTTATTAAGATAACGCATGTTCAAGATATTTACATGAACTAGTAAAATGCATATCTTGAATTTTCTGTGTATAGCTTCTGAAGTCCTCGTCATTCTGAATGAATTTTGTAGTTTGTACACTGGAAAACCGTAAGAGATAGACAAAACCTTAATACACGAAAAATGTGCACCCCTTTGAAATGTGTTTTATGTAAAATTTATGTATTTTTTTGTGGCATCAGACATAAATGAAATATTTATTGCCTTTGGTTTGAAATTTCCAGTATTTTTATCATACATTTTGTAAATGCTAAGTCACCATTCTTTTGTTTTTCCTGATGTTCATCCAAAGAGTACAAATTTTCAAAGCCAGAATAATATAGTAACCTGCTTTTTAAAAGATTTGTCTATTGCTTCAATCTCAAGTATCATCCTTGCACCTGTGAAATATGTAATGAAACCTTTTTGCAAACATTTATCCAGATTAACATGAAGTAGATAGTAAAATAGACGTTTGTATAATAATATGCAGAAGAGACAAATATAAAAATAAATATAGTGTTTACAGAAAGTTATGTAACACATCAGATATTTTGCACTAATGAATCATTATTAAATAATTTCTGGTAATATTTTGAGAGATGACGAATGCAAACTGAAAATATAAGCACATGGTCATTTAAACAGTGGAGTTATACTTTTGGCACAATATGTATTAAATATTAAGGTAGTTTTTGAAAACATGATCAGAGTATACCTTTTTTATGCTGTTGTAACTTTTATGTGTAAAGTCTCTTCAGAGAATTAAAAATGAGAAAGCTTCAGACTTAGTTTCATACATTTTACTTACCCAAGTTATGAAAATTAGCATTCGTTGTAAATGACTCAATTTTCATATTTCATTGACTTGCTTTCTGATGCAGTGCATATTCAAACATAAAAATAAACAGTGATTCCTAAGGTATAGAAACAAGCTCTTTCCAGGAAAGAGAGATAGATACCTATGTAATTTAGCAAGTTGCAGAATTTGCAGGAACAAACATCTATGTGAAAATGGAGTTATTTATGGAATAAACATCTTTGATGTGGCATTGAACCATATTTTCAT
Source organism: Tenodera sinensis (assembly GCA_030765045.1). Taxonomy (NCBI): domain Eukaryota; kingdom Metazoa; phylum Arthropoda; class Insecta; order Mantodea; family Mantidae; genus Tenodera; species Tenodera sinensis. The sequence goes on from CM060968.1 coordinate 71,736,456, forward strand.
TTATTCTGAGCATATTGCAATAGATGGCCTCAGTAACCTGAAATTCTGAAGCTAAATGCACTTTGATGTTAGATCTGTTTCCCACAGAATCAAGAATGTTATACACTAAATAAATGATTAGTCATGAGGTTAATTTGGTGTTTACATTGGTGATTTATTTAACTTAACATTATTGTAAATATGCTTTGTATTTGTGAATGCATGAGTGAGGAGCATTTTTATGTATTTTGTTATATTTATGGAACAAAATTGTGTTATCTCATGCAACAGACAATACTTGCCATTTTTAAAATGCATGCAAAGCATCCAGTATAATATAGATACACTTCAGGTAGCTTTGGAGGTTCAAGTACTTCACACATTTGCAATTTAGAATGTCATGCATGGAGGTTCTCTTTTCTTATTGCAATGTTTTGAAATATGCATGGCAGTTTTGTATTCCACTGTAAGCTGGAAGAAAACAGGGTTTATTGAACTGTTAAGCATTCAGCGTAGAGGTCTTACATACTTCGTTATTATTGCAGCCAATGTCACCTCCTCCAGTGCATCATTCTGGGGGCTCTGACTCAGACCACAAACCACCAAGGAAGCGCTCTGTTAGAGAAAGTCGTTCTGATGAGAATGTTTCTCCATCAGAGATGGGTGCCCCTTTATCCGGCGGTAGACCATCCAATAAATCTGAAGAGGGAGAACTAAGTGAGAGTGAACTTGAAAAGCGACGTCTTCTCTTACTTCAGCAGCTCCAGCAAGAAAACTGACACACGGCCATGTAAGGCGCCACTCCATTCAGAAGCACCTTGTGAACTTTCTAGAGACAAAATAATCAGAGAAAATAACTTAGAATATAGACATTAAATACGTAGTATTTATATGTAAGAATGATATCAGTTGTAATGCCTCATTACTGGATTTCTAGTTTATCAGGCATTGTAATTGATTCCAACATTTCTCTGGTGGACGATAGATGGAAAGTGTGTTTTTTTTATTCAGTGTTAAAACCATAATCAGTGTTCTTTCGAAACAAAAGTATTTTAAAAAAGTAGCAAAGTTGTTTCAAATATGTAAAAAAAGGAGGGAAGGAAGAATGAATTAAACAGCACAGTGATTCATTACTGGAACTTTGCATTTCGTTTTTCCTTATTCAATTTTTTCCTATATGCATGTTTTATATAAGAGAGCTTTGCAACAGTGTGAATCATAAAATAAATGCTTGTCATCTCTTACCATACATAAATCAAATAATGCAGTTTTGTACTCCCTTCATTAAACCCATTAGTCATTATGACATATTTTAAACCTATTCACTGAATATTTAAAAAATAATTAAGTCGACAAATTCTTGATAATGCCTTCAAGTGAAGGCAAAGGTATTATTGAAAGAAAATTAAGGTATGTGAAATACTGTGTCTCAGTTACCTCAAAGTGTTAATTTTTTGACTATTCACTGAACTTGAACATGTAAATATGCAACATGTGCAGCAGTTTCTCTGCCTACCCTTGTAGTCAAAGTGATGACCAGTGGCCTCAGCCTCCTTCATCGTCCTCTTTGATGTGGCTGAGGAGATGCCTATTTCTCAGGGTCGGGCTTGATGAGTGTTTTTGGATCTTCTGAAAAGGATACAATACACTGGACTTGCTTGGTTTCTCTCTATGTTCTCCCGGAATGAAACGCTAGGTGCTCTTTTTGTGTTGGGACTTACGGTTACTACAATCTCTGAAACTTTACTGTCCTATGCATTTTGAGATACATTCACTTCAGTTTTGTCCTGGTAGATGGTTCTCTGCAATTAGTGCTAAATCACTGTTCTTTAGGTCCATGCTCCCTTAATTGAAACACTTTTGACTCACACAATTCACTGTATGTTTAACTCCAGATGCGTAAAATTAATGTAGCGGCTTACGCTCACCTGTTATAACTTGACTATAACTCACTTCTTGTAAGATATACTATGCTAACATTTAATACTTCATGATTTTGTCATTAATACTTTCCATGGTACTTAACATTAATTACACAGCGTCCATTCTTGCGACTAGCGATGCAGGTTCACCCTACAAGTAATAATGTTAAACTGACTGGAAACTCTCCAAAACACTAGTTTTAATGCAATTGTGGAAAGCTTCTGGATTTTCTTGCACAAACATGTATTTATTCCTCCTGATTGGGCACTTCTGTTTAGCTTTATTTATTGGTTCTCACTTTGTACCTTTAAATTTCAACAGTGGTAAAAAATATGTTGAGGGACACACATCTCACTAGGAAGACCGATAAACTCCCTCACAACACAAAGGAGGTGAATAACATTTTATTGCCCCATGCTAAGAGCCTGAAGAAAAGGTTTCCTGAAGTGATGCTGTTTTCTTAAACTGAAAACTTGCAGATTTCCCTGCGTAACTATGCCTATGCTTATTAATCAATATGTATAAAACTTAAAATATATTTGCAGTTTTCAAAGGGCTTTTGAGTGATCTAATTTCCAACACAGTCAAATTAGAAACATGGAAAGTGAGCAAATTATGTGGTGATTAATGAGTAATATTTCCTTAATTATAATTGGATAAGGTTCAATTTTTGGACACTCGTAATCAGGTAAAAATACCACTACACATGGAAGTATTAAAAATGGCTAATGCCACAAAAAAGTTTAATTAGGCATAATTTGTATGTTTTAATGAGCTCTACAGTTTTCCTACTGTAAGTTTTTCAATTTTCATTATGCATTCTTTCTGGGCTTGTAGGCCGTGGTCCAGTAGTTTTATTTTCCAATGTTTCGCCGACAACTTCGTCTGGCATCCTCAGGGAAGTCAAAGCCTTGAAATACAGGCTCCGGCATCCAAAACAAGACTGGATCATTCTGTCTGGTAGCATTCTATTTATTGCCATGTGAGGGAGGATGGCGTGGCTTATTTGGGGTGGGGCATGATTGCCTATTTTCTGTCATCGGTCGGTGTATTGGCTCCGATTCTGGTATAGGAGGAGAAACTCCCTTTTGATGTGGTTTTGATCTAATGTATTAGCAATTGGCAATTTAAAGGACTAAGTGCTCAAGTTCATACATTATTTTAAAGTTGAATATTTTTTTATTCATATAGAAGATGAATAATTAAATATTTTAGGCACCTCAATCCTCAACACCCTTAAAAATCAATTAATGGTACGCATATTAATGTAATTAATCAACTCAGTTTTAACTCTTTCAACAACACTGTCTTCAGCTTCGAGTATATCAGTATATCAAGATAAAATTTGGTATTTATTTGACTTGGTTTTTGAATATGCTGTTTACAGATGCATATATGAATCTTTCTCTAAAATGCTTCTTATGGATTCAATGGGCCTCAAAACTTGTATTTGCAGTGATATTTGGTATCAAATTTTTGGTGAAATACAGTTACTTCCTCTTCTCCAATATAGATAAGTGGTAGAGAATTTTAAAATTAAAAAAAGATCCTAAAATGTATAAGGTGGAGTTAAACATACTTCTAAAGAACACAGGTATTAATAATGAATAATAATTCAGTGTATCAGTTGTACCAATTCTTGTCAAACTGAAGAGATACAGAAAAGAGCTGTTTGTGGGTTTATGCAAAAAATTGGTTTTGGTTATTCTTTTTCCTGGATCACACAGAAATAACAAGAGAAAAAGGAAGGGAAGATGTATATGAGGCATCTAAACATTACAAATAAATGGATATTATTGTTAATGACCACGAGAGGTCAAGTGCAATAATCAGACAATATTGTTGTGCAAGCTGCACCTCAGAAGAATTAAGTGTTAGCTTGTTATACTACCTTTGAAATTGCCAGCCAGCAAACATGATAATATGCTGGTTCCAGGACAAACGAATTGCACACATTTCTAGAAGCTTTCAAAGTGCAGGGACTTTGCGATAAGAGGAGAGAAAATATAGAATTCCGGAGAATTTGCCGGTAATTTCTGGACTGCATAAGCAGTTGGCATAGACCAACAAAAGTTGGTCAGTTGTGACTTGCGAACAGTTCAGTTCAGTTGTTTGTGCAAAGAGCACCATAGCAATGTCAAGGATAGTGAGAACTAAACTGCTGTGAGTTGCAAGGTCACAATAGAGTTGTGCTTCGTATGAGCGTGATCTGTTGTTTGTTAAGTGAGAAGAAATAAAGTAACATTAAAGTGAATCACACTTATCTTCTGTCACACTAGTGTCAGGAGTGCCAAGATGGAGGCAATGACTTGCATGATGCAGCAGATGAAGACAGGAACGAAAAACATAAACTCCAAAATGCAGAAGATGGGAAGTGAAGTAACAACAGTGAATTCCACCACATGAAAGATCCAGGTGAAAATAGTGTATAAAGGAAGGAAAGAAGACTGAAATATTAGAGATGAAGATGGAACTATTGGCAAAGGTTGACAAGCAAATGGCCGTCAGAAGAAAAATGTGGAAGACCTTAGCCAATGTATTAATGCCCTGGAGGATGTAGGGGAGCAGCTCAGCACCCTGGAAGGCAGAGTTGCTGGTAGTGTCAAGGTGCTGAACTTCAGGATGGAACATATGCTTGGTAAAAAACTTAAATACTTGAAGAACAAGGTTTCAGGATGCGACACAACATCCCCGTGCACCAAGCCACCCAGGTACAATGGGACAGCAACCTTTGAGTCTTACGCTAATTCACCTCATTATTATCCACAACCGATGATCTACAGAAACGGAAGATATGTAGTCTCCCAAGGGTGAGTGGCAGAACTTCTTCTTTCCCTGATTACCCTTCCCTTATGTAGGACTTACACCTCCTAGGACTTACAAGCCAGTGCCTAGGGTCAGACACCTGTTGGGGAGCAGAGGGACCTCTGGACCGGACATAGTGAAGACCTGGAAGCAGGTGGTCAGCCAAGCACCAGGCATATGAGTGAGGAAGAGGATATGAAATGCTGGCAAAATGGAAATGGATGATTGGAAGCAATTGGGTGAATGAATGGCAGGGAAACCGGAGAACCTGGAGTAAACCCACCCAGACACTGCTTTGTCCACTATGAATACCACATGCGGGTCCCGCCTAGGTGGTAGGCAAGCAGTCTAACCAGTCAGCCATGGCACTGCCATTATACTTCCAGACTCAGGGAAGGACGAGGAATAACCCTGGCTGGAGAAAAATTCCTACCCCCTACCCGGGACCCTTTGCACAGCAGGCAGGTGCTCTACCAACTGCGCTACGGGGCCAGCGTGGCAGAACTATTAAATGTAATTCCAACATCGGGGGCATCCAGAGACATTTCAGAGGCTCTCGAAAACCAATTTGGAAACTGTCTGGTTGCAGCCTATCATAGCCAGCTCAAGTCAAGGTTGCAACAGTCAGAGAAAAGACTGCACTGGCCACTGATCAGCTGGTGAACAAGGCTCTGGCGAACCTCCCAGCTGGATACACATCCCAGGAAGCTGCCTACTTTATCAATGGGGTGTGTGATGTCAAGATACTTCAGTGTCTGATGCTCATCAGCTACAAGACCATTCACAAGGTGCTGATGGCCTCACTAAGGATGGAGATGGCCAAGGTAACAACTGCCCCGTTTGGAATACCGGGAGTATTGGTACATTGGAGACAGAGGAGCAGCCCAAGGAAGTCAATGATCTCCCAGAGGTATGTGTTGACAGTTTGACCAGCCAGGACACCTAGTGAAAGGCTGTCCATGCCAAGCCCAAGAGCAGGCGGTGCCAGTGGGTGGGTAGAATACATAGTGTAGGCCTGATGAGGAAGCAGCCAGCCATCTAGGTAACCACTACCCTGTCGTAGAGAGTGGAAGTGTATGGTACAACGGAGACAAAGACATGACTCAGTGATATATGCGAAGATCCCCTAACAGAATATGTTGGGGATGCAGCCAGCAGTGACATCTGGTGAGAGACTGTCCACAACCAAACTGACGGCTGCCAAGCTGAGTAATTTTTCTTTTTTTCGGTGTATTAACGTCCTCCAATGTAATGTTATATCAGATAATGAATGAATGAAATTAGTGAAATGGTACTCAAACCCAAGATCCATAGAGTTTAAAGTTACCCAACATTCTTCTTCTCAGGTTAAGGTAAAACCATGGAGAAAACCTTATCCGGATAACTCGCCCTAAGCAAGATTTGATTCTGTGACCTCTAATGTGAGGCACACACGCCACCACCACACCAGAGAGGTGGGCTCAAGCTATGTATGCTGGGGATGTGGCCAACCAGAACACATGAAGGATTGACAGCAGTCAAGCCAACAAGTAAGTGAGAGACGAGTAAGGATCACTGTAGCATGGAGACGGCAAAGCTGTCGGAGCCACCCCATCGAGTAACACTGTGCCTTGGACAGAAGAGTGGAGGACAACTTCATTGCAGATAGCAGGATACAGGGAGAGCTGGACACAGGTGCAGCCTTGACTGTGATCCAACCTGATGTAGCAGAGGACATGCCATCTGGGAAATTAAATCGACTCTACCAGATAGTGCCAGTATTGGGCAACACCTTGCCTGTGGAAGAGGAGGCCTGGCAGAGCATTATAAGTCTGTGGGTGTTTATCACAAGGGTGGCTGGAGAAGTGATACTGAGACTGGATGCCCTCAGGAGCCATGAGGCGACGATCAACATAGGCAGAAGGATCCTGTGGGTCTGACAAGCTCTGCAATCCCACCAAATCTCCTAGAGTCTGCAGAGTAACTAGCAGAGGTTTTGGTTGGGCCCGCCAGGAACAAAGTGATTACAAAGGCACACCAGAAGGCCAGAATTTGTGGAACCCCATGGGTCATCTTCATGCTGAGGTTCCCTGGGATCGAACCCGGGCCACCTAGGTGGTAGGCGAATGCTCTTATGCCACCTTAATGTGAATTTAAATAGATAATATACTTGACAACACACTAATTGTGCCCGTTCCGTATGGCTGTTTAAACTATCGTTATCGCGATGTTACACATACCCGCATAGCGGTAAAGAAAAATTCCAATAACTCTTTAAATATTCATCCAATCAAAATGTTGCTTATTACAAAACTTAACATCGTGGGTGAAAACATTTGCTACGGAACATTTTTGCAAAAACTCCCAAAAAAAGGGAAGTTATTTTGATTTAATCAATTTGGGCTCCATTAGAAACCTTCCACCTCAATTGTCCATTCTTTAAGTGGGACCAACTACCAAAGGTAGTACATACACCAATTTTCATAGAAATCGGTTTGGCCATTTTGCGTGATGATGAGGTAACACACATATAGTATTTATAGCAATAAAATTGGATATGACAGGGGGGACCCGGCCCCCTGGATCCATGCCTGGTGCAGAGGATAGGTGAGCATTCTATGTTCTCAAATACCATTGTTAATCAATCTCTAATTATTGTTTGTAACAAATTTTTCCAACTATATTTGGTGTAAATACACCAGTGAGCCTTCAATTTGTAAGTGAAATTCTGGTTTTACAACTAGCGCGTGAATTTGTCATGGATGCCCATTAATAAGCAAGCTAACTAGACCACATTCATGAATCTTACACATTAGCTCTCAAAAGTCAACCACTGCAGCTGGTAGGGAACTGCAGACTCCCATTTCTAAATCCACTACATGGAAGGTTCTGTGCAGTGATTTCATTCATAGCAATTTCAAATGCTGCAACTCTTAAAGAAAGATAAGTAGTTGTGTCATTCTTTCTGCAAGAGTATGCAGACTCACATGAAAACAGTTTTCTTTTTATCCATAGTGTTTAGTGACATGTACACCTTTGTTTTTCGTGTGTAGTGAACATGGCGTTAGTATCTGGCAGTTAGAAAATTCTAATACGTGCGTGTAACACATTCATGAATATAACTTATGTAAGCTTTGGCGGCCGGTGTCCATAGTAATAAGTTTTTCGGGGAAGTCCGTGTCTTGGTTGTGTTGTTGCCAACATTTCACCCTACTATGTAGAGCTTCTTCAGGGCTAATGCTTTCCTTGGCAGCACCGCAGGAACTGTGACACAACCAAGATGCAGCCTTCTCCGGAAAAACTTATTACTACATTCATGAATATATATTTTTTTCCAAATGTGCAATTCTATCAATGAAGTAAGTGATTTTAACAATTTTATGTTACGGCCAGTGTTGTGGTTATCTGTCCAAAATGGTGTTTGTTTCAGTTTTATGTTTCTCTAGTGTTCCTTTAGCCTGATTTCCAAATTTCATGTGGTGGAGGAAGAAATTGATTTCAGTCACCCAATAGCTGAGGATGAGATCAAGTGATCTCAAAAATATTCCAGTTTTTTTTCCAACATTTTATAAGTGAAGGTGAGTGTATATAAAGTGACTCACAAAACTGGATTCAATACATGAAGACTACTTCACTGTTAATATTTTTAATATTTACATCAGGGTTATTTTTCCCCTTTCATGCTTAGCACCTAATACATAAAATTAATTCCTGTGATAGTTCATATTACAGAACTATTAGTTATTTCTAAAACAACAACGTTACATACCTCTAAAATTAACACAGGAAATCCATGATTATATATGTATGAGGTAACTGTTTCATAATACTCTATTCTGTAAAGCAATAAAAAACTCATTACTTCTCTTAGAAAGTTAGCTCTTGTTTCCCTTTAATGCTCTCACAAAGTTTGTGTTTATGGTTACTGTGGAATTCCATAGAGCAAAGAAATATTTTCACTCAGAAGCCAAAGGTTAAAAGGTGAAGTGAGAGAGTGAAAGTGACCATCTACTGTTCATCCACATTAAGGTGTGCAATATGGTCAACCTGCCTGCCACCTACTGAGTGACCCACTTTGTTACACACACCAATCTGGCTGCCTCTACTCAGAAAAGCTTCAGGGAATACAAGTAAATAAATCCCTAAGTACATTCTTCCACCTTCTTAAATAAAAATAGGGGATTAAAGTGAATAAAAAAGAGAAGTAAAATGAGATTTATTATTTTGGTTTAGTATGAATCTTTTGAGAATAGTAACAGTTTTAGGGTGCAGAGCTACTGAAGTCATTAATGGTTTTTCAAGAAGAAAGACTGCAAGGATCGCATCATAAGCTAGTAATAACGAGGTATATTACCACTATCACAATCATCATCATCATCCTCACACTTTTTACTTTCTCTACTATGTATAGTAAAGTAACAAAGTATTGTATTCCACCCAAAAATTTGATGTCAAAATTTCACCAGAAATATATGTTTTGAGGTCTACTGAATCCAAAAACAACATTTTTAGAAAAAGGTCTGTGTGTGTGTGTGTGTGTGTGTGCGTGCGTGCGTGCGTGCGTGCGTGCGTGCGTGCGTGCGTGCGTGTCTGTGTGTCTTGTCAGTCTGTGGACAGCATAACTCAAAAACAAAAAGTCGGTTGAAAACCAAAGTTGGTATTTAAGTTTAATGTCTTTCAAGGATGTGACACAAAGATTTTGAAGAAAATTGCTCCATCCTAAACTACCCTTTACATGAAAAATTTTTGGAAAATGTTGACTTTCTTGAAAATGGCTCTAATGATTTTATGTTTGAGATATTTTTATGACAAATGAAATATATATCTTGAATTTTTTGGCTATAGCCCATGAAGTCCTATTTACTCTGAATGACTTATGCATAACTGGTAAACCGTAAGAGATAGACAAAGTCTTACTGTACAAAAAATGTAGCGCTTGCTTAAACAGACAATTTATGTCTGAGTAAATTTTTTTCTAGAGTGAACCATTTTGGAGATATTCCAGGTTATTTGTGTGAGGTTTGGAGACCTTATATTTATGTCAAGACAACATTGTTATTCATTTTTTTATATGTTAACCATACAAAGAGAATGAAATTTGAAAGGTTTAAAAGATTTGACTATCACTCAAAGCCTACTGTACTTGTATATTTTCCTTGCAACTATAAAGGAAATAATAAGATAATTTCTGAAAATCTTTATCTCATCTAACATAAAGATATAGGAATAAGGAATAAGAGTTTGTAAGAATGGTTAGTACAAGAGTAAAGAAAGTCATGTGAGTGTAACACATCAGATTTTTTCATTATTTATTAGTATTATTGCCGATATCATCGTCATTGGAATACCTACAACCATCTTAAAAGCTATACTGATTTCATTAAGCTGCTATTTCAGCAAAGTTTAAGATGAAAATAATATCAATAATGCAATATTATATTTTAAATCTACATTGTAAAAATAATTTCTGGACTTTCTATTCTCATAATCTTTGTGTTATTAAGTTTTCAATAGAGGCCACAACAAATTAGGCACATCAAGAATGACTGAGTGCTTTTCATTGTGTTCCTTTTCAAGCTGGACCACATTAATGACCAGGCAAAAATCCTTGTTTTACTTTTGGTGGAGAGGATAAAATATAAATTGATCCTCAAAGTGTTCTAAATTCCAGTGGAAACTGGCCTAGATCTTTCGTCTCTTTTTGAAATGAAAATGACAAAAACAACCAGCTGCTAATCTTGATAGGAAATTACTTGTTTATTATAATTCTTATGGTAAATTTTGTGCTTCATTACAATAAATTTATGTATTTTGGACCCTTAAAAAAGTACTGTACAGCATCCTGGTTCGACTACACGTATGCACCTTATACAAAATATCCAAAGTATTTGTGCATAAGAGAATTGAAATAAAAATGCTAAAATATAATGTAAGTCATTGACTAATGAACAGAATTTTGCATAATATTGTAAAATGTTGTGTGCCATCTTTCCTATTCCTTCTTTTCAATAAGTAGGTACTTAAAATATATCAAAGAGTTTTAAGAATTTATGAGAAAACTACAGATATGATCAAATTATTAGACTAAACCTGATAAATTACTGCATTTTTCATTAGTTAGTAGTGCGTTTTAAATTGAAACATACTCATTTTGGCATTTAAACATCAAGTTTTTGACCATTTTGGATAACATCATTGCAACAAATAACTTTGCATTGAAGACCATATTATATTGGACTGATTTTTGGTTTTCCAAGTCATGTGATACCTTCATTAGAGTATTAATGGCCAGGCATGTTACTAAAATAAGGCTATTTTATCAAGAAATTCCTAAATATTGTAATTTCAGCTCATATTCATATAAACATTAGTAAACATTTACAGATACAGTGCTTAATAATTTTACAAAATATTAAGCCATGATATACCAAGAAATAAAACATTCTCACCAAGCTAAAAGCCATGCATGCAATAAGAGTCAATAACATTTTCTCATATTCAATAATTTTTTAACTATTTATGTATATCTAATGAACATATTTTCAAGAATTATGTGAATCAGAATGTTGAGTATCATAATTGGCCATCTTTGTATATTATGTGTCTTGTGAGAGAGTTAATTCAGAAGTATTATATTTCAGAACAACATTTAAGCTACAATAATATTAAAGTGATTTGGTCAGAAAGTTCACATAGTTGCAGTGGCAGTAGGCATCACCAGCCATTCTACTTGCCATACATAAAGGGAGACCAAGCAGCCATAACCTGCTTATGAAAGAGGATGAAAATTAACCTGCAGCATTAACCAGTTAGTGGAGACAGGATGAATGAAGTTGTTTGCAAGAGATTTAGCTGACAGTAAAGCACATAAATTCATTGCTACTTTCACATGTATGTGAGTGTCAAACAGGTTAAAGTACTTGCTGCAAGGTGTTAAAAATTCAAATTAGGTAGTTCATAGCTGCAGTAGGCAGCTATTTAAGATTGTTTCTTTCAAGAGCAGACTTAACTCCTCTTCTTACTATTCTGGTTAGGTACATTAAAGAGTAAAATAGATTGAATAAATATTTAATGAATAGCTGATTATTTTGATTCTCTGTGAATAAAATAACAGTGGCATTAATCTGCTATTTGGAGCATTTAAAATATGATAGTTATATTGAAAATATTTACAGGACTAATAAAGTGTATAATATTGTAGAATTTGTAAGCCATGACAGATAGGCAAATATTTACTGGACAAACAACATAGCTCTACAATTTAAGGGGCTTAACATAAGCATGCCATGACAAAAACTAATTTTTTTCTTTCTTTTGAATTAAACTATAAATACTTTAAAATGTATCATAGGCTTCGTTTTTCCCAATATAATGATAGTTACCAGAATTACAAGCATTTAAAGTCCATAGATTTCATGGGTGGTAAGAACACATTTTTAATGCTTGTTTTTTTTATTCTTATTTTTCTTCTCATAAAAGTCTTTCATATCAAAATTATTTGACAGAGGTGCATGGAATTTGTTCCCAGTGTATCTAGATACATGCTTGTTAATGCAAGCCACCCATTTTTACATAATATTTTCATACTTTTGTAAAAAATATTTAAATATACCAAAATGTTATGTATTTTGAATTTTATACATAAATATTTTTCATTTAAGATCAATAGGTTGTATAAGTATGAAATCTCTTAACATGATAGTATTAAATGAGAAAGGTACCTAATTAAAGTCACAAATATGTATAATTATAACAAGTAATGAATATTGCTGGTAATAACAAAGAATGTGCAATTTAAACTGTTGTTGTTAGCTAATGCTGGATTTCTGACAGTGAAGTCATTAATCCTCTTGCTCTCCAATATTTTTCACTGATGGATGGGACACTAGGAGTGGCCGGGCATATTTGAAGGTGGCCTCGATCCATTTCCTCTTGCAGATCACATAGAGGACAGAGTGGTGAAGAATATATCCCAATTCTGTTTAAATGTTTTGCCAGACAATCATGTCCTGTAATCAACCTGAAGGTTGCAACGCAATTTAAACTATAACTATTTTTTCATTTAATAAGTAGGTCCATATTATTTCAGCTAATGTAGGACTTACACCCCCCAGGACTCACAAGCCAGTGCCTAATTAGATGCCTGTCAGGGAGCACAGGAGCTTATGGACCAGATGAAATGAAGACCTGGAAGCAGGTGGTCAGCCAAGCACCAGGTATGATAGTTAGGAAGAGGATGATATGAAATGCAGGCAAAATCAATAATTGGAAAGGTGATAATGGAGCAATTGGTGGAATGAGTGGTGGAGGAAACTGGGGAACCCGGAGAAAATCCACCCTGACACCGCTTTGTCCACCACGAATACCACATGCAGGTCCCTGGGATCAAGCCTGAGCCATCTAGATGGTATGTGAATGCTCTAACCGCTCGGCACGGCGTCACCCTTGAATAATTGAATTCAATTGAATATTGAATTTATTTCAAGTAACATTTTTTATGAAGCGTAGGGAAACGGCAACCACATTGTCCAGTGGGAAACCACTGCAAACAGCCTTCCGAGCATTGGCAGGAAAAACCTAAACCTTTCGGGGTTGGGAGGAAATGCCCAATCCCTATCTCAGGAACTGCAGATCTCCCCAAGTACCCTGGTGATAAAACAAAGACCTTAAGCTTTGGACTAATCCCTCACCTTAAGTAAAGTCAGATTCAAAAGGAAAATGTGAGCCTCAGACCCGAGGTAAACCCCTGACGTCACAATGGTGGTTGAACAGGGAAGTTGAAGAAGAAGGACATTTTTTCTGACACAAACTATTTTTCAGTTCTTTCATCATTTGTGAAAGTGCTGTCACCATTTGGTTGCAATGGAAAGGTAATATAATTTCAAGGTCAACAAATAGCAAGCTGCTTTTTAAAGATATTTACTTTAGCCTCCTGTTTCAACTGTATAACTACAATAAAGAGTGTAATGAAACTATTTCTGTAAGAATTTATTTCGATTAACATTTAGAAAATAAAGAAATAAGCTTTTGTACGAATACTTTATAAAAGCTACATTAAAATACACAAAAGTGCTATAGAAAGTCCTATGAATATAACACATGACTTTGTTTAACCACTGTAACTTACTTAAACATTTATTCAGCAAGTTATAGATTAAAATGCTTTTTTTCTACTTCTTGTTCTCAAAATAATGTTTTCTGAGAAGTGTTCAATACACAATTTGTTACACTTACATGAAGCACACAGGACCCAAATATGATAGTCAAATGTTTAAGAATGTTGTAGAATCCTAGACTTGATATTTTGGATACATTTTGCATGCCATTGGGAAACAGAAGAATGAACATAGTATTTTTGAAACATACAGCTTAAAATACTAAAATTCTATGCAACACAAATTTTTTGTTAAGTTCTAAAGCAATAAAAAAAGGAATTTAATATAAATTGCATGTTTTAGAATCCTCTACTTTTTTCTGAAATAAATTTTGTCTGTCTCCTATGGATTCAAAGTTATATAAAATTTATTCAGGCTACTCACAGAAAATTCAGTGTTTGATTTATTGACATGAGGAATAATATGTATACAAAGTCTTAATCAAAATCATTGGGGGCTCATTTGAGAAAATAAAAACTATATCTATTCCCTACACAGATATAAATTACTTATCATATACAAATTAGCACCTACTCATTCTTTTGTTCAGTACCAATTATCCTAGGTCATTCTTTTGTTTAGTTGAACTGCACTAATCATAATAAATATATTTTGTTATTTTTCATACAATTTAACATTTTCTGCTCAAATCTTTGACATAGTATCTAAATTTAGATTTTATTTATGAAATAATCCAGATAAACATCCTTCCACTTCTGATCTTCCCAGATAAATTCTCATGCTCCACTTGAGAATTCATTGGTTAGGTCAGATCTTTATACTACTTGTGAAAAATTCTCCATATAAAGACAGTTTGGTTTAGGTGGATATTATTGAAAATCTTCATATCACATCCTTGGAAGTTACTGAATTTAAGTATGGCATTTATATAACTTTTCATGGAGTTATGGTGTTCACATTACATACACTATGTAAACTATTTTTTCCTTCCTTTCTTTTGATACCAGGGACCCCAAATGACCTATTTTCAATGAAATCTCAATATTAAACTTTTAGGTGCAATACAATACCACTGAGCTACCATGGCAACATGTCAGCAGTATGAAATGAAATTCTCCATGCGACTTGGATTTCCTTGGTAAACCACAAGGAGATCTCAAATACATTTAGCATACCCTAACGGCGATTTACAACATGTAAGTATTTTAAGTCCCAGGCTTCATAGTTTAAAACCAGAACAAGGTCAAATAATGTAAAGGTAGCTCAGTGGTTAGAGCAACCAGATGGAGATTGGGAGATTCATGGTTCAAATCCAACTATGCATTTCTCAGTCTGAATCTACCTTTCCAAACTTTGTTCTACACATGGCATTGTGGAAGAACAATAATTGCCAATATTATTAAGGTAATGAATTGGCAACCATTGTCAATAGTTTTGCAGACAGTATAAAGACAAAAAAACATTAATACAAAAATATTTCAACATAAGATATGTATAACATATATCTGATTGGTAATCAGAGGATATGGTCGGTGAGACCCGTAAACCAAAGACAGGTGTGGTCCTCCAGACATTCTGGGGGTTGTGAGAGAGCGATGTGACTGCCAAAACATAAAAATATGGTGCTCTCTAAAAAGCGGTTACATTTACTGCTAAGTCTCTTCAATATTTTTCTAGTGCCCCATTCATCAGTGAAAAATATTGGACAGCAAGAGGATTAATGACTTCATTGTCAGAAATCCAACATTAGCTAACAACAACAACATTAATGAAATAGGACAAATAAAAATATGTATCTGAAAACCTGATAGAAAACTCTAAAATAATAAGATAAAATAGAAACTATTTGCATAAAATTATAGTTAATTATTATAAAAGTGATAAAAAATTACTAACTACAGGAATTACATAAAGATTGAAAAGAGCATTTCAATATAAAAAGAGTTACTTGTTAATTTATTGCTTTCCTCATCCACAAATATGTAACAACAGTTTTTAATGGCAGTCTTAAACAATTTACTTAAACTTTTAAATTTCCTTTCACAGCCCCTAAAAATTGAGTTCAAGATCAAGCTTTTGACAAAAATCTTCAATACCTTGGTGATTAATGTATGGTTAGAACAAAAATTAAGTAGGTATATAATGTAGGAGTTTTAAGTGTATGTTTGTTTAGTTTATTAAAAAGGAAAGCAGTATTGCACCTTCACTTCTATTTCTGTGGATCATCCTTTCTCTTCCTCTTTTTATGACCCTTAGTTGCAGCATCTGACATTAATGTATGCTGTTATATAGCAAAAAATTCTTAGCAACCAGTTTTACCACTCCATTATAACATCCATGCTCTTAGGTTATATCACATGTAAAACGCTACTGAATTTGCTGCATGACAGTTATTTTTCCTGCTTCAAAGTGACAATACTTAGAAAACAAGATGACATTCCTCTGCAAAACTACATTTAGAACAGAGATAAATTCATATATGCAAGACTCTAGAGAAAGTACTGCAGAAAGTGAATTAAAGTTGTAATATAAAATATATTGCTGCAGGATTTATCCCAAAGGGTATTTCCTGAATTTTCATTTTAATTTTAACAACCGTTTAGCTGAAAAGAAAATCTTTTATTTCTTAAATGTGAAATATTTGTATTGAAAGTATAGTTTGTCATAATTTTTATTTTGGCAGAGCAACAATAACCAGTAGCCTGATCATTTCTTGTAGCTTGCTTCCACCAGCCCGACCCTGAATTATGCTTTGGTCCAGAAACTATACCATTTTGCTCATTTTGTTACCTAATATGATTATAAAACAAAATTATATTGTTAGCTGTTTGACAAAACCATGTTACACTCACATTATTGTATTAAACTCAGAGGTTTTCTCTCTCCCCTCTCACTTTTTATATTCCTTCTCGCTTTCTCACTCCCTGACTGCCTCTCCTTATACTCTAAGCCTGTTTCTCTCAATCTTCTCTATCTCTCTCAATATTTCATGCTGTCATTCTTCTTCTGTCACTGTAGTAGAGTCTTAAAACTCTTGCCTTCTCATTTCTCTCTTCTCTCTCTCATGCCCCCCCCCCTCTCTCTCTCTCTCTCTCTCTCTGTTTGAGTAGGTAACATATTCGTTCATATGATATTTCTAGGACTACAGTAAACTAATAAACTGCTTCCCTCCAGATTTTACTAAAAATGAAAATGCATGTGCATGAATATTAGTTCGGAAAATTTGGTACAATGCCTTAAGTATTGAACCTGTCAACATTTTGTAAGTGATTAAGCTTGTCAGAAAAACATTGCTTACTAACTTAAATCATTTAACATTTCAGAGGTAGAGTTAGAGTTTTTGAATTTGTACAAACAGCACATTTGTTAATGACACTGTCAATTCCCAGGATCACATCAACGTCGTCGGTGTACCGGAATTTTGTCTCGCAGGAGTTTTTATCATAACACTAAATCTACTGTCAGATTCTCGTAGTCCTCGGTAGTATAGTGGTTAGTATCCCCGCCTGTCACGCGGGAGATCGGGGTTCGATTCCCCGCCGGGGAGATGAAGTTTTAAGTTGTAAAAAATTGCACATAAAATACTACATTTTGACGGGAAAAAATTTGTGCGATGTACATTTTATTTTGATTACCACTGGTAGTGCAACCGAACTATAGCCAGGCTCATTGCCTGAAAGTAAACATGAACAATGATGAAGGATATCACTCGTAATCCTTGGTAGTATAGTGGTCAGTATCCCCGCCTGTCACGCGGGAGACCGGGGTTCGATTTCCCGCCGGGGAGGTAACATTGTAGTTCATCTTATTATGTTCTGAAAGTATTATACATCAGTGGAAATAATTATCAATACCCGTTTCCTAATGGGAGACATGTTTCATAGTAATCGAGCCATTCTTAAAAGAGCCTATAACTTCATTAAAAATCTGATGTGTTGCACTCACATGACTTTCTCTACCTACTCTTGTACTAACCATTCTTACAAACTCTTATTCCTATATCTTCTTCGTGTTAATTAAGATAAACATTTGTACAAATTATCTTATTGCTTATTTCCTTGTAGGTACAAGGGGAATGTTAGAATACAGTAGGCTTTGTGCGATAGTCGAATGTTTGAGATTCTGTTGTCTTTGCACACTTAACATATAAAAAAATGAGCAACAATGATCCATTTCACGAAAGTTCTAAGTTTTCCAAAACTCGCATACATAACAAGGAATATCTCAGAAATGGTTCACCCTACAAGAAAGTTTATTGAGACATAAATAGTGTATTTTAGCAAGATTACATTTTTTTGTATAGCATAATTTGGTCTATCTCTAACGGTTTACCAGTTATGCAAAAGTCGTCCAGAGTAAATACGACTACAGGGTCTATAGCCAGAAAATTCAATATATATATTTCATTTGTCATAAAAATATCTCAAACATATGACATTTTAATCAAAATCGTTAGAGCCATTTTCAAGAAAATTAAAATTTTTGAAAAATTTTCCATGTAAAGAGTAGTTTAGGGTGGGGCTATTCTCTTCAAAATCTTCGTGTCGCATCCTTGCAAGACATTAAACTTAAATACCAACTTTGGTTTTTAACCGACTTTTCGTTTTTGAGCTATGCTGTCCACAGACTGACACACAGACACACACACGGACCTTCTTCTAAAAATGCTTTTTTCGGATTCAGGGGGCCTCAAAACATATATTTCCGGTGAAATCTCGACATCGAATTTTTGGGTGGAATACAATACTTCCCCTACTTACCAGTAGAAAAAGAAAAAAAAATCTGATGTGTTGCAATCACATGACTTTCTCTACTCTTATACTAACCATTCTTATTCCTATATTTTCTTTTTGTTAGTTAAGATAAACAATTGTACAATTTATCTTATTCCTTATTTCCTTGCAGGTGCAAGGGGAATATTGGAATACAGCAGGCTTTGTGGGATAGTCAAATGTTTTAAAGCTTTGAGATTCTGTTGTGTTTGCTCACTTAACATATAAAAAAATGAACAACGATGATCCATTTCACGAAAGTTCTAAGTTTTCCGAAACTCACACACATAACAAGGAATATCTCCGAAATGGTTAACCCTACAAGAAAATTTATTTAGACATAATCTCGGACGTTTCAGGACTTGGTATCGGACGTTTGAAGACTTCTCTGTTTGAAAATTTGGAACTGCTTCAATATTAGAAATTTTTTCAAAGCTAGAATTTTTATGAAAATTTCGAAATTTTTCAAAATTTGAAATTTTTTCAAAATTTGAAATTTCTTAAAAATTTGGAGTTCTTCAAAATTTATATTTTTTGTAAAAATTTGAAATTTTATTTTGAATTAATTTCAAAAATTGAAATTTTCAAAATCTGAATTTCAAAATTTCCATTTTTCGAAGTTTTTATTTTTTTGAAGTTTCTTAAATGTGACTTTTAGAATTTGAAATTTCACGACGTGGTCTCGGATGCTTCACGACGTTTCAGGACTTGGCCTCGGACTTTTCACTTGTTCTTGGACGTTTGACTTCTCTTTTTGAAAATTTGGAACTGCTTCAAAATTGGAAATTTTTTCAAAGCTAGGAATTTTTTGAAAATTACGAATTTCTTGAAATGTAGAAATTTTTCAAAATTTGGAATTTTATCAAAATTTGCAATTCTTTGAAAATTTGAAATTTTTTAAAAATTTGGAATTTTTCATAATTTGGATTTTTTGTAAATATTTTGAATTTTATTACCATTTAAGAATTTTTCAAAATTTGAATTCTCTTCAAAATTTGGAATTTTCAAAATATGAATTTCAAATTTTCCATTTTTCGAAGGTTCTATTTTTTTGAAATTTCTTAAATGTGACTGAAAATTTGAAATTTTACGACTTGGTCTCGGACGCTTCACGACTTGGTCTCGGTCGTTTGACGACGTGGCCTCGGATCTTTCACGACTTGGTCTCGGACGTATGACGTCTTGGTGTCGGACGTTTGACGATTTGGCCTCGGACGTTTGACGACTGTATTTTTCGAAACTCACACACATAACAAGGAATATCTCCGAAATGGTTAACCCTACAAGAAAATTTATTGAAACATAAATTGTGTATTTTAGCAAGATCTACATTTTTTGTAGAGTGATTTGGTCTATCTCTAACGGTTTACCAGTTATGCAAAAGTCGTCCAGAGTAAATACGACTACAGGGGCTATAGCCAGTAAATTCAAGATATACATTTCATTTGTCATACAAATATCTCAAATGTATGGCATTTTAATCAAAATCGTTAGAGCCATTTTCAAGAAAATCAACATTTTCGAAAAATGTTCAATGTAAACGGTAGTTTAGAGGGTAGGGCTATTTTCTTCAAAATCTTCGTGTCGCATCCTTGAAAGACATTAAACTTAAATACCAGCTTTGGTTTTTAACCGACTTTTCGTTTTTGAGTTATGCTGTCCACAGACTGACAGACTGACACACGGACCTTTTTCTAAAAATGCTTTTTTTTTTTTTGGATTCAGGGGGCCTCAAAACATATATTTCCGGTGAAATCTCGACATCGAATTTTTGGGTGGAATACAATACTTTCCCTACTTACCAGTAGAGAAAGTAATACAGGGAGGTGCCACACAAAAATTCGATATTGAAATGCATACTTTGGGGCCTCCTAAACTAAAAAAAAAAAAAAAGGATTTTAGAAAAACGTCCGTGTGTGGTCGGTTTGTGTATCTGTATCTCTCAACAGCCCCCCAATTCAAATATATATTTTACATAGGCTTTTTTTGTTATTTTGTATTTTCTGCACAATGACTCTAAAGATTTTGATTAAAATACATATTTAGGCTATTTTCATGATAAATACAAAATGTGATCTTGAAATTTCTGGGAATAGCCTCTATCTGAACTACTTTTGTAGTGATTTTTTGTACATTTTACGAATAACTGTATACTGCATTAAATTAAATAAATATAAAATAGTCATATATGGATTGCCGCCCGGCCACTGCGTCCCCCATCTGAACCCACTACAGGCATCATGAGTGGGGCGCAGTACTGAAGGGTGGGACGTGGTCAGCAGCCCGAGCCCTCCCGGCTAGTTATGCGTCCTTCATGACCTGGGATCACTACTTCATCAAGTAGCTCCTCATTTGGCCGCTCTGGAACCTAACGAGGCTTAGTGCACCCCGTGCCAGACCTTCCAGAGGGGGAAAAATCCTCACGCCGGTTTCGGGGAGCGAATCCGGATCATCCGCGCCAGAGGCAGGCCCCCTACCACTGCGAGGAGGTGTTCATAATATGATTAGCTGTCCTATTTCCAAATTTTATAATAATTTTGCACATTATTATACGTTATCAAATATTTTTACATTATACGTTTTTTATCCTTTATCATTCATATCTAAACATGTCTTTTTACAGATTTATTACCAGACCGTGTCTTTATTACAACCCTAAAATAGGACAACTAACCAAATACTGGATTTTCTCTCTGGTAAACCGGAAGAAGTAGCAAAGCTGTCACTACACAAAAAATGTAGATCCGGTAAGCTCACTTTATGTGCCCTTGGTGGGAGGGGCAGTAACTACTTCCGAGATATATGTTAATGTTGGTTTGAATGTTCACATACTTTATACTTTTCCCCAATTGTACATCGCTATTTCTTTTTTCTTTCTTTCCTTCTTTTTCGTGTCCATGCAAAGAGAACAGATTTTCAAAACCCACACACAGCGACTGGCTTTAAAGATTATTGCTTTAGCTTATTGTATTCGGCTTATACCTACGCTACCTAGGAGTTATGAAGGTTTATCTGTATTAACAAGAAGTAGATAAAAGAATAAGTTGTGCAAAAACAGCTTGCAGAAGAGTGGAGAAAGTCATATGAATGCAGCCAGTGTTCGAATCAGACTTTCTGACGAGGGGTGGTGGGGACTTAGTAATGGTCGTGGTGGTGGTGGCGGTAGTGGTAGAGCTAATGGTAGTGGTAGTGGTGGTAGTAGCAGTGGTAGTAGTGGTGGTAGTACAGTTTTACCTGGGAAGTGTAATATCAATATTATTTGAAGTTGAGGTCTGAGATTGGAACTGGAATACTAAAAATACATCACCGTCATCACTTTCGTTTGCTTGTGACAAATTTATCAATGCTGACAAACAATAGAACAGTGAGTTGCAAGAAACTGAACTGAATACTGCAAGCTGCAGTTCTCATTTCTATAGCGTTCCACTCTTAGAAGACAGTATGGAGTTAAATGGGACATCTCTGTCTCTATCTAGCGCATACAAGTTGCCATTAGCCGCGTCCTTTTCTACCCTCGCGCTGTTGCCAGATTCCTAATAGCATGGTATAAATATTCATTTGTTATAAATTTCAGATTTGAACACATTATCCTATGCAGAATTTTTTTCTCTATCACGTTATATCCTTTTCAGAGTCATTGTACATTTCTATAGGTCCAAATTTCTTCAGAAAACGTTTTTTTCAATAGAAGCCCGATATTTGCTGTTTCTATACTCATCCCGCACTAACTAACAAAATAACTGCTAGAATGCATCTACATTTTTTTCTTAGGTAGAGTATACCATAGTGCTACTACCTGCCCACTTTGAATTCTCTATGTTTACCCAGTTAAGTGTTATAATTTTTAAAATTAAATGTTTTCGGAAAATTTTATATATGTGCACTGCAAAAGTTACGCAGTGTGAAACTTTTTTGTTATTGAGTTTACATCAGGGAACCAGCGAGAGCAAATGTTGAGGAAGGTTGGAGAAAGTTTTTAAAATAAACCTCTTTCTTTTATCCAGTAAGGCAAACAAAAGGTATTCATCTATTCAGTGTCAGGCCTGACACAGAAGATAGTATAAGGAGCAGCACTAGCATTAGTTCGAAAGAAGCCGTGTGTGTAACTGTGAGCTGTTATTGCGTTATTTGTTTAATATTTTTGTAAATATTTGTAGTTATGGAGGGGGAAGCTAGGAAGGGACGATATGTTGGTAAATTAAGAAGTAAGGAACGCCAAATAATTATGAATGTGTTAGATTATTTTTGAAGCAAAATGCGTGTAAGGCAGTAAAAGAAACAGCTAAGGCTATAGGGTGTTCAGAAGCAGTAGTGTGTATGATTAAAAAGGAACTCATGAAAGGACCTCTAAAAACGCCATCGAAAAAGAAAGCAAAAAGGGCGGGACTACACAAAACGTTAGGTTAACGCAATATAATTGAATAGTGCAAGGTGGAGTGCGACGAATTGTTCATTCTTTACAGTTTGCAAATATTCCACCCAGGCTGAATATAATTTTGTCACGATTCAACAGTGATGAGACCCTACCAAATTTCTCAAGGGCCACTCTTAGTCGGTTCTTACATGATTTGGGGTTCGAATATGAAAGAAGGGGTAACAAGTGCATATTAATAGAAAGAGACGATACCATCAGATGGCGACATAAATATCTAAAAGACGTAAAAAGGTTTAGGGACCAGGGAAATCAGTTGTTTATACAGACGACTCATTTGTAAATTCAGGTCATACAGTAACAAAGGCATGCAGGGATACCAAAGTTAAAAGTGCCCATCTCGTCAAGCAGCAATTGAAGGACTAAGTACAGGACTCTGGTCACCTCGGGGTCGCTCGTGGAGAAAGATTCGCAACTAGTACATGTTGCAACACTGCGCTCCATTTAACGTGTACAGTCTTCTAAGGGTGGAATGCGCTTTAGAATTGTGACCCTGAATGCCAACCCAACTAATGAAGCTGAGAATTGTTTAATGTTTAGCTTACTTGCGATATGGTACCTTTGCTTACTCACAGCTCGCACTCGTACTATATACAACCTGCAACGAGAGTTTTTTAAAAGAACAGTAATAGTAAATACAGTAAGCAGAAAAAAATACTTCTCTAGCAGGGAAGGAAATTTTCTTGGCTAGTCGGGGAAACTATTTAATGAGAGGGGAAAATGCCACCCCCAATTCCCCCGTTAATTCGAAACCTGAATACAGCACATCAGATAACATTATTCAGTTCTTGCGATGCCTGGAAAGAGCATGGAAATTCCAGGTCAGCATATGTGACTAACGACTCTGCTTCCTGTATACCTTTTGTGTATGCATACGTACTTACAACGAAATGTGTAATAAAACTATTTCTGCAAAGGTAAACCTTTGCAGCTTAACACGAAGTACTAGATATAAAAGAAAGCTTTCCTA
Source organism: Tenodera sinensis (assembly GCA_030765045.1). Lineage (NCBI taxonomy): Eukaryota > Metazoa > Arthropoda > Insecta > Mantodea > Mantidae > Tenodera > Tenodera sinensis. Next base: position 71,760,432 of record CM060968.1, read on the forward strand.
GGAATAATTTGTAATAGCCATCTAAATATAAACGTTAGTGGTTAGAGAAAATATGCAAATTGAATGTAACACATCATGTTTAAGTTCTGCTGTTTTCTTCCCGCGTATATGCTCTCCGACCTCAAGGTTATGTAATAGGACATATAAATTTATTACTCCATGTAGTTTTTACTGATTCTGTGCAAATGCATGACTGCATAGTGAATGTCTTTTGTTTTTGTTTGAATCGCGAGTGTGCGATCCAGGTAACGTTAATGTTTAAAGGAAATTGACTTTCAATGATAGGTTAACGAGTGGAAAAGTAGACGCTGGAAAAGAAAATTGTAGTGGATAAATGAAACAGCAAACACCTTCATTTAACCACATGCTGCAGATCTCTTCCGAATGTTCTTATGGTGAACAACACGCTCCAAATTGACAAGGTAGGAAATGAAAATGTGCATGGAAAGTTTGCACATTCAAAGCTAAATTAGACATAAGAGGGTATTTATTTTGCTAGTGTGGCCTGAATGTTACAAAACCCACCAAGTTGTAATTATCTAATCTAGTATAATTTCAAAATGCTGCCGAGTGATTGATAGTATTCGTGGCCAAGATTACGTCCAAACATTTATGCTTTTGTTTTATCCAAATAGGCATGCGCTCTGGCCATGATAGAGGTGAAGCTTAGAGACTTTGACCCTTGTTCGGCTGGAACGGTTTAGAGACATGATTTATAATTTTAGGAAAATCACATTATCAAACTGCGTATTTCTTCCTCTACTGCGCACTTACAGTAGAGGAAGTGTTGTATTGCGTCCAAAAGTTCGACACCTACGCTTCATAGGAAATACATGTCTTGAGAATCCCTGAATTTATATATATAAAAACACATTTTAAGAACAGGCGCGCGCGCGTGTTTGGGTGTGTGTGTGAACAGCATAACTCAAAAACTAAATTTGGTATTTAAGTTCAGCGTTTTCTAAGGATGTCACATCCAGGTGGAATACCTCTGCTCTATTTAGTAACCTAACCTCTTTGCCTGGTAGCCGTAAGCGATGAACACTTAGCGGCTCTCATAGTCCTCGGTAGTATAGTGGGGTTCGATTCCCCGCCGGGGAGGTGAAATTTTAATTCCCCTCATTATGCTCTATTACATATTATACATAACTGAAAATACTGCATTCTCAGGGGAAAGCGTATATATGCAGTACATTTTATTTTTATTGCCGTTAGTAATGCAACAGAACTATGACCTGGCTCAATTAACCAATTTACTTGAGAGTAAACCTGACCCGTGGTGATTCTTTCTCTCGTAATCCTCGGTAGTATAGTGGTCAGTATCCCCGCCTGTCGCGCGGGAGACCGGGGTTCGATTCCCCGCCGGGGAGGTGAAATTTTAATTCCCCTCATTATGCTCTATTACATATTATACATAACTGAAAATACTGCATTCTCAGGGGAAAGCGTATATATGCAGTACATTTTATTTTTATTGCCGTTAGTAATGCAACAGAACTATGACCTGGCTCTATTAACCAATTTACTTGAGAGTAAACCTGACCCGTGGTGATTCTTTCTCTCGTAATCCTCGGTAGTATAGTGGTCAGTATCCCCGCCTGTCACGCGGGAGACCGGGGTTCGATTCCCCGCCGGGGAGGTGAAATTTTAATACATCTTATGTTCTAAAAGTATTATATTATTATCTGACCCGTGTGTGGGCAATGTTTTGAGAGGTAGAAGTTGAACTTAAAAATTCAATGCCACGGCGTGTGTGTTTAAAAACACCAACAGTAAGTTTGATGGCATAAATAAATGATAATGTGGTGCATTGTTTACCCTTTCCTCTCAGCCGTATCGGGTGTGACCTTGGCCTTGGGTTGCTTATGCCTTTCACCAGACTCTCGACAAGTGACCTGTATTTTACATGTGACAAGGCATGGGTGCTTGCCTGGGAATTTTGAACCTTGTGCAAAATGTACGAGTTTATTATCCCCAAAAACTCTTTCATTGCTACTACAGACACATCAGCCCAAGTTTTCCAAATAGAGCATGGGGACAATTGTAACGCGGCAATTTTTTCTCTCGCGTATCTATTTGTTTCCTTAGCAATTTGAGATATTAGCTCATCAGCAAAAAATAAACTAAAGTATTCAATTGGCTCAGCATCAAAGGCAAGATTCAGTTTTGGACCTACATTCTTGGAAAAGGTAGATATATTATTTAGGTTTCTGGTCAGTTTTGCCTATCAATTTTCATGTATCGGCACACGCAAAATTCGCAGCACTTGTGTCGCTTTCTCTCTCACTTACGGACTCTCAGCACCGGATACTTCAACATCATTCTCCTCCTCAAATTCATTGTCCACATTGTCATCACTCACTGCATCCAACTCAGATTGAATCATTAACCTTAATTCTTCCACATGTTCATCGCACAACACATCAAATTTTCGTTTCCAATTCCAGAAGGACCCGGTTTATACGCGCTCGAAGCTATTGCAGAAACATTTCCTCTGTATGTTGGAATAGTTAAAATAATTTCCGGACAGATGGCAGTATAGGCTGGGTAAAGCTTCCACGAACACTGTGATACCTGTAACATGCTGCCAGAAGCGTTACTTCTTGTAATTAAGACGAGAAAACGTGAAGAGCTTTGCTGTCGATCATACGACCGTACAGGCATTACTGCCGTGTCGATCATATATCGACATACGACCGCAAAGGGTTAAGAATGTCTCGATTACTAGGAAACATTAGGTAACAGGTTATTATTTTTATTTATGCATAATACTTTTAGAACATAATAAGCTAAATTAAAAGTTTACCTCCCCGGCGGGGAATCGAACCCCGGTCTCCCACGTGACAGGCGGGGATACTAACCACTATATTACCGAGGATCACGAGAGAAAGAATAACCACGGGTCATATTTACTCTCAAGCAAATTGGTTAATAGAGCCAGGCGATAGTTCTGTTGCACTACAAACGGCAATAAAAATAAAATGTACTACATATATATGCTTTCCCCTGAGAATGCAGTATTTTCAGTTACGCATAATACGTGATAGAGCATAATGAGGGGAATTAAAATTTTACCTCCCCGGCGGGGAATCGAACCCCGGTCTCCCGCGTGACAGGCGGGGATACTGACCACTATACTACCGAGGACCACGTGAATGAGGAGGTATTCGTTGCTAACACTTACTCCCAGGCAAAGAGGTTAGGTTATTAAATAGAGCAGAGATATTCCACCTGGGGTGGCCGAATACTTCTTAGACAGTACATAAAATTTAAAATATTCCTACAATCAGTAGGTATAACACATATCCTGTATGATCACAAGTAACGAGAAATATTTCAGAGAGATTTGACTTGCTCTCTAAGAATCCATTTTGCTTACTATACCGGTTAGCTAGTATCTATTACTGATGGGCTTTTGGAAATAATAAACAAATTCTCAGCAAGAAAAGATTAAAACTACTTTCCAGATGCTGCGAAAAACGATAACGCACTAGAATGGATTACAAGTCAATTTTGCACCACCACCATCAATTCGTCTGACCAGTGGCGTAGTTAAGTTTTTGGTGGCCCCTGTAAATAAATGTTGGGGGCCCTACTTGCTAATAAAGCTTAAATGGAGATATTAAAATATTATATATTTACACACATGGAATAAGTGTTAAAATAACACTCCCTGATTACCAACACTAATGCTTATTTTTCCTAAATAAACAATATACACTCGCTAAACGTACAATGCACATTGGAACAAAATAGTTATCTGTCAATGTTCTGTGCAACTCAGGTATTAACCCAAACAAACTTCTATTTGTGGTATTTCAGATATCGTTCAGAAGCATTGACTAAGGTTCATACCTGACCAAATTCTAAAATAATCCAATTTATTGGCCAATCGACTACATTTTCTCATAGGTACTAGTCGTATTTACTATATAGCTTTTTCGGCTTTTATAAATAACTATTGAATAAAATACCGTACTTTAATGAATTTCACTACATGATAGTGAATGCTTTTGAAAGCATGCACATTTGGAGGTAAGCTTTTTTCATACTTTTAAGCAAGAAAGGATAGGAAATGTTTACATGGTGCACTTCTGTTGTCAATATGTCATCAATGAACTGCATCTGTCCCAGTGCTTCTTCTTAGTGATTTTTCATGATTGTATCGAATATAAAATGTCATTTTTAACAAAACTATCAAAGGCAGTGTGCCCTACCCCCTCTGCTGAGCCAATATTTATGCTACTGTCTCTGACCTATGCATGAAATTAATAGAAAGTCTTTGCAAATGTCCGTTGACAATTCACTGAAAGTAAAAATCGAGAAAATGTCAACTTGTGATTTTTGGTGTTATGCACTCAAAGAGTAAACTGAACTCAGTGTGGCGAAGAGGGGGGGGGGGGGACTTAATTATGGAATTGACGGAATAAAACACCCAAAGCTGAGGAAAGTCAGTGGCGATTTGTTTTCCTCTCTGCCATACCACATACTGTAGCAATCTGGCAGGCGCGGCGTGTCATTTATTTCCGCCACATTTTTTAGAGCAAACAAATGAAATAGTGTGCTAAAATTCTTAGGAATACTTTAATAATATTTATACACTTAAAATAATTTAAAGAGAAAAAGTAATCCAATGTTTTGATAGGAAAATCCTTTTATTTCCTCCAATAAAAGTGGGTGTTTTGCAACACTGCAACATACTGTCACTGGGCAGTACTGCTTTTTAGTGTAATGTCCACTGCAGTTTAATGTAATATCGGCCATATTGAATTCTTGGGAACTGCCAATAAGCTATTTCCCCAATACTTAATCCTTCTCATGCTGAGCTTTGACTAGCACCAGTAGCGGAATTTAAAATGTGTCAGTAGAATAATCATAGAATTTCTAATAAACAAATGCTGCGACAGTTGTGCTGTTCTCTACATTTCAACATCGGTGACCAAAACGTAATTACATATTTTTTACCGCTTAATTTTGAAGCCCGGCCCGAGCCAAATAAACATGTTTCAAATTAGGCTCGAACCCGGCCCTGGCAGATCTCTAATACAGCTAGGTCATACTTCTGTTGCGCTACTAACGCAATAAAAACAAAATTTACTGCAGGTATGTACTTTCCCATCGCAGTCCTGTATTTGCAGTTATGTGTAATACTTTTAGGACGTAAATAAGACGAATTAAAAATATACCTCCCCGGCGGGGAATCGAACCCCGGTCTCCCGCGTGACAGGCGGGGATACTGACCACTATACTACCGAGGACCACAAGAGAGGTTTGTTAGTCATTTAGAGTTTCAGACAAACAGGTTCAGAGAGCCAGGTCGTACAGCCTTATCAATAGTCCCTGGCACCAATGCAAGGAGTTAGTATATCAGTAAATAATTCTAGGTACACAGCGTTATCTGAAACTAGACTTGTACTTCTGGTTGCATGTAACGTAAGTGCGATCTGAAGCATGAGTCCAGCTTAAGATATCTCCTTGTACTTAGAATTATTTATTGTTGTGCTGGCTCGTTGCATTTCTGCCATGAAACATGAGGTGGTGAAAAAAGCGTAGTTCTGTTGCACTACAAACGCTAATAAAAATACAATTTATCACACATATACACTTTCCCATCACAATGTGGTATTTTTGGTCATGTGCAGTACTCTTAGATGATGAGATGAACTAAAAATTTTACCTCCCCGGCGGGGAATCGAACCCCGGTCTCCCGCGTGACAGGCGGGGATACTGACCACTATACTACCGAGGACCACGTGTTGTAGTGGGAAAACTTTGGGTTCTAATACACGAATAGTGTGCTGCACCACTTTCTTTACTCATTGTAGGCCTGGGTGATTCATGCTTACACGCTGGTCTACTGATCCCAAGGTCGCGGATTCAAACCAGGCCCAGTTTTAACTGTGCCTAATAGCGACAGCCATGTCAGTAGATTTCCTGGCATGTTTAGGGCTTATGCGGGACTAAATATCGGCTCACCGGCTGCGCTGATATTACCTTGGCAATTGGCAGCGAGGTTAAGAAACAAAATATTCATTTGTCTTTGTTTACCATTCATTAGTCGATATTTATATAAGTCAATGTGTGTACCTATAAGCTCCTACACCCTTGCACAGTTTTCAACCAACATTTAATACATGTTCTTTGGGATTGTGGGGTGGTATAACAAACTATCCCCAAATGTAATGGGAGTATAAACTGCATAAAACAAATCTGGTGAATTAAATGCACATTATCTTCTCTATGCACTATTGTATACAATTCTACTGACTCTTCTTGCAAGAACTTATTTATAGATATACTTCTTCATACCGAACGGGATGGCTCAGGCGTAACGTCTGTGGCCCGCATTCGGGAGGTCCCGGGTTCGATCTCCGTGGGCACACACTCTTACATAGGTTTTTCCGTGGTTTTCCCATGTGATTTAGGCGAATGCTGGGGTGCATTATTTCATACCACGGTTTCCTTTCCATCATTTCCCTTCATTTCTTTATCATCTTTAAGGCGTACTTTCAGGCGTGTAGTGTTGATAGTGCCAGGCAGATGGTGTGGATGACTGTGCATGGTAACTACTGTTCTCGGCGCTAGGTGGCGTTTGGCCAGCCTTGTCCTCCGTCGGGGGGGGGGGGGGGGCGCCCAGTGTGACAGCGGACCTGCGGTGTCATGGCTGCTTTGCGGGGCCTGGCACTGGGGTGAACAGATCTCACCACTTGTTAGGGACTTCCGCACGACTCTGTGGGCTGTCTAGCTGCTACCCTGGTGGCACCTTTGGTTCCCTCATTTCAGCCTTGTCTCCTGGAGGTGGTAGCCACAATAGATCTGTGTAGGTCGCACTGAGAGAAGTGTCCCCTCTGTGCCTTTACTTCTTGTTGATACAGATATACAATTGTAGTAATAATTTTATTATAAAGGTTTCTTTATAGATACAGTAAAACCTAATTTATCCGGCCCTCGTTTATCCGGGTTTCCGGATTATCCAGATCATGTGTGTGGATATTTTTTTAAAATTTAATGTTTACATTAGATACTAAATTTAGCTATGATAACAAGAACGTAACTATTAGTATGTCAAATATTCGCTGTTTAGTTTGGTTCAATATGCGATTCCTGCATAAATTGTACAATAAATTATAGTAATACGTATTGTATACATTTTGCCAAAACTTCACCAACTTCCAACTTCTTTCCGCTGGGTTGTAACTATTAGCCAACAAAAGGTGACCCTCATAATCAGGGCGACAGCAATGTTGTGGTTCCTTTATATTTTTAAACCGCAAACCTTGTAAAACCCATACCTCAAAGTAATGCCATCTTTGGCAGCGAAGTGGGGCAGAGTTATGTTTTGGTAAAATCTATACTGTATTGTAAAATGCTACCTGTTGAGCCTAAGGAAGGTTTAGTAGTGTATTACACGGTGTTGACGCGGTATGTCTCATGAGCTATAAATAGCGCCGGAAGAAAGTGTTGACCTTGATCCCTACCTGTCACTGTACCTCCCTCAATCTCCCCTTACTGTTTTCAAAAGGCATGTGCCGTACATGATTTGTTACAAGACAGTTTTTTTTTTATCGCCATAAACGATAAGTCTGCTTATTTAAGAATTTCATTTAGCTTATTACCCAGACAATCGATTTTCCGGATTGCCTTTAGTACCAGTTAGACCGGATGAACAAGATTTTATTGTAGATACTAGAATGTTTAAAATGGCCTTAAAATTACTTATTCTTTCCACGATTATCGCGAGAATCATTTAATGAAAATAGCGCTTCAAAAAGGTATTTAAAATTCAAACTAATAACTCCGTATATCCCTAGGTTGTTGGTTCAAATCCAGCTTAGACCGATTGTGTTTAAGTGTGCTTGAAAGTGATACGGCAGCCGGCATCAAAGAGGGCTCAAGGTCAAGCTACCTCACACCACTGCGCCCCGAGTACACAACACAACGGAGCGTCAGAACAAAGACGACAATGAGCACAGCAGAACAAGTCGTTTCTAGACTGTTCGCAAAACTGTCGACTGCCAGCTTGTTTGTGAGAAGTATTGAAAAAAAAAGTGGATTTCGAGAAAAACGCGTGAACGTCATTCTGGCCTATAGAAGTAGGTCCGGCGGCAAGAAAGGGCAGTTCTTCGGAGTCTTAAGTGTTGACCGAGACACCTGTTAGCAGTTGGTTTTAAGTATGTGTGTGAACAGTCATTGTTAAGAGAATTTGAGTATTGTCAGGGACAGTTGTAGACATTTAATCGCCGTGTCGGAGTTGTTTTTTGCGTGAAGATTTTAGTTAAACAGTTTTAGTCAGTGTAAGTGTATCAAGGGAAGCAGTTTGTGAGATAGAGAGAGTAGAACTGAAAGTGAGTGAAGTAATGTAAAGGTTACGAGAGGACAAAACCGCTTGAGTTACAATGTCAGACTACTCGTAAATTATGTTGACAATAAACAAGAGGACTGTGCTTTTGTGATTCAGGTTTAGAAAATAAATAAAGTGACAGAAAAAGTCACTCAAAGTTTCATTTATCCGTTCAGAATGAAGAAGACTTCCACGACTTGTCCCAAAATTCAATATATGTATACGTCCTATTTGTCCTGTTAATATGTTAAATGTATGGTTCTTTAGTCAAGCTTTATTGCATCTATCTTTAAGAACATAAAATAAGCAAACCTTTTCTGCTGAAAGGTAATTTGAGATAGAGGAATTTTCTTAACAATCTTCCTGTCGTATCTTCAGAAAATAATTTCCTCTCCCCGTCACATGAAGTATTTCTAGAAAAGCTTTTCTTTTGGATTCAGGGCTTCAAAACATGTATTTCTGATAAAATCTTTACGTCAAATTTTTGGGTGGAATGCAATACTTTCCACCTACTCGATACGTAATAATTATACCTATATCTTCTTCGTGTTAGTTGAAGTAAGCATTTGTACAAATTATCTTATTGCTTATTTCCTTATAGTTGCAAGGGGAATATTAGAATACAGTAGGCTTTGTGCGGTAGTCAAATCTTTTAAAGCTTTGAGATCCCGTTTCCTTTGCACGCTTCACATACAAAAAAATCTGATGTGTTGCACTCACATCACTTTCTCTATTGTTGTACTAACCATTCTAACAAACTCTCATTCCTATATCTCCATGTTAGTTAAGATAAACCTTCGTAAAAATTATTTTATTGCTTATTTCCTTGTAGGTGCAAGGGGGATATTAGAATACAGCAGGCTTTGTGCGACAGTAAAATCTTTTTAAGCTTTGAGATTCCGTCCTCTTTGCACGATTAACATATAAAGAATGAACAACGTTGTTGCATTTCGCTAAAGTTTTAAGTTTTCCGAAACTCACACACATAACAAGGAATATCTCCGAAATGGTTCACCCTACAAGAAAATTTATTGAGACATAAATTGTGTATTTTACCAAGATCTACATTTTTGTACAGTATGATTTGGTCTATCTCTAACGGTTTACCAGTTATGCAAAAGTCGTCCAGAATAAATACGACTACAGGGACTATAACCAGAAAATTCAAGATATACATTTCATTTTTCATAAAAATATCTCAAACATGACATTTTAATCAAAATCGTTAGAGCCATTTTCAAGCAATTCAAAATTTTCGAAAAATGTTCCATGTAAAGGGTAGTTTAGGGTGGGGCTATTTTCTTCAAAATCTTCTGTCGCATGCTTGAAAGACGTTTAACTTAAATACCAACTTTGGTTTTTAACCGACTTTTCGTTTTTGAGTTATGCTGTCTACAGACTGACAGACACACAGACACACAAACACACACACGGACCTTTTTCTAAAAAATGCTTTTTTTTTTTTGATTCAGGGGGCCTCAAAACATATATTTCCGGTGAAATCTCGGCATCGAATTTTTGGGTGGAATGCAATACTTCCCTTACTTATCAGTATGGAAAGTAAAAATGAACAACGATGATCCATTTCACGAAAGTTTTAAGTTTTCCGAAATTTACACAAATAACAAGGAATATCTCCGAAATGGTTCACTCTGCCAAAACATTTATTCAGACATAAACTGTGTTTTAGTGTGATCTATATTTGTTGTGTAATAAGAATTTGTCTATCTCTTAAGGTGTACGAGTTATTCAAAAGTCATCCAGAGTAAACAGGACTACATAGGCTATAACTAGAAAATTCAAAATATATATTTCATTTGTCCTACAAATACCTTAAACATATGACATTTTAATCAAAATCGTTAAGAGCTATTTTCAAGAAAATCAAAATTTTCGAAAAATTTTCCATGTAAAGGGTAGTTTAGGGTGGGGCTGTTTTCTTCAAAATCTTTTTGGCGCATCCTTGAAAGACGTTAAACTTAAATACAAACTTTGGATTTTAACCCACTTTTCATTTTTGAGTTATGCTGTCCACAGGCTGACAAACAGACAGACAGACAGACAGACACACACACACACACACACACACACACACACACACACACACACACACACACACACACACACTGAGCTTTTTCTAAAAATGCTTTTTTTTTATTTGGGGGTCTCAAAACATATATTTCCGGTGAAATCTCGACACCGAATTTTTGGGTGGAGTACAATACTTCCTTATACTTACCAGAAGAGAAAGTAGAAAAAGCAATACAGTCGGCCTACATATGTACAATTTTACAAACAACAAAGATATGTGAAAAAAAACAAGAAAAAAAAAACATTCTTTTGAACTTGGCCCTCCTTTAAAGAAATCAGTTAACTTGACTTGTTTCATTTTTCTTGCATTAAGTGCATACAACTCATTTTGTTACTGATGACTTGGTATAAGCAATTCCTAAGCTTGAGCAATTTTATTTTTGGTTTTGTGTGGGTTAAGTTACACCTCTCGTATGAATTTTACTTTCTGCTCTAGTGTATACCATTTCCTTTTCCTGTTTTCCATGGCTGATTAAAAGCAACTGGGAACTGAAAAACAAAACCGCTGTACAACAGTAAACACCGTATACCGAAAATGTTTACTTCTCGTTTGTTGTTACGACTTTGTCGTGCCGAAAGCCACCCACTCAGGTTGGGTCTTTGTCAATAGAGATAAGAAAAATACGCCTCGAGTTTGTTTTAAGATAACATATGCCATGTGCTCATTATAATAGTTGTTTTTCACTGAAATTTAATACGTATAACTCCAAATTACGTATAAATACATTACGCATAAATAAGCTTTTATTGATACTTTTCTAAATTACATTTTGCTGGGACCTACAAAAATTACGTATAATTACGTAGAACTGGATTACGTATAAACCAGTTTCAACTGTAGTTCATAGAAAATTGGTTCAGAAAAATCATTCAAATGTGACATCAGTTGTTTTTAAATCTGAAGAAAGTTAAGGTAAAACATGAAGAAAGGTGCAACTTTGCTTCTTCCAAGGAAGTAAATACCTTCTTCGAAGTAATGTGGACCAATAATGCATGAACTTTCTGCTTTGATGTACTAACATTAGGAAAATGCATAACTCGCATTACAGGAGAGGGCTTTGTGGTCACGGAACAGATGTGAATCGGGGCGTGTCTGCTTAATTGAACACAACGCTTTTCAGGCCACAACATTAATAATGTCATACCTCGGAGTGTTTTACCATTTATACACTTCAAGCGGATACTCTAGTTGTGGTCAGAGGTCACATGTTACGCCATAAGGTTTAGGTGTAGAGCAGGTTATGCTTTTCAGGTCAATGTATGTTCAACGAAACGAATCTGCTGGACGCTGTGTTCGAATCAGACTTTCTGACGAGGGGGAAAACTGAAGTTTGTGTTATATTTATGGCAATATGGTAGTAGCATTGGTGTGTTATATACATAAAACGTAACAACAATAATATGCATTTAACTGTCTTTAAGAGTAGCGTGATTATGTATTTCTGAGCAGAACGAGGTATATGACTCCCTCAAGACTGGTGAAAGTCAGGGGCGATTTGTTTTCCATTTTTCAAATCTAGTTTTGTCTATACATCCCCCGATTAGTGTAATGCACTTACTTTCACTGTTTTCGCTAATGGTAAACTTCCAATGCTGCAGGTTTTACCTGAGAAGCTGTAATATAATATTACTTGAAGTTGAAACCTGAGATTCTAACTGGAATACACCACTGTCATTGCTTTTTATAACTTTTCGCATTCTTGTCACAAATTATCCATGTTGACGAACAATAGAACAGTGATTTATAAGAAACTAAACTAAATACTGCAAGCTGCAGTAGGGAATCATCTTAATATAGTGTAAGAAAGAAAGAAAGAAAGAAAGAAAGAACGAAGGAAGAAAGAAAGGAGGGAGGGAGAGAGGGAGGAAGGAAAGAAGAAAGAAAGAAGGAAGGAGGGAAGGAAGAGAGGAAGGAAGGGAGGGAGGGAGGGAGGGAGGAAGGAAGCAAAGAAAGAAAGAAAGAAAGAAGGAAGGAAGGAAGGAAGGAAGGAAGGAAGAGAGGGAGGGAGGCAGGGAGGGAGAGAGAGCGAGAGAAGGAAAGAAAGAAAGAAAGAAAAGAAAGAAAGAGAAAAAAGAAAGAGAGGGAGAAACAAAGTAAGAGAGAAAGAAGAAAGAAAGAAATTAAAGAAGAAAAAGACAAATGGGATTTCAACTGATGAGAGAACTGCGATAGTTTTCGTTATGCTGAAAAATATAAGTTTTTGCACCTATTAGAGATTTTTGCAAGCTATAAAGTAAGTTTGCAAATGTGTTGTAAATGTGGCACTGTAATCTGGAAGGCACCCTGCACCAGAGATATGTGGGTTGTACACTATAGTTTTCTATTATTTTGCTTCGAGCATCGTCCTATCCCAATCTAAACCCTCTTTAAGGCCATGATTTATGGCGCTGTTCTTTCTAACTAAATTACGTCCGTCATTCCATAAATCAGCGATAAGGAACAGATACAAGTGATGAAATGCATTGACGTAACATGCTGCTTGACCGGAAGAAAAACTGGGGCTAACTTGTAGAAGTGAAACGATATTCTGCTGGACCAGTCACTCCAGCTTTGGTGTCAAAAAGATGCAGTAGCAAATCTTACTTCTTGTTTCAACGAGTTCAGGGTCAATAGAACGAGCGATATGGCTCCGTGGTAATGTGTGAAGCTCGAATTCGTACATCTCGGGTTCGACTGCCCACTCTGAGCTAGGTTTTCCGTGATTATCGTGGTCGATAGGCGAATGCTGTGTTGGTTTCTTATCTATCAGTATTTCTTTACCATAATTTCCCTTTTATTCCGTTTCCTTTTAATCCTTAAGGAGTGCTTGTAGGTTTCGTAGCGTTTGGCTGTATCGGAAAGATAGCGCGAATAAATGTAACGTAACGAAAGCTTGCCAACGAGAGCTGCACGAATCCACTACTCGGATTAAGCCGGGTTACCTCACTCATTTGAAAGTCACATGCCACATCAACTCCCCTCATTGTGTCCCCTGCTTCCACTGCAATATGCGCGGCGAGGCGTTGTTAGATACTGAAGCCGTTGTCTCCCTGTAACAGGCGTAACGTTTACGAAAATAGTCTTCTACGCATCCTGCAGACTGACGAGCATTCGTTGTGCCAGCTCTACTTGCTCAAAGGAAAGAGTCCTCTCCGTGGACAGTACACTTTATCTAGCCTTAGATCCAGGCCTTATATCCCTCCGCGATAACCCGATGTTCGTATCAGCTGCGACTACCACAAACAAGCGCCACGTGGATTCATGCCTCGCGTTTTATGATGTAACAGAAGGCATTTACTCGGGAGTTTTAGGAATACCGCTGCTATCGTGTTACACTCAAGTAGTCTTTAACAGGGTTATCATACCTCTTGACACTCTGAGATAATCACCAAAATTTAAGGCACTATATTTTGTGGCGTGCTTTGGTTTCGGCGTATCGCGGGTTATTTGTTGACGGCTTATGTTTACATCAGGTACGGACCTAAGAGAGGAGCGATTACACATACTTTTGAAGTAGTACCCAACAGTTTTTTAAATACTTATTGGAGGTTTCTGAAAAACAGACACATAGGCATAAATTAAAAACGGAGGTATCTAGAGTAATTGGAAAAGCATAAAAGCTAAAGAAATAAAAAAAGAAAGAGAAAAACAGAAAATGGACATGGTAAAAACATAATATGTTTTGAGTTGTTGTTTGTAGTGTTTAACGCCCGCTTTTACTACTATGGCACCGCAGGCGGTGACACTGATAATACATGGAATGAAGATGGAGCACTGGTGGAATGAGATGGCGGGGGAAACCGGAGTACCCGGAGAAAACCCGCCCTGACGCCGCTTCGTCCACTACGAATACCACATGCGGGTCCTTGGGATCGAACCCAGGCCGCCTAGGTGGTAGGCGAGCTTGCTAACCGCGCCGCCTAATGTATTTTGAGATATGTTTCTACTTATGTTTAGAGATACTAAATGATCCAAGGTTAAAACTAAAGCATATTTTGAAAGTACAGGATATAAGTTTTCATACATTATATACATTTCTCCAATGCGTTACCTTAAAATGAAAATAAACGCAGACGGCTCACACTTTACTATCGTAATATAATTCTCTATTCCGTTGCAGTTTATGTACATAGGAAAAACGATGTACTTATATACGGTCTAGTTAGTATCATCTAACTTTTGTTATATTATTTAGAATTACATGTTAATGAACTTAAGGAACTACAACGCTAATGTCCCATGCCCAGTGAGGCAATAAGCTGTGACGCGAGTTACACGATTGCACGCTGATTCTTACAAGAGCAAGTAGTGGTTGTATAACACATATAGGGTTAGTAATCTTCACTTGTCCCTTTGGCGCAGAGGATAGCGCGTTGGACTTCTAATCCAAAGGTCGTGGGTTCGATCCCCACAAGGGATGTGCATTTTTTGTTACAGCTTGTATGCCATAAATCAGTTTGAAAATGTGTGATGCAGGATTAAATTTGACGACGATGTGGCTGTTAAAGGATACCAGTAAGGATGGACAACGCAGAACAACTCATGCACTGCCATCTACACAGACCTATTGGGGTTAACACCACTTGGAGGACGGGATGAAGCGAGGGAACCACAGGAGGCCATAGGCTTCAGGCAGACTGGCCACAGAAGCGCACCGAAGTCTCCAACAGGTGCTGAAAGTTCTTCATGCCGGCAAAAGGGTCCGCCGCGCATCCGCCAACACCACAAGCCCGCGACTAGATAAACACCTGAGGATAGCGCCGTCCCAAGGCCGAAACACATGCATCCGCTCCATCTGTCCACCATCGCCATGCATCACGAGCCTCGAAGCACACCTGAAGGATGAGAAGGAAATGAAATGAAGGGAAATGCTGGAAAGGAAGTCATGTCAACCTAGCATTCGCCTAAGTGACAAGGGGAAACTAGAAAAACCTAAATCAGAGCGCGTGGTCGACCGGGATCGAATTCGCGACCTCCCGACATAACATCAAACTTGACGCCGGCTAGTCCTACCTTAGATTCTCGCCCCGCGCACTAGAATCAGACATACCCAGGAAAGAACAGGGCCCTAACTGTCCCGCTAAGCGCCATGGATAAAAGGAAATAATGGCCAGAAAATTCTGGGAGAAGGGAAACCACCCCAGTATTCGCCTACTGATCCCGGTAACCATGAAGGAAAAAGAAAAAACTATTGTAAAACTGGCTGTCTTGACGGGAATTGAAACTGGGACCAAGTATAGGTGTTTGAAAATTCAAACCAATAAGAAATAATATCTTGGAAATAGGTTCTACTAAAAAGGAAAGAAAAAATACATGTGTGCTTTAACAAGATCTACATTTCATGTAGTGTAAGAATTTGTGCCTGTCTTACGGTTTGTCAACTAAAAGTCTTCGGAATGAAGACTTCACAGGTTATTTCCAAAACAAGTGACAGGACTATATATTTCATTTGTCATGCAAGTATTTTAAGCATGTGATATTTCAATCAAAATCATTAGGGTCATTTTTGAGAAAATTAAAAATAGATAATGAAAACCTTGTCTACAAAAGGTACTCTGGATTAGGGAAGTTTTGGAAAATCTTCACTTCACACCAAACTTGGTATTTAACTGAATTTTCGTTTTCTGAGTTTTATTTACTCACACAAGCCCTTTCTCAAAACTTTCGATTTTTTACTTTCTCTACTACATAAAGTAAATAACTAGAAGTAGGTATTCCACCCAAAAGTTCTATTTCACTGGAAATATATGTTTTGAGGCTCCCCGAATAAAAAAAATGTATATATTTTTAGAAAAAGGTCTGTGTGTGTGCGTGCGTGTGTGTGTCAGTTTTAGGGTGGAATACAGTACTTTCTCAACTGTAGAACAAGTAGGAATAGAGCAGTAAAAATCCGATGTGTTTTACTCATTGGACTTTCTCTACTCCTGTACTAACCATTATTACGAACTCATTCCTATATCTTCTTCGTGTTAGTTAAGATAAACATTTGTACAAATTACCTTATTGCTTATTTCCTTGTAGATGCAAGGGGAATATTAGAATACAGTAGGCTTTGTGCGATTGTAAATCTTTTAAAGCTTTGAGATTCCGTTCTCTTTGCACGCTTAACATATAAAAAATGAACAACAATGTTACATTTGACGAAAGTTTGTTTTCCGAAACTGACACAAATAAAAAGGAATATCTCCGAAATGGTTCACGCCACAAAAAATTATTTGGACATAAATGGTGTGTTTTAGCAAAATCTGCATTTTTTTGTCTAGTAAGATTTTCTTAGTATCTCTTACGGTTTATCAGTTATGCAAAATTCATCCAGAGTAAATACGACTACAGAGGCTATGGCCAGAAAATTCAAGATATACATTTCATTTGTCATAAAAATATCTCAAACACGTGGCATTTTAATCAAAATCGTTAGAGCCATTTTCAAGAAAATCAAAATTTTCAAAAATTTTCGATGTAAATGGTAGTTTAGGGTGGGAATATTTTCTTCAAAATCTTCGTATCGCATCCTTGAAAGACATTAAACTCAAATAACTTTGGTTTTTAACCTACTTTTTGTTTTTGAGTTATGCTGTCCACAGACAGACATACACACACGGTCATTTTTCTAAAAATCCTTTTTTTTTTTTTTTTTTTTTTTTTGTTATTCATGGGGCCTCAAAACATATATTTCCGGTGAAATATCAACATCGAATTTTTGGGTGGAATATAATTCTTCCTCTACTTTACTATAGGTAGTAGAGTAAGTAAAAAGGGAGAAATTATATGAAAATGTGTCTGCAAAACCACAGCCCTTAAGATTTCACGGTTAAAGATGTTCACACATTCTATTCCCTAAGAACAAATGACTGTGCAGTAAACATGGCGATTCATTAATGGAAGCTTTGAGCGTTACATCCGAGGCTAATTTGTTCCGTAAAGTGAAGCAAGAGATTAAAGGATGACCTGCAGCAATAGGTTTGATTATAGTAATTGTAGAGGAGAAAGTTGACCGAGGTGGTTGTGTCTCGATTAACGAGCAAGGATATCCCCTCCAGGAGGTGCCTACCGAAAACAAATGTGGTGTGCTGTTACCGTAGAAATGCCAGAGGAATCTTCCATACAACGTCACACTTCTGTTATAGGTTGATCAAATTGCTTATGCCTTTCTCAACATCTGAAATTTTCACTGCTACCTAACAAGTGCATGAAACGAGCGTTCGTTTACTGTTTTCAAAAGGCTACCAAGGCTCGCCTTCGGTAGGTCCTGTGTTCAATTCCCGCGGCTGACCTTCCTGACTCATTGGATTTTTACTTTCTCTACAGGTAAGTAGGGGAAGTATTGTATTCCACCCAAAAATTCGATGTCAAGATTTCACCAGAAATGTATGTCCTGAGACCCCCTGAATAAAAAAAAAAAAGCAG
The DNA here is from genome assembly GCA_030765045.1 of Tenodera sinensis. Taxonomy (NCBI): domain Eukaryota; kingdom Metazoa; phylum Arthropoda; class Insecta; order Mantodea; family Mantidae; genus Tenodera; species Tenodera sinensis. The sequence goes on from CM060968.1 coordinate 71,778,251, forward strand.
TTTTACAAAAAGGTCTATCTGTGTGTATGTGTGTCTATGTGTCAGTCTGTGGACAGCATAACTCAAACGCGAAAAGTCGGTTAAAAATCAAAGTTGGTATTTAAGTTTAATGTCTTTCAAGGATGCGACACGAAGATTTTGATAAAAATAGCCCCACCCTAAACTACCCTTTATATGGAACATTTTTCGAAAATTTTGATTTTCTTGAAAATGGCTCTAACGATTTTGATTAAAATGTCATGTTTGAGACATTTTGATGACAAATGAAATGTATATCTTGAATTTTCTGGATATAGCCCGTGTAGTTGTATTTACTTTGGGCGACTTTTGCATAACTGGTAAAGAGATAGACCAAATCATACTATACAAAAATGTAGATCTTGCTAAAATACACAATTTATGTCCAAATAAATTTTCTTGTAAAGTGAACCATTTCGGAGATATTCCTTGTTATATGTGTGTGAGTTTCGGAAAACATAACTAGTGAAATGGATCATCGTTATTCCATTTTTTATGTTAAGTGTGCAAAGACAACAGAATCCCAAAGCTTTAAAACATTTGACTATCGCACAAAGCCTACTGTATTCTAATATTCCCCTTGCACCTACAAGGAAATAAGCAATAAGATAATTTGTACAAAAGTTTATCTTAACTAACACGAAGATATAGGAATAAGGATTTGTAAGAATGGTTAGTACAAGAATAGAGAAAGTTCTGTGAGTGCAACACATCCGATTTTTTTCTGGGGTTCTTGGGTTACGAGGCGATTGCTGGGAACGATATTTACATACATCCCCACACATTTCCTATCCCTCCATTTCATTCCATCTTCATTCCAATCTGGTCTTTCAGGGTTGAAAATGTTGGTGATGGGCGAGTTTGGCGCTTCTGTGTACAGCACATTGTTTCTTTAATTTGACCGTGAACAAGCATTATAGAGTACAATTTTATTATGTAGCGTCTAAACTCCTAGTGCACAAGAAATAAAGATGGGGAAATTTGGGAACATCCCAAATATTCCGGAGTTTCTAATAGATGCAGTTAGTTCAAACCCTGAGTTAGCCTAAAAGCAGATCTCCCGAGCGTCAAGGCCTTTCCAACTCGAGCACTTAGCGCTGGGGCGCGCCGGTGCAGCACTCACCGTCCCCGGTGCCTTCCCCACGTACTGTGTACTGCAACTATATGCGTACGACAGAGCATAAGATTATTGCGTTTCTTCTCAACGCAGATGTATTAAATGGTATAGCAAATAGCGGAGCAGTTACTATAGTTTCTCCTTCGTTACAAACGTCGTTTAATTCTTCATGTGAAGATATTTTGTTGTCAGTACAGCAGGGAAATTCCAATGCATTAGTCAAAGAAATGAACGAATGTGGCTTCTAAACTGAAAAAGTACATCAAATTTCCATACAGAGCCGATAAAACTATAGTGCGACACAATCCTAAAAAACAGGTAATACCATTACAGCGGTGATTTAACTAAATTTTACAAAGGTGTAAATCAACAAGAATTTCCCAAAATTCATGTATTGCCTTAACATTTGTGTCTATGTTCGGTACAACTTATGCATCCGAACAGATGTTCTCAATTATGAATTTAAAAGCACAATGCTGCCTTAGAGGCGGTACTACGAATTTCTACGCCAAATAAATTGTACCGAATATTCATAAATTAGTTGTCGCAAAACGATGTCAAAAATCTATCTAAATGGTAAATGTACAGAAGGATAACCAAAATATATGTGGAGAATATATGGTGAGTTTTTGTGTACACAAAATTCTCATTAATAATAATAATAATAATAATAATAATAATAATAATAATAATAATAATAATAATAATAATAATAATAATAATAATAATAATAATAATAATAATGATAATAATATATTATATAATAATAATAATAATAATAATAATAATAATAATAATAATAATAATAATAATAATAATAATAATAATAATAATAATAATAATAATAATAATAATAATAATAATAATATTATTATTATTATTATTATTATTATTATTATTATTATTATTATTATTATTATTATTATTATTATTATTATTATTATTATTATTATTATTATTATTATTATTATTATTATTATTATTATTATTATTATTATTATTATTATTATTATTATTATTATTATTATTATTATTATTATTATTATTATTATTATTATTATTATTATTATTATTATTATTATTATTATTATTATTTATAATTATTATTATTATTATTTTTTATTATTATTATTATTATTATTATTATTATTATTATTATTATTATTATTATTATTATTATTATTATTATTGTTGTTGTTGTTGTTGTTGTTGTTTTGGTAAGCTGCACGCTGACTGTCCCATTCAAACATAAAATACATTCACCCCGTCGCAGGTACTTCGACTACAGCTACCACAATACCTTCTTGGTTGTGCTTTTGTTACTTCAGTTTCCCCCATCTTGCCGGTGCCCAGCTCAGCACCAGTGCTACTGTTGGTGCCGGCCGAGGCTCAGAGCAGCACCTCGGTTGGAAAGGGCTGCATTAATGTAAAAATTCAGAGCTCGATACCACAGTAGCTCTTTGGTAGAGCACCGACATCTAAACCTGAAGTATGGAGGTTCAAATACCTATACATGTTTTCTTTCGTTCGTTGTTTCTTGTTTTGCTTGTTTCTTTGCTTCTTTCCTAAATTCCTTCCTTCATCCCTCCCTTCCTCACTCCCCTCCCTCCCTCCTTTCTTCCTTTCTCTCCCTTACTTTTTCTTTCTTTCTTTCTTTCTTTCTTTCTTTCTTTCTTTCCTTCTTTCTTTCTCTCTTTCTCTCTTTCTTTCTCTCTCTTTCTTTCTTGCTTGCTTTCTTTCTTTCTCTCTCTCTTTCTTTCTTTCCTTCTTTCTTTCTTTCTTTCTTTCTTTCTTTCTTTCTTTCTTTCTTTCTTTCTCTCTTTCTTTCTTTCTTTCTTTCTTTCTTTCTTTCTTTCTTTCTTTCTTTCTTTCTCTCTCTCTCTTTCTTTCTTTCTTTCTTTCTTTCTCTCTCTCTCTCTCTCTCTCTCTTTCTTCGTTCCTTCCTTTCTTCCCATCTTTCTTTCCGCATTCTTTCTAAAACGAGGAACCTTATTCCAGATCATTAATGTTTTACAACATTCGAAACGTATGCGATGGAATTGTTTAGTTACCTGAAGCTCTTTCATATTACAAATATAAATGAATTAGTATTCATTTATAATGGAACAGCTAATTATAAGCAAATGTTAGCAAAGCATTGCTGTTACGTGTGTCGTATGCTTCATATTATTGCCACTGATGCAAGCTTAAAAAGTTAAAATTGTTATTAAAGTTACAGTGCTTTTTAAGCCTAGAGTAGTGTGCTTCTAAAGACAGACCTTAGTTCTGTTGTACGACTAACGGCAATATAAATGAAATTTACTGCGTATATACGCTTTCCCGTTACTATGCAGTATTTTCATTTATGCGTAATACTTTTAGTAACATAATAAGGTGCAATAAAATTTGGCCTCCCCGGCGGGGAATCGAACCCCGGTCTCCCGCGTGACAGGCGGGGATACTGACCACTATACTACCGAGGACCATATGAGTGCCGTAATGCATTACTGCTTACATCTACTTCTATGCAAAGAGGTTAAATAGATCTAGACCCTAGTTGCATTGGACTTCTAATAGCAAGAAAAATAAAATGTATTGCATACATACGTCTTCCCGTTACAATACGGTATTTTTTGGTTATCAGTAATACGTTCACATCATAATAAGGGGAATTAAAATTTGACCTCCCCGGCGGGGAATCGAACCCCGGTCTCCCGCGTGACAGGCGGGGATACTGACCACTATACTACCGAGGACTACAAGGAAATGAGGGAGAACACTAAACTAGGCGTGCTCCACTACTTCTTCTAGCCATTGTAGGTTAGTTGCTTAGACGTTGGTCTACTGATCCCAAGGTCGCGAGTTCAAACCAAGCCCAGTTCGATAGCTTTTAACTGTGTTTAAAAACGACATCCATGCCAGTAAATTTACTGGCATGACTAGAACTCTTCCGGAACAAACTTTCGGCACACCGGAGCCGCTGGTATATCCCGGCAATTAGCACTCTTTAACAAACAAAATATTCATTTATTTTGTCTTGACCCCTCACAATTTCATCAGTAAGATATATTTAGGTTCCTATATCTTGCACCGTTTTTAACCCAAACTTAACACAGTAGTTCTTTAGGACTATGGGTTGGTATCACAAACTACAAACCTCCAAATGAAGGAGAGTTATATAATACGTTAAAAAATTGGTACGATACGAACAGATGATTTTCTCTGTGATGCAAGCTTAAAAGTTAAAATTGTTGTTATTAACCTAGTGCTATTTAATATTATAGTAATATCATTAGTTTTGTTTTTAAACCCTACTCACTAACTCACTCACTTTACAGTAAATCATCGTTCTTAAATTAAGTTTCTACCAGTGCAGATACTATCTTATAGCATAGTGGTGTTAAAATAGCAATATAGAACAAAGAAGTAAAAAATCTCATGTGTTGCGCTCACATGACTTTCTCTACTCTTGTGCCAACAATTCTTACAACCTGTTATTCCTTTATCTTCTTCATGTTAGTTGAGATAAACATTTGCAAAAATTATCGTATTGCTTAATTCCTTGTAGTTGAAAGTTTAAGTATTCCAAACTCACACAAATAACAAGGATTATCTCCGAAATGGTTCACTCCATAAACATTCATTTGGACATAAATTGTGTGTTTTAATGAGATACACATTTTTTGCCTAGTAAGATTTTGTCCATATCTTACGGTTTAGGAGTTATTAAAAAGTCAATATTAAAGAGCAAACAGAACTACATAGGCTATAGACAGAAAATTCAAAATATACATTTCATTTGTCATAAAAATATCATAAACATATGGTATTTTAATCAAAATAATTTCCGACAAAATAAAAATTTTCGAAAAATGTTCCATATTTAGGGTGGAGGAATTTTCTTCAAAATTTTCTTGTCGCATTCTTAAAAGATATTAAACTTAAATACCAACTTTGGTTTTTAATCGACCTCGTTTTTGAGTTATGCTATCTACAGACTGACACACACACACACACACACACACACACACACACACACACACACACACACACACACACACACACACACACACACACACACACACACACACACACACACACACACACACACACACAGGGACCTTTTTCTAAAAATGCCTTTTTTTAGATTCAGGGGGCCACAAAACATTTATTTTCGATGAAATCCTGACATCGAATTTTTGGGTTGAATACAATACTTCCTCTACTTACTATACATGGTAGAGAAAGTAAAAAACCGGTCGCCTGCTGCTTTGCTAGATAGGAATCCTGACCCCACATAACCCTGTGGTTCCTCCTTCCATTGGCTAGGGTTGAACAAATAACGAGGACGTGATTCTTTCTTTGGAAACGTGACCTGATTTTCTTTTATGAAGGATTGTACCACAAGATATTTTGATTCTATTTCAAACGTTTCAGTTTGTGCTATTCTATTCCTGATACATATATCCAGTGATTCGAAATGTGAAATGAAGAGCAGTGAATAGACTTTTGCATGGTGTAAATAATTTGTGGTGTTTACCAATATCGATCGGAAGTTGGCATTCTCACGTGGAATATGTTTACTGTGAAAACAAAATAAATCTCATTGCTCAAAGAAATGTCTAAAGGAACAAGTGCGGTAAATAAAACCAACACAATAAAAATATTTATTTCTATATATTTGATGTGACACTACAATGAAGTTCCAATATCAATACATCATTTGACTTTATCTTAGTTTTTAAGATCGTAAGCAACGACCACAAACTTCTTGGACTCCTCAATTTATTACTTCTCAGAGGGAAACCCGCAAACACATTCCTCATATTAATTCTACACCTTTTTCTTTTAACCTATTGCAGAATGAAGTATATGTCAATTCATACATCTGTTTTGATTTCTTCGATGCTAGCTTGTCATATCCACTTTTCCAAGACTTCGATTTCTACGTTATTGCACATGTCAATTATTTCTTCCATAATTAAATAAAATATAATCTGATGTGTTGCACTCACATGACTTTCTCTACTCTTGTACTAAACATTCTTACAAACTCTTATTCTTATATCTTCTCCATATTAGTTGAGATAAACATTTGTACAAATTATCATATTGCTTATTTCCTTGTAGGTGCCAGGGGAATATTAGAATACAGTAGGCTTTGAGCGATAGTCAATTCTTATAAATCTTTGAGATCCCGTTCTCTTTGCACGCTTAACATATAACGTTCTACTGCTAAGGAAGTATTGTATTCCACCCAAAAATTCGATGTCGGAAATATATGCTTTGAGACTCCCTGCTTTTTTTAAAAGCATGTTTAGAAAAAGGTACGCGCGTGTGTGTATGTGTGTGTCTTTGGGCAGCATTACTCAAAAACGAAAAGTCGGTTAAAAACCAAAGTTGGTATTTAGGTTTAATGTCTTTCAAGGATACGACACGAAGATTTTGAAGAAAATTGCTTCACCCTAAACTACCCTTTACATGGAAAATTGTTCGAAAATTTTTATTTTCTTGAAAATGGCTCTAACGATTTTGATTAAAATGTCACATGTTTGAGATATTTTAATGACAAATGAAATGTATATCTTGAATTTTATGTTTATAGCCCCTGTAGTTGTATTTACTCTGGACGACTTTTACATAACTGGTAAACCGTTAGAGATAGACCGAATCATTCTATACAAAAAATGTAGATCTTGCTAAAATACACAATTATGTTCGAATAAATTTTCTTGTAGATTGAACCATTTTGGAGATATTCCTTGTTATGTGTGTGAGTTGCGGAAAACAAAACTTTCGTGAAATGGAACATCGTTGTTCTTTTTTTTTTTATATGTTAAGTGTGCAAAGAGAACGGTATCTCAAAGCTTTAAAAGATTTTACTATCGCACAAAGCCTACTGTATTCCCATATTCCCCTTGCACCTACAAGGAAATAAGCAATAAGATAATTTGTACAAATATTTATCTTAACTATCACGAAGAAGATACAGGAATAAGAATTGGTAAGAACGATTAGTACAAGGGTAGAGAAAGTCATGTGAGTGCAACACATCAGATTTTCTAAATTAGGTCCAGGTCCGCGGGTTAGTCCGGGCCTAGAAGACTGATCGGGGAAAAAGTTGCCCGCTCTTACCCATTATGAACACAGAACCATAATCAAGAGATAATGGAATTGTTCTGAAACTTTCTTTCTCCACGACTATAGAACATTCTAGAATCTTCTGAAGAAAATTTCAGCGGCTATATAAACCAAGTGTTCGAGGGTGCGCAAGTTAAATCTTGCTTCTTAAAACTGTATTCTTGCGCCATGCGTTTCCTTTCTCTTTCCTCTGATTGGGTAATTTACATGTTCTAATGTGGGCAGGCAAGCCCTGTGCAATGCAATGTCAGGCAATAAAAGGCTATACGGGTTTTTTTATGATAGATACACGTGCTTTCGTCAACCGGAGAGATAGGTTTAAACTTACACGTTTGTTGATATGAATTTATATTCATTAATTCTGTTACACATCATATGGTTATGATACATATTGACCATTGTCTTGAACATATTACAATAAATGGTCATATTAAATACTTTTCTACCTCAAAGCAACTACATATTCTACCACAACTAATGGAAGGAGATCAGTGCACGTGAGTTAAAAGATACAGGGCAACATTATATAAAATAGACCTTAATAAGTGAGTTGGAAAATGTGTTTCTTATGCGACATCAAGTGCGGTTCTACAAGGGAGACAGCAGTTATGGGTGCAATTAGTTCTACTTCAGCGGGAGATTAGAGACACCGTGTTCGATTTCCAAGCGAGCATATAGTCCGAAGAGGAGGCAGGTTTATTTCACTATGCGGCTACATTACGAAGAAAAATGAAGTGACAGGAAAAGTAGAACTATCACATCAATGAAGTCATAGTGAAATTGAACTAGATCAGTGAAGGGATAGTGAGAACTTAGCGAAATGGCGGAAACTGGACAGTCACAAGCTATAAGCTAGTAATTTTCAACTTTTGCATATGACGGGGCTACCGTGAAGGAAGTTCTGAGGTGTAAATTGAAAGAAGACATGGAATTATTAGGTTTAAACTGAAAGCAATGTACGTATAATTCATGCTTTAACATGTTATTTGTGTGTTTCCAGAAGACTGCGAAGTAAACTGCGTAAAAACTGGGTTTTCCGGATTACGTGTAAAACACAGTGGTAATTATCTACGAAGTGTGAAAAATGTGCTTCTTGCATAACGTGCATAAATATCTCACTGGTGAAGATTTATTCCGAATGAACGTGTCGGAAACTGGAATGTTAATTTAACAAAATAGTTCTTACATGATTCACAAGGAATAATAATCCACAACATCAAAACTTCGTGTCTTATATCATCCTATAGTTACCGTGCAATAACCTGATGTGTATCGAGAAAGTGAGGCAGAGTTTGTGTTCTACTAATTATTGACTAGTTAAAAATTTCAGCAAATGTGTGTTTTATTCCTTCCTTTATCTCGAGAACATTTCTCTAACAAGATGTGCTTATTTCAGATATAAGACAGAATTTCTAAACTTGAATGCCTTTTGACCTATGACTTAGCTAAAACGCATAACGTCGTATATCTCTTCTAATTTGGTAAATTAGACTTATTTAACACAACTGTTATCTTCACGGTTTAGGACATGCAATTCTGAAATATTTTTGACTAATAATGAGCAAATTTTCGTTTACTTTTATATTTAATATTTTGCATATGCAAACAGAGCCAATGAACTACGAACTAGCTGCGCGGTGCTTTTTTACTTTCTGTACTGGTAAGTAGGGGTAGTATTGTATTCCACCCAAAAATTTGAGGTCGAGATTTCACCGGAAATATATGTTTTGAGACCCTCCTCCTCGTCAAAAAAAAGCATTTTTAGAGAAAGGTCCGAGTGTATGTGTGTGTGTGTGTGTGTGTGTGTGTGTGTGTGTGTGTGTGTGTGTGTGTGTGTGTGTGTGTGTGTCATTCTGTGGACAGCATAACTCAAAAACGAAAAGTCGGTTAGAAACCAAAGTTGGTATTTAAGTTTAATGTCTTTCAAGGATGCGACACGAAGATTTCGAAGAAAATCCCTCCACCTTAAACTACCCTTTACATGGAAAATTTTTGGAAAACCTTTTCTTGGAAATGGCTCTAATGATTTTGATTAAAAAGCCACATTTTAAAGACGTTTTTATGACAAATGAAATGTAAATTTTGAATTTTCTGGCTATAGCCCATGTAGTTTTGTTTACTCTCGATGACTTTCGCATAACTGGTATACCGTAAGAATGGACCAAATCTTACTAGATAAAAAATATAGATCTTGCTAAAACACACAATTTATGTCCAAAAGAATTTCTTTGTAGAGTGAAAAATTTTGGAGATATTCTTTGTTACTTGTGTGAGTTTTGGAAAACAAACTTTGTTCAAATGAAACATCATTATTCGTTTTTTTTCCCTTTAAGTGTGCAGAGAGAACGGAATCTCAAAACTTTAAAAGATTTGACTATCGCACAAAGCCTACTGTATTCTAATATTCCCCTTGCACCTACAAGGAAATAAGGAATAAAATAATTTGTACAAACGTTTATCTCAACTAACACGAAGAAGATGTAGGAATAAGAGTTTGTAAGAATGGTTAGTACAAAAGTAGAGAAAGTCATGTGAGTGCAACACATCAGATTTGTTTAAATCATCCCTGAAGATGAGAGCGACATTAGCTCTTAAAAGCCCGAAAAAATTTTAAAATTTACTGGGCTGATAGCCCGGGCGAAATTATTTTCTATGCCAATTCCACAATATCGAATGTACCTAAATGAGGATTCATCGTTTAATAACAATTTAATGAAAAAATTCGATAAACGTCGATTTAATCAAACTTCTCGTCACTGTGCGAGATAGCTCCGCGGCAAAGTGTTTGGCTCGCATTCGGTAGGTCGTGGGTTCGATTCCCAAAGGCGACTTTCCAGATACATGGGTTTTCTTTCGGTTTTTCCCCCAGTTCACCAGACCAATGCTGGAAAGAATCATTTCATCCCCGTATTTCCTGTCCCTTAATTTAATTTCACTTCATTTCAATCCGGTCTTTCAGGTTCGGAAGTGCTGGCGATGAGCGAGTTTGGCGCTACTGTGTGGGGACTTTGCGAACTGTAACTGCTGTTCTCAGTAGCCTCAACTGTTGGTTCAGTGTGGAATCCCCTCCGTCCATACTCTGCCTGTACCTTTCTCTTATAAAAGCTCTATTTCTGTCTTTTTTTCATCGGTTTATTTCTAATACACGACTGAGACAAATCTACATATCTGTTGTCTACGTGAAGCTAAAGGTAATGCCCACCTTAAAAGTTCATCTCTCAATATTTAAGTTGTTCTCTTTATCCCTTGCTAGATTCCCATACTCTCTCTCTCTCTCTCTCTCTCTCTCTGTTGTAAGATCTCTGTTATTTCGAGCATTAACCTAAAGTTTCTGTTCTGCACTGCTGTTCATTGCAGACATATGCTTCAGCGGAATAACTACGCTTATTTCAATTACGCATTTTATTGCTTTCTCTTTAATTCACTTCGGTGCCATTAACCTTCATTACAAGAAAGATAGAAACACAAGTTCAATCTGACAAGACAAAATGGTGCAATTATGTTCTTGCAGTTGTTTCTTACGAATAAGATCTATCAGAGAAACGAAACCACCCAAGTCACGAATAAATCTGGAACCAAACTGCAGAACAAAACAAAGCGACTGGGCTTCCGCGGCTAGTAAAGTCATAGAGCACAGTTCGAAAGTTGAACATTATGTTGTATTATCTAGATGTAGTGACATAATAGGGAAATATATCTGTGCTACATTCACAGGCCTTTTACTACCCATTCTTCAACAAATTATTCCTAGAAAAGCACTTCATATGATGTAATCGAGATAAACATTTGCAGATGTGGATTTATTACATATTTCCTTACAGGTACGGTGGGAAAAGAATACAGTAGGCTTAAGTGATAGATTTTAAGAGCTGGTCGCTATGAGATCGCTTTGAAATTTTATTATCTTTGAATGAACAGGAGAAAAAATGATTAGCGACTTTCCCCTTCAGAAAAGCATACAAATATGAAAATTCAAACTAAAAGAAGGAATGTCCTGGAAATGGTTAACTCTACAAAAACAAAAAAGTACTTGAACATAAATTGTCTGCTTTAACGAGGTCTACATTGTTGATGTAGTAAGATTTTGTCTCTCTTTTATGATTTACTAGTTAGGCAGAAGCAATTCAGAATGATTTTTATGGGCTGTTCTCAGGAATTATATTTTATTTTTCATGATAATTCCTGTATTAAATTTGTTGAGAAGCAGCGGCTCTTGGTTGTAAAGACCACATAATCGGCCGGGAAAGACGGAGTAGCTGGCCACGTCCCACCTCCAGTACTGCACCCGCTCATGACGCCTGCAGAGGAGGGGAATGCAGAGGCCGGCAGGTAGGCCTTGGCCCGGAAAGAGCTTTTGCGCCGCGGGGTTAGTTATTTTAAATTTCTGTATTTTAATCAAAATTGTTAGAACCGTTTTTGAGAAATACAAAAAAGCAACGAAAATTTTCCATGTAAAGGGTATCTGGGGTGGTTAATTTTCTTACAGATCTTCTGTTGTATACCTGGAAGACACTGAACTTAGCTTTATTTAACTATTTGTTTTTAAATAATGCTATTCACACGCGCGCGCGGACCTCTTCCTAAATATAGTTTTTTTTTTGTTCTTTTTTATTCAGGGAGAATGTGTACCTGTAGTGAAATTTTGGTATCCAATTTTTGGATGGAATGCAATACTCCCTCTACTTACTTTAGGTAAGCAGAAGAGAATATAAAAAAATCTGATGTGTTGCACTCGCATGACTTTCTCTACTCCTGTACTAACCATTCTTACAAACTCTTATTCCTATATCTTCTTCGTGTTGGTTGAGATAAACATTTGTACAAATTATTTTATTGCTTATTTTCTTATTGGTGCAAGGGGAATATGGGAATACAGTAGGCTTTGTGCGATAGTCAAATCTTTTAAAGCTTTGAGATTCCGTTCTCTTTGCACACTTAACATACAAAACAAATGAACAACGACGTTCCATTTCACGAAAGTTTTAAGTTTTCCCAAACTCACACACATAACAAGGAATATCTCCGAAATGGTTCACCTTACAAGAACATTTTTTCAGACATAAATTGTCTATTTTAGCAAGATCTACATTTTTGTATACTATGATTTGATCTATCTCTAACGGTTTACCAATTATGCAAAAGTCGTCCAGAGTAAATACGACTGCAGGGGCTATAGCCAGAAAAAGGAATATATGTATTTCATTTGGCATAAAAATATTTCAAACAAATGGCAGTTTAATCAAAATTGTTAGAGCCATTTTCAAGAAAATAAAAATTTTCGAAAAATTTTCCATGTAAAGGGTAGTTTAGAGTGGGCCTATTTTCTTCAAAATCTTCGTGTGGCATCCTTGAATGACATTAAACTTAAATACCAACTTTGGTTTTTGACCGACTTTTCGTTTTCGAGTTATGTTGTCCACAGACCCACAGACTGACAGACACACACGGACCTTTTTCTAAAAATGCTTTTTTGGATTCAGGGGGTCTCAAAACATATATTTATGGTGAAATCTGGACATCGGATTTTTGGGTGGAATACAATACTTCCCCTATTTACCAGTAGAGAAAGTAAAAAAATTTATGCTTTCTCTATTAACTTAGTTTATCGTTACGTGTTGTTTTACAAAATATTGTAAACAAACTTAATTTGTCTATCTTCATCATGTAAATAGGACATGCGTTTGAAGAAATTACTTTATCACACATTTTTTAGATACAACGGAGTTACGGAAGGCTGGTGTGATATCAAATCTTTAAGTAAGGGAGTCGCTATATGCTGGCTTTCAAATCCTATAATGTGCAGATAACCCAGAAACCAACAAATGCCAGGTTTCCAAAATACTGGTCGTAAAGCTTGTGTTTTAATAAAATCTATATATTTCTTGGAGTAGCTAAGCTTTTGTTCGTCTCTTTATCACTTATCTTTTTGGTCTTTCTTGTATTAAATTATATGCAACTCAAGAGAATTTCATGGACTATTCATAGAAAATCTAAGCTATAGATTTTATTAGCCATTTAAATATTTTAAATATATTGAGTTTTAATATAAAATCGTTAGATATATTTTCGAGGAAATAAAACGTAATGAAACAATTTTCTAGTTCAAGAGTAGTTTGGGTAGGCGGGTTTTATTGAAACTCTTCGAGAATAATCCCAATATCCTTTTATTTGTCATGAAAATATTACGATAAAATAAAAAGATCCAGTCCAATTACGTTTTCTGTCACTTTTATTTTTCTTCCAATTGGCCCACAACACACAGTTGTTTCTACAGTCAATGACACAATCTATAGTTCATGATATTACAACTCGTCCTCGTAAACTTGACACACACCTTTCTGCCTTTTAGTTCTCTCTTTGTCTCACAAACAGCTGGCTTTGACGATATAATCACTCAACACTCGCTAAAAATGCTTCACTTCAAGACTCACTTCGACGCGACGCATCAATGTCCCAAACTGTCTCTGTCGACACAGCTCTCACTACGACTACATACACTCGGTAGCGTGATGGTTAGCGTGTCTGCCCCAAGTTCAAGAGGTCGCGAGTTCGAATCTCGCTTAGGTCAAATTATCCGGGTAAGTTTTTTTTTTTTCTCGAGGTTTTCACTTATCATGAGAAGATGAATGTCGGGTAACTTAAAGCTCCATGGACCTCGGGCTCATTTGTGCATTATTTAACCCGCTTCATTCACCGTCCGATATGACATTAAATTGGAGGATGTTAATTAAAAAAAAAAAGAAAAAAAAAAAAGAAAAAAAGAAAAACACACAGGCACGCACACGCGTGCGCGTGCCTGCTGTCTCGTTCAACGCTCACGGTTCCATCACAAAAAGCACTACTTCTCTAGTCATCTCACCTTTTATAGACGAGAATGGCGTAGCACGGATCTTCCTCAAAATTGACCTTTTTCTAGAAGCTGTCACAAATAAGCCGACAATCCAGGCTACACGAACACTCTGAAAACTCCTTTCTTCTGCCGCGCTGGTTATTGCCACTCACATACTCACAAGCAGTGGGACAAGACATCCCGATCTTGAGCACCTTTGGCGCATGCACCGCTAAGTGGTGTGAGGTAGCTTGGCCTTGGCTCTCTGATGTGTTGCCACCGCCGTGGCAGGCTGGCGTCACAATATATTAAACTCATGGCATTTTGATCAAAATCGTTGGTGTCATTTCCGGTAAAATAAAAAAATAAGGAAACCTTAGAGTGTGAAGGGTAGTTTATGGAGGGAGGATTTCTTTTTTTTAATTTTCGTTTTGTATCCCTGAAAGATAATTCACTTAAATACAAATTTGGGATGTATTCGACATTTCCTTTTTGGTTTATGTTGTTCACACACACATACATGACCAATGTGACCTCAACACATGCATTTCCGTTGAAATATCACATTAATTATTTGATTGGAATACAATTATTTCGTTGCTTACTATGGGATTATGATAGAGAAAGTATAAGTTTGACTTCATTGAATCAGCCTGTATATAAGCCACATCTTGAATGGATAACTGTCAAGTAAAGCTGGTGTCCGTTTTGAAATCTCTATATTCAATGCATTTGAAGACATTTTACGTCGTCTACTAAGCGCAGTGTTTAAAAGTGTTTTCTAGAACGTTTGCTAGTACCCAAATTGCAGGATAAGTCTATGTTGCAAAGTGAAAACCAGGAACTGAGCAGTATCTGAGCACCAGTATACTTGTGCCAAGGAGTAACGGTAAGTTGATCACGTACCTCAATAAACCGAGAGAGTTGCACGCAGAACAGTGCAAACCTCGACACAAATGACCTCAACCTTTGCTGGCAATACCCGAGAGAGAAAGTTACACACAAAAGAGAAGACGATAATAACAATGATGTGTTTCACATGAAGATGTTGTTCTCTCCTTTGTCGATATAATTACTGGACGGAGCCGAGAACAACCTGTAATTAGTTTTAATTTCAATTCATGATTTCGTTGTTAGGCCAAGTTAGATTAAAAGTTCTTCGTATTTAGAAGCTACTTTCTTTCTCTGTTTCTTTCTTCTATTTCTCTTTGTACTTATCACTGTTTATGCTTGTTATTTTACATCCTACTGGCGATATGATAATCGTCACAGCTATAGAAACTAGTCTTTCATGAAACAATTCATGAACCTCTGCATATGTGTGTTCCATTTTTGCTAATATGATTTTTATTTTGAAAATTTTGATTGTAATTAAAGTTTTGATAAGTTATTGCACCAGAGTTCCTATACCCCCTATTGTTTATTTTAATATATTGTGACAAATAACAGGTCTAGTTACTTTTTCTGTCACTTTATTTCTCTTCTAAAACTGAATCTCAAAAACACAGTCCTCTGTTTTATTGTTAACACAATAAGCAATTCGTCGTGACCTTGCAACTCACAGCTGTTCTGTCCTATCCTAACCTTGACACACACTTCATTGTCTTTCTGCTCTCTCTGTATCAGAAACAACTGGCTTAGACAATATACTTGAGTAACACTCAACTGGGAAAGTGCTTCAACACTTAAACTAACACAATACTCAGCTCTGAAAAGCTACTCCAAAGCTAGCTCGCTCTCTCGCTTTTATAGTCCAGGCCAAGTGCAGGTGAATTCTCTGGAAAATACACCTTTTCTCGAAACTTTTCGTAAACAAGACCGGTACGTGAACAGCTTCTAAAACGGTATGGGATCGGTTTGTTCCACCGCGCTCATTGTCATCTTTGTTCTGACCGCTCCACTGTCGTCGGGCCGCGTAATTATAAGCACTGTTATTTCCCTTTGAGGCGACTGCTGGTCTGTGTCACAATAGCTTAAAAACTGTTCTTACGAAACCTTATATTCCTGCACACTTCTTGCTAATCGAAACAAATGAATGGTGACACTTCAAAAATGTTAGATAGTACCTACTGGATAATTCAAACCAATAGCAACAAGTATCTCGAAAGTGTTTAGGTCTATGAAAGTGTATTTTACACCAATTGCGTATTTTAATGAAATGTGGAGCAATCAATTGTTGTCCATTTTTTGTGGTTTGCCATTGAAGGAGATTTGTACAAACTTAATTCAGAATAAAGCGAACTTCAAGGCTTTTGGCAGAAAATTGAATTTATATCTACATCCTATTAGTCAAGCAAATATCTTAAATGAACTGCGCTGTAGCCGAACGGTTAGACCGTTCGCCTATCACCTAGGCGGCCCGAGTTCGATCCCAATGACACGCATGTGGTATTGTGGTGGATGAAGCGGCGTATGGGCGGGTTTTCTGCGGACTCTCCGGTTTCCCCCGCCACTTATTCCACCAGTTACTCCATCATCATCTTTCTAATAATCGATTTCGCCAGCATTTCGTTTATCCTCTTCCTCACTATCATACCTGGTGCTTGGCCAACCACTCGCTTCCAGGTCTTCACTCTGTCCGGCTCTGTTCCCCGAAAGGCGTCTGACGCTAGGCACTGGCTTGTAAGTCCTAGGGGTGTAAGTCCTACATAAGGGGAGGGTAATCAGGCAAAGAAGAAATATCTTAAAGGTATAAGAGTTTAATCACCATTACCAATAGACATATTATTATATACTTACGTAGTGGAGAGAGAGTGTATTATATTCCACCTATTTGATATCGATATTTAACCGAAAATACATTATTGAGGCGCTTCAAAGAATATTTTAGAAATAGGTAAGCGCGCGCGAGTGTGTCTGTGTATGTAACTGTAAAATGAAGTTAGATAAATATCAAACGTGATATTTAATTTCAGTTCCTTCCAAAGATACGACACAAAGGTTTTCAAGATACTCACCCAAACTCAAACTACCTTTTACGTGTAACATTTTTCAAAATATTATAATTTGTTCATTAATGACTCTAACCATCATGATTAAAGTGCAGTATATTTAAGATATGTACATGAAAGTCCCTCTATATTCTCCGTGTTAGTTGAGGTAAATATTTGCAAACATCTTATTGCTTACTTCCTTGTGGGCACAAGGGGAATATGGGAATACAGTAGGCTTTGAGCGATAGTCAGAATTTTTTTAAAGCTGACCGCTATATGAAGGATTAGGAATTCCGTTCTCTTTGCACGGCCAATATATAAAAAAAGTGACAAGGTTTCATTTGAGAAAAGTTTAAATACTGCAAAACTCACACAAATAACAAGGAATATCTCCGAAACGGTTCATCCTACAAAAAAAGTTCATTGGGACATAAATTGCGTTTTAACGAGATCTACATTTTATACAGTAAGATTTGGTCTATCTCTTACGGTTTACCAGTTATGCAAAAGTCATCAAGCGTAAACAGGAATACATGGGCTATAGCCAGAAAATTCAAAATTTTTATTTCATTTGCCATAGAAATATCTTATACATATGGTATTTTAATCAAAATCGTTAGAGCCATTTTCGCGAAAATCAGTAATAGCCTGTGAAGTGCACTGCATTCGGAAATACTTTTGTATAATACAAATGGTAAAGGTTAGGAGACAGACAAAACCCTATTGCACAAAAAAATTAAGTATCTTTGAAACACAATTTATTTCAAATAATGTTTAGGGGTATCTGACTTTTCCAATATATCCGTAAACATTGTTTCAAGTAGATTACGGTGGGTTCAAATCCGGCCCAGACCAATGGTTTTTAAGTGTGCTTAAAAACGACAGCTCCATGTCAGTAGATTTACCGGCATGTAAAAGAACTCCTGTGGGACGAAATTCCGGCACACCGGCGACGCTGATGTGATCCTGGCAATTTACAGCGTCGTTAAACAATAAAATAATTTTAATTTAAGTAGATTACGTTGTAATGTTTCAGGTGTTTTTCGCGATGTCAAGAAAAAGTATTAAATTTTAAAGGTGTTTAAACAGCTGAATAACGATTTTGTTTCCTCTTTGTCTCTTTTGTCTGCATAGAAATGTGTACTGAAACTATATCTACAATTAATGTTTATCTTGATCAATATCTAGTAGACAGAAAAATAAGCTTAATTAAAATGGTTTATAGAAGCTATGTTCAAATAAATGATAGTTAAAATTAATGATAGTGGGCAAAGGAAGTCATACAAATGTAACACGTCAGATCTTTTCTCTATTATTTTAGCTCCGGTTTTACAGCACAGCAAGAGGTACTCAGCAAAATATCGTAATAGTCATTTATGTAACTAGTGTAAAATCTGACTGATTGCCACACGAGTATATGTTTAGCACGTGGGGGAAAGTGAATGTGCTAATTTTTGCGAGTGATGTCACTTCAGAATGTTTTACACAAACGATGGATCCGCCGACTGTGGAATACGGTCTGTGATTCGATTTTTTGACAGCAAGGAACATTTCAACAGCGTGTTTAAATCATGACGTAACGGCCTTTTAAATGTCGATGCGGTGTAAGCGACGGTAGATTCTGAAAGTACAAGGTGCAGACACAGGTTTAAGGCAATAAAACGAAAAATCGGATCTTTCATCTTTTTGCCCAAATTTCACCGATGCCGCCCGATTGGAAATGTAGCAAGCGTTCTTTCAGACGTTGTATAACTTTGTTGTATCTAGAAATGAAACTTGGTGGGAGAAGAATACTAATATTATTATACAAGTTTGTAAATTTGATAAGAGTCCAGAGCTTTAAATATTTAAGCTCAGTAATAACACAAAACAGTACAATAGGGGCAGAAATTAAAGAGAGACCGGAAGTGGAAACAGATGTTTATTGGATCTTACTCGCCCTCTTAAAATCCAAAGACATTTCCAAAAAGGGAAAGAAGAAAATATATAAAACAGCAATTAAATTTGTAGCAACTTGTGCAGCAGAAACTTGGCGTGTACTTAAAAGTGAAGAGTATAGAATTGCAGCTTGGGAAAGAAAGATCTTACACAGAGTCTATGGACACAAGAACGAAAATGGCGGGTGGAGAAGTAGAACTAACTAAAAACTGTATGAACTCTATGGTGATTCCCCAGTTGCGAATTGTATTAAGGGACACAGAGTGAAATTTGAAAGTTCCACATTTCTTGATAAATTTTTCTGAAATTTTTACTGTGTGTGTAGTTATATAAGAGTAGGAGGTACACCAAATTTCATTAAAATTGGATAATTCGTTTATGATATATAAATTATTTTATGAATTTAATAGGCACATTTTCAAAATAGAGCTCGCGTCTATTGACTTTTCAAAATTCATTTATATTGGCAGAACTGGTACTCTAAAATATGGGTAACAATTGTATGTAAAGATATTTCAAATACGTTTGCTGACTATGCTGTACATATTTTTTTTAATAACAAAGAAAATTTAATCTTAAAAATTATTGATTTTTTTCATACAAAAAATGCTTTTGGAATTGTTGTTAACGATAACATCAATATTGAACAATAGTTTTGTTTAGCTGCTATTTATGAATACTTCTGCAAAATTTCATTGAATTTGAAGCAAAACTCAAGCGCGACCTTCTTTTGGAAAATGCAGAAATGTAGTTTTGAGAAACACTTCCTTTTATATAGGAACATGCTGTGTACGTTAAGGGAAGAGCGCTATTTGAAAGGGCTGTAATGACCACATGGAGTGGGGGATATGAAAAATGTTAGCTGATCCAAATGCACAGGTGTTCCAGGAACATTTTAAGGTAAAAAACAATTTTCGACTTTTTGACAATTTTGACCAAAATTTCACTGTGTCCCTTAAGGAACATTAATTAACATTTTTCATATCTCCCACTCCATGTGATCATTACGGCCCTTTCAAATAGTGCTCTTCCCTTAACGTACACTGTATGTTCCTATATAAAAGCCTGTTTTTCTCAAAACTACATTTCTGCATATTCCAAAAGAAGGTCGCGCTTGAGTTTTGCTTCAAATGCAATGAAAATTTCCAAAAGTATTCACAAATAGCAGCTAAACAAAACTATAATTCAATATTTATGTTATCATTAATATGAATTCCAAAACCATTTTTTTTGTATGAAAAAATCAATAATTTTTAAGATTAAATTTTCTTTGTTATTAAAAAAAATATGTACAGCATAATCAGCAAACGTATTTGAAATATCTCTTCATACAATTGTTACCCATGTTTTAGAGTACCAGTTCTGCCAATATAAATGAATTTTGAAAAGTCAATAGACGTGAGCTTCATTTTGAAAATGTGTCTATTAAATTCATAAAATAATTTATATATCATAAACAAATTATCCAATTTTAATGAAATGTGGTGTACCTCCTATTCTCATATAAATACAAACACAGTAAAACTTTCAGAAAATCTATCAAGAAGTGTGGAACTTTCAAATTTCACTCTGTGTCCCTTGAAAGTGCAAGTCTTAGATGGGCAGGACGTGTAAAAAGGAGCGAGGAGGGGTCCCTACTGCGTAGGATATGGAAAGGAAAACCAAGAGGAAGCAGATGTGCTGGCAGGCCAGCAATAGCGAGGCAGGCTCTGGCCCCACAAGGGCTGTAACGCTATGAAGAGAGAAATGACTATGCTTCTTGTATGTAACGGTACATGAGTTGCTTCAAAAGTGCAGACAGATGGCCAAACTTATGCTAATGGTGAACGCATGTAAAGAAAGTACCAGCCATGAAGACAATCGAGGTAATTGCAGAGCACCAGATCTTGGTCAAGGTCGATCACTCACGTCTCCACTTTGCATGGAGCATCTTCAGACATGCGCCTCGCCTTGCCAGTAGCCTTCACCTTCTGCAAGGACTTGAGGTTCGTCAGCATGTTCAGGTTGAACAACCTCTGCAAAGTTTCGTTATGCTTATACAGGGCCCTTCACTGGACACTCGAAAAATTAACCGATGTTAATTATTTTTGGATGTGTTGTATATACGTATTTATTAATAAAAGCATTTCCCGGTGCGGTACAGAGTTCATTTGGAGAAATTAAAGTCTAAAGTAACATACTGTAACACAAACCAAATAGGTAACAATTGCAATCACAATTTTCACTTGCCTACCACCCTGAACAATACACAAGTGCAGGCGACGGTCCATCTCATCGTGCACCTCCAACAGCATACGAGGAACGACCATCTGTATAATTTGTCTATCATATCAGGGTTAGTTGCACACAATCTGTTCTTAAGTGGATAAAGGTAAATGGTACAGGTACAGTGGGGAACACCTCGCTCACATCGACCTACACAGGTCTATTGTGGCTACCACCCCCCCAGGAGGTAGGGATGAAATGAGGGAACAGAAGGGGTGCTATCGGACCCGCAGCTAGACAGGCCCACCAGAGACGCATGGAAGTCCCTAACCAGTGCTGAAGTGTCTTCATCCCGGCGCTAGGCCCCGCCAAACAGCCAGCATCACACCGCGAGTCCGGGGCGGTATCGTACGGAACGTCCCTCCCACCCTCGTCGGAGGTCAAGGGCCACCAGAGGCCACCCAGAGCCGAGAACAGCATTTACCATGCGCAGTCATCCACGCCATCTGCCCGACACTGCCCACACTATATGCCTGGAACTGCACCACCTGAAAGATGATAAGGAAATGGAATAAAGGAAATGATGGAAAGGAAACCGTGGTATGAAATAATGCACCCCAGCAGTCGCCTGACATGGGGATTAATGAACCCATAGGAAAAAGTCTAAGGGAATTAGGTCGGAAGATCGTGGAGGCCAATAAATTGGATCTGTGCGACTAATCCATTATTGGATCAATTATTAGCATTTCTCCTAGAACTTAACAAAACATCTGCCGTTTGCTACAGTGGTTCACATGAAGAGCCTGAAGAATTTGTGTCCCATATGCCTGGAAATTTAGCGCTTTTCTAAGATATGTCACACAGTTATAGCAGAAATGCTCTACTCCCGAGCAGGTGTGGGGTACAGTGGCGGTTCCTGGGTGATCGCATACTCGCAACTGCTCACCCACTAATTTTCTCCTGTATGTGAATGTGTATTTACCTCTACAGACATGCATATAAGAAAGTTGAATGTCCAACTTTCTTCTATGTATATGAACTTGATCGTTTAATTTTACCGCACCCTCTTTACCAAATGCTAGCGCATTCAGTCAACAAGCTGCAGAGATGCATAAGCCCGATTTTGCCACTGACGAAGATAGCTTTTAGGTGAGGGGTCGTAGGGAGCGTTGCATAACTGGCAAGACCAATACATTCGATTCTTACCGCGCAAGCGCACTACGTTCTCGTACAAGTTTTCTTCATTTTCCTTGCTACGAGCATTTCCCTCCCTCTTGTTTAGCTGAACCTACTAGGCAGTTAGTCAACATGACGGTTCTAAATATAATGTAGCCATTTTCTATATTAAAATGGCAGTTAAGTTAATGTATAAACACAATTACATCTAGCTTTATTAAACGATTATAAGTGCATATATTTACTTTTCATATCGTAATTTACTAAGGCCAATACTTTAGTTTGCAATAGTTATTTTGTTACAGTGTTTATTATTGTTTGTGTTTCTGGCAGCAAATTTCATGCAGTTGTGTCTGCATACAGCGGGAAATTTTAAATGAATAGCATGGCGAAACTGAAGGAGATAAATCTTTCGGATTTATCCTTAGAACAGAAGCTGTTTTCCGTGCTTATTTCGACTGAGAGAAACAGCATCTGGACAAATAATGGTTGTTGTGATATTGGTCATTTAAAACAAAAAATAGCAAAACATGATAGCTCAACTACCCATATGAATTGCGAATTAGAATTGTGTGGTGTGTGTCAGAGAAAAAAAGAAAGTAAAGGTGGAGAGGATATACAGGATGAAAGTGAAATAATCCGTCAGATTTTAACAACGAATTTCTCGTGTTATGAATAACAAGAAAGTCTAATACCAAAATGTTGAAAAAGTTTATAGTTTTCTAGAAACAATATTTTTATCAAAAAATGTATCATCACCTGGCTGAATTATTACTGATTGAAGGTTCTTGATTTATGGCTAAGTTAATAGAAAATTGAATAAACTACAACTTTTAACTTTGGCGTATTTCAATAGATTCAACGGTTTTTGTGTAAATTAAATTTAAAAAACCCACAATTTATTGCAACAAAAAGGCAACAAAATGTGGGTTCTTTTAAATCTAATTTACACAAAAAACGTTGAATCTATTGAAATACGCCAAAGGAAAAAGTTGTCATTTATTCAATTTTGTATGAATATAGCCATAAATCAAGAACCTTCAATCAATAATAATTCAACCAGGTGATGATACATTTTTTTGATATAAATATTTTTTTCTAGAAAACTATATACTTTTCAACATTTTGGTATTAGACTTTCTTGTTATTCACAACATAAGAAATTCGGTGTTAAAGTCTGGATGATACATTCCTCTTCCATTCTGTATTATACTACACAGCCACTGCGACAAGTCACGAGCAGCCACTCCTGGAGAGTGATTTTTTTTGGGCTGTTAACGAAAGCACCATGTACTTTCGCTGTTTTCTTCACATGTTGTAGAAGGACGCCGACCTGATCTCTTCTCTTTTATGGATCGTGTTTCCTGAAACTTTTCAGCAAATGAAGTATGATCTTGCTGTTAAACACCAGGCATGGTGCACCAAACAGTCGTCGGAACAAACGCTGAATTTCAGCCATAGGTTTCCTGATTTCAAACCGGGCAGCGATTTTTCTTCGTTGTAGTAAAGTTAATCAAGCATGCGGCATCCTGTTTCTTCATTCCACGCCTTTAAACAAAATAAAAAACAAATCACAACAAAATAACTTTATACAGCAACAATTCTCATTGCACCAAAACGTTCTCTAGTGTGCTTTGGTGGGCACATTAGGAACTGAATCGGCCGTACAGCACCGGTAAATGTTTTTATTATGTAAATATGTACAACACACCAAAAATAATTGAAATCGCTTAATTTTTCGAATGTCCAGTTATGAGAGACCAACTCTCTCGCTTTTAAGTATGGAGTGTACATACTTTTAGAATTTGAGGGCTCTTGGTCAAGCATACTACAGTAAATCACCACAAGACACGAAATATTAGTGCAAAACTGTAAAGAAAAAATATGATACGTTACACCCACATAACTTTCTCTAACCATTCTTCTATGTATATACTTCTTACAAAAACTTATTACTTTCTTTACAATGTATAGTAAAGTAGAGGAAGTATTGTATTCCACCCAAAAATTCAATGTCGAAAGTTCACCGGAAATGTATGTTTTGAGGCACCCTGGATCCAAGAAAGCATTTATTTAAGTTTAATGACTTTCAAAGATGCAACACGAAGATTTTGAAGAAAATTCTTCCACCCTAAACTACCCTTTACATAGAATTTTTTTTTTTTTGAAAATTTGGATTTTCTTGAAAATGGCTTTAACGATGTTGAATGAAATGACATATGTCTGAGATATTTTTATAAGAAATGAAATGTATATCTTGAATTTTCTGGCTATAGCCCATGAAGTCCTAATTACCCCGGAGGACTTTTTTATATAATGGGTAAACCGTAAGAGATAGACAAAATCTTACTGTATAAAAAATGTAGATCTTGCTAAAATACACAATTTATGTCTAAATAAATTTTTTGTAGAGTGAACCATTTTGGAGATATTCCTCATTATCTGTATAAGTTTTGGAGAACTTATACTTCTGTAAAATGGAACATCGCTATTCATTTTTTATAAGTTAACCGCGCAAGCAGAACGAATATGAAAGGTTTAAAACATTTGACTATCGCTCAAAGCCTACTGTATTCCCATATTCCCGTTGCACGTGCAAGAAAACGAGCAATAAGATAATTTCTGCAAATGTTTATCTCAACTAACATGAAGAAACAGCAATAAGAGTTTGTAAGAATGGTTAGCACTAGAGTAGAGAAAGTCATGTGAGTGCAACACATCAGACTTTTTTCTGTATAAAATATTTAGAAATTGCTTTGTTACACATTTCCTTGTAGGTACAAGGAGAATAGGGGAATACAGTAGGCTTATGCGATAGTCAAATCTTTAAGTGCTGGTCGCCATGTGATTTAAAATTCCGTTCTCTTTGCATTGCCAAGAGATAAAAAAATTCACCTCACTTATCATTTCATTTCACTTTTCATCTTAGTTGGCTGTTTCAGGGCTCTAATTGTTGACGGGAGTTTCTGGTGCATGGCAGGGGATTTGCTCTCTGTAAATCCTCATGATGCGAATAGGGGAAGGCCTCTGAGTCTCTCTCCCCCAGAGGGTGTATATGCCTATAGGGAAGGGAGGGGGAACCAAATTGAAATTGAGTTTTTATTCATGGACGCTCTTTAATTGCTGTGGTTCTCAGCGTCTCACAAAACTAATTCTGACAATACGATTACTCAGCACTCATTAACCGCTTCACTACATATCTTCCTTTCGACGGCACATATCTCTTCCGACGACTGTACACCACATACTAAAAACACAGCCGGTTCAGATGACTCTTGTCTGTACTACTGACTCCTCTAGCATTTGAGAACAGGTCGTACAGGTACGGTATGTTTATCTGCACAGCACCTAGCTGCTTAATGCGACTTTATCTGTGCAGTATATAAGGTTTTCAAATTTTTCCAAGTTTTTGTGTCTGTAGGCATGGTTTCTTCCTGCATACCTAAGTTTGGATGCAGGAAGGGAGCAGGAATAGGCGTTGGGGTGAGTATGTATTTGAAGATGGGAGAGGCATTACCGTTACCCAAGGGCGTCCTTAGGAATGCGGTAACTTTTCCTTCTACGAGGTGCTCTGTGGTCGTATTGACCTAGTGCCCGTACCAGTTAGTTGGTGTGGGAACTCTGGTGTGCATGGTTCGGGATCGCTCCCTCATCAAGTCCATGATGTAGGCTAGTCCGAAGTGGTTGTGGAGGATGTAAGACGGGAATTTACGCCCGATATCATATATCGTTCTCGTCCCCTCCCCTCATATAGTGAGAATGACGTAAGATGAAACTTTCTCGAACTTCACCTTTTGTGGAACCTCTAGAAATACGCCGCCCGCACTGACGCTTCGCGAGTAATCTCGAATACCTCTTCGCTCTGCCGCTCTGATTGTTGTCACGTGTTTGCTCGCGTGAGTGGTGTGGGACAAATTAATCTTGAGCGCCGCGCCTGGTACATGGTGTGAGGTGGTTCGTTGACCGTCCTTTGTTGTGCGCCGCGGCCGGCGTCAGAATATTATAGCGAAGTTTTATGAACATTTGACTGCCATCTTAGCATGCTTCGACTAATAAGTATCATGCTTAATAGGAAGTAGATTGTTTGTAGCTAGACTTTCATGAGACAATGAACTAAGTAATAACTCAAAATATAGTGCATCGCTTAATGAAATAATGCATGTTTTGCCATTTTCTAGGTTTCTACAGGAAGAGTCGCTAATGGATAAAATTGATGAATATATTAGAAGCAACAGGGTAATGATATTCAGCAAATCCTCCTGCCCATTTTGTATTAAAGTGAAGAGATTATTTGACTCCATTAACGTCGAATATGCATCACTTGAGTTGGATGGCATGGGAGAGGAAGGGAGAAAAATACAAGAGTTACTAGGCGAAAAGACAGGTGTGAGAACCGTGCCTAATGTGTTTGTCGCGGGTCATCATGTAGGTGGCTGTGATACCACACACACAGCTTTTGAAACTGGAGTTCTACAGTCACTCTTAGAACAAAAACCATCTTCAACAGAGGCATCCCGGAAATATGACTTTGACTTAATCGTTATTGGAGGAGGCTCAGGTGGGTCATTTCGAGACATGACATTACAAACTAAATAATTTCCTTACTGAGTTCGTTTCATTAATCTGCAAAATAAATGTCGTAGCTCAAGAAAACAAAACTATATATAACATTAATTTTTGAAATGCTAAACTCTTCCATGTATTGCTAAAGGCCTACAAATTAAAATTAATTTAAGTTTTTGAACTTGTATGTACATATTTATATTTATTTTGAACTTAAATTTTCTTTATCACAAAAAGTTAAACGTATGTTGTATCTATAATTTTAAAAAGTCGTGGGAATACTCTCCATAAACATGCACGTGAACTTAATTCATAATCAGGCAGCGAAACTTGGACACCGATGGTAGAGACGTATGGCTTCAGATTAAGGAGTTTTAGACAACCATAGGGTTGTTTACAGAGTGGTCCTGACCCATTACAATTCTACTTAAAAATCGAGGATATACCAAATTTTGTGCAATCAAGGAAGCAGGCAATGAAGGAAAACAGTTCATCTGAGAATAACAAAGTATATGAATTGTACAAGTGTCAACGCTTTGCACCCATCACATGTGACCTTGTGTTCACCTTCTCGCAATAAATACAGCTTTTGTGTAAAAATCGTTTACTTTTGAGACTTATAAAATATATTTAAATGTACTGTACTATTATTCTGCAACCATAAAAACATACGATAAAGAAGAAACGGATCAAAAAAGGGTCGGTGAATGAAATATTCAACCAAAGTAAGTGCGCCATGAAAATTACTGACTTTAGTTTTGAAACATTTCGAAGCTTAAACAGTGGCACAGTACGTCGAGTGTTGTGTCGCAATCATATCGCTTTGTTTTGACTTGCCGCTCCCTCTGCTCTGTTGTCCCTGATAACTTGTGGTATAATTAAACCTAACGTTTTAACCGGTGTCCAAGTTTAGCTGTCTTTTCATAATAAATAGCACTTAAAATATTATGATTTACTCGTACCCGCAGTCCAAAAACCACAGTAAGTCCACACATCTGCTTAGCAGATGAGTATCTTCTATTTATTCTTACTGTATTATTACTGCAAAGCATCTGGACTAGTTTGCAGTAGACTTTTCAACGTGTTCCCACTTGTCTTCATTTCTTGATGAACTTTTCTTTCATCTCATCACTGAATTCGCAAAGTTTTGAGGGGAAAATGTAAATGAAATTGTTACAAATGGACTTAAGTTCTCTGCAGGCACTCCACATTTCTGAGCTTCTGCCTTGTAGTCAGGAGATTTACGTAGTACAAACTTTCATAAAATTCAAGCTCTCAATTCCACCTTACTAAAGGTTTGCTCAAATTCTCTGCCCTTTAACAACCGTTGCCTTAGTGCTCGGACTAATATACGAAGTATTTTTGAACTTTGTGATTAGAAATACCCTCGGGGGAATCTGTAACCACTAGAGGGCGCGTCCCCAGGTGGCGGATTGAGGGAGGGAAATGAAATACCTCCTGCGGACCAACAGGTAGCCAATGGTCAACGGCTTCGGGGGCGGATTAGAGGAGATAGACTCCCTCCGACCGCTAACAAGATAGAAGAACCTGAAGCATAGGAGAAGGAAAACTCTGAATTCAACCTGGGAAGACTGTTCTCATTAGCCGCAGAGGAGGCAACTGTCTAAAGGAGAAAACCTGAATACAAATCCAGCACGGACTCCGGAGGCTGTTAAGGAAACCACCGGGTCTCTGTTGTTGGGTTATTCCCCCACGTGGGGTACAAATGATTCATAGGCAAATAAATAGTCTCGGAACAGGACTGAAATTATGGAGACGACAATGCAAGAATAAGGAAATACGCTTTGGAACTTGAAATATTAAGATATTGAATGGTAAAGAAGTTGAACTAATTAAGGAAATGTAAAAGTATAAAATAAAGATAATAGAATAAGAAGATAATAGAATAAGATAGAATAAGCAAGGTTAAAAAGAAAGGAATTGGAGAGAAAGTTTTAGGTAATGGATATGTTTTAAGATACTTTGGGGTACCAAATGTAACTTGGGCTAAAGAAGGCGGGAATAATTGTCACAGAGGAAATAAATAGAAAAGCTAGTCAGCAATACATTCAAGAATTACCTCAATGGAAATAGATTTAGAGCAAAAGATCTGTCTTATTAAGGTATATGGAGCAACAGAGGATGCTAGCCAAATTGAAAAGGATCATTTCTATACTATACTCCAATAGGAGGCGGAGAAAGCAGAAGCAAAGGAAGCATTAGTAATGATAAACGCTGATCTAAACGCACGAGTAGGGAGTGATTTCACTCGAGGACAGGGTGTATTAGGAAGATATACTGATATAGATGAGCCCCTTAACAACAATGGAACAATGTTACTGGATCTTTGCATTCAGAACCAAGTGCTGATTGGAAGTACACTATTTAACCATAAAAAGGTACATAAAATAACCTTCGAAGGGGAAGAAAGAGATGTTAGTAGCATTATGGACTACATCATCTAGCCAAAAGAAATGAGAAGAAAAATAAAGGATATAAAAGTAATTCGAGGAGCAGAGTTAAGCACAGATCATAAATTATTGGTGGCAGAGACTAGGTTCACAAAGCCAAGGATCTATAAGAAAAGATTTTATGAGAGAATAAAATACCAAGAGTTATAGAAAGAAGAGAAGAAAGAAATCTATCAAGATAAATTAAAGGATAGATTTAAAGCAACCCTGATAGCAAATAAAGAGATGTTGAATTAAAATGGCAACTTTTTAAAAGGTTAGTTTTAGGAACCAGTGAAGAAGTATGTGGTAAGAAGAAGGTAGGACCAATGCGGAGGAACACTAAATAGTGGGATGAACGAGTGAAAACACCAGTAAAAGAGCAGAAGGAAGCATGTAATCGCTTATTACAAACAGGAATGCGGTTGGCATTGGAGGATTATAAGATTAAAAGAATAGAAACAAAGTGAGTAGTAATTGAAGCTAAGAGAAAGAGCTGGGAAGAGTTTGGTAATGAAATAGAAGCTTCCATGAAGGGAGGAAAGTTTTGGATCACAATTAAACAACTAAGGAGGAAAATAGGTCAGAAGTGTAAAAAATTAAAATGGAGAGTTGCAAACCAATACTAAGAATATATTGGAAGTGTGTAGAGAGTAACATGTAGACAAATTTAAGGAAACAAGGGAATGGGAAATGAAAGTTCTAAATATAGAAAGGAAAAAGACTTGGAAGAAATAGATGAGATAGACGTAGAAATGGCAGTACAGAAAATGAAAAATGGAAAAGCTGCGGGCCCAGACGGAATTTTCCCAGAATTAATCACGGCAGGAGGGAAGACTTTAATAAGACTAAAACTAAACCCCTAGCGCAACAGGTCATGAAGAGCCAAGGCTTGCCACCCAGCAGCTGCGAACCCACCTCTGCCCACTACAGGCGTCATTGGTGGGGTGCCGTACTGGAGGGTGGGACGTGGTACGCGCCCCGAGCCCTCCCGGCCAGCTATACGGCCTACTCGACCTGGGGCCGCTACTTCTTCATCAAGTAGCTCCTCAATTGGTCCCCCTGGGACCAATCGAGGCTGAGTGCACCCCGTGCCAGACCTCCCAGAAGGGATAAAATCCCCAGGCTGATACCGGGGATAGAAGCCGGGTCCTCCGTGCCAGAGGCAAGCGCGCCACTAACTGCACTACGGAGGCTGTCCCTTAATAAGACAGATGAGAGAATTATTTAGAACAGTGTGGAGAGAGGGAAAAATACCTAAGGATTGGCAGAGAAACGTAATTATCCCCATGTAGTTATAAGAAGGGCGAATCTTCTACCTGTGAAAACTATAGGGCTATATGTCTGTCCTCAGCCGTCTTCAAGGTCTTCACAAGGATACTGGAAAACAGACTCCGTAGACAAATTGAAGACGAAATAGTGGAAGAATAGGCTGTATTTAGACCTGGAAGACAAACCCAGGATTGGATATATTCGTTAAGAAAAATAAGTGAAAGAAAGACATCAAGAGACAGTACCATCAACCTGGCTTTCCTAGATTTGAAAGCAGCTTTTGACAGGGTGCCTAGAGTGGAGATATAGAACACACTGGAAAAAGGAGGGATAAGTGAAAAGCTACTAAGAGTGATTAAGCCAACATATGAGAAAGTAGAAGGAGTAGTAAGGTTGGATAGGAGAGAATCACGGGAATTCGATATGGAAATGGGGATTAAACAGGGAGACAGCCTCAGCCCACTACTGTTTATAATATTAATGGATGAAATACATAAAATTTGTAAGGCACGAACTGGAATGATGAAGGTGGGAAATTGGAAAATGAGACCAGTACAGTGTCGGACATTTATATATGCAGATGGCATAGTGCTGATAGCTGACACCGAAAGGAAATTACAGCAAGCAATAGAAGAATGGAATGCCACCCTGAAAAAAAAGGAATAGAAATAAACATAGGTAAAAGCAAGGTGATGCAGGTGGCTAAGGTTGGATAGTTGAACGTATACTGTAAGGGGACACAGATCGAACAGGTTGAGAGCTTTAATACCCAGGAACAATATTACACCAATGCGGCACAATACAGTAAGAAGTGAGTAATAGAGTCACAAAAGGTAATAGAGCATATTATCAAATTACTCATGCCGTATTGGGGAAAAAAGAAATACACCCCCAAACAAAGTTCAAAATATACAGGATTGTACTGGAACCCATCCTATTATACGGAAGTGAGAGCTGGCCAGCTAGAGGGAAAGATATAAGTAAAATATCGGGTTCAGAAATGAAAAATCTGCGACGTATAGCGGGAAAAACTAAAAGAGATCTAATAAGAAATTTAGAATTAGAAGAGACTTGCAACAACCCTCAATTGAGAAACGATTAGCACAAATACCCGGTAAACCTCACCACAACACAATTACGATGTTTCGATCACGTGTCACGAATAGATGAGGGAAGGAAGCCAAACAGTTTCTGGAAGCAAGGCCAGAAGGAGGAAGACAGAAAGGTCGCCCCAGTCACATATGAGAATTGTATAGAGGAATTGAGGAAGAACAAGTAGGAATTCCATATGATATCATGACACTACGAACTCTTCTGTATTGCCAAACAGAAATTCACAGAGGAAATAAAACTTTCATCTTAACATAGACTGCTACAGAAATGGATGTCTTGAATAGAATGACATGTTCTGGAAGTTATGTTTAAGGCGTGGGTCTTCAACATTTTTCTACGTAAGCAGCGAAAATTTGACTGTAAAATTGTGCGATAGCAGCAGTGACGTAAAGCACGCAGTTGTTTAGGAAAATAAATAAATATATGAAATGAGTGCTCAAGTGAGAATAGAATTCATAGTTACTTTGCATGTGTGTTTTCAGGCCTGGGAGAATTCCGCAGTAATTCAACCCAACCGAGATTCGATCTCAGGCAAACTAGATTAAGAGATAGATACACTACTTCCATACTATGGAGCTGTATGAGTAAGAGATTTAATAATTGTAGTATCTTTCATAACAGCAAATTACAATTTTTAGTTTGAACTTCAAAGTTTTTCACGAATAAGAAGCATATAATTTGTTTCCAGAGTTTCAGGTGGAGCCTAATTTACATATGTAACAATTGAATTACTGAAGCGTTTAACGCCCCTTTTAGCAACTAAGGTCTGCAGAGACGTGAATGAAACGTGTGAAATGATGCTCATATGAGCCGGGATGAACACTGATCTTATGAAGACGAGGAAGACTTCGGAAAACAATTCGGGCATTCATCCCAAACGAGATTCGAAATCGGACTTACCACCCTCCATGCGGAAGGCAGGAATGTTACCCCAAAAAGTGTGCAAAGAAAGTAAAAGAACAGAAAACTGAATGAGACTTATTTCCCGAAAATGTTGCACCTAGGATCTTAAAAATGTGTGTATTTGCATATATAGTGGGTTACACATTTTCAAAAAATTTCGCGCGTTTTATATTTTTTAAACTTGAGATGCGTCAGGCTGAAGAACTTACATGCACTGTTAGGGTCCTATCATAGTTGTGATGAGTTCTGGTCGCCTGCAGGGTACTTTCATATCATTCCTCCACCCAGGGTCTGTCGCTCTGGGTGGCTCACTTGTTAGATGCTGCCGTGCTGATCCCAAGGTCTTCTTCTTTCCCTGATTACCTTCCCCTTGTTTATAAGTGTGCTTAAAAACGACAGCTCCATGTCAGTAAATTTACTGACATGTAAAAGAACTCCTGTGGGACAAAATTCCGGCACACCGGCGACGCTGATGCGATCCTAGAAAATTACAGCGTCAAATAAGAAAATATTTTTAAAATAATTTTTTGAGATGCTTTATAAATATCTCCGCTTAATGAGTCCTGAATGGGCAACGCAAATATAGAAAGCATGACTTTGTTTACTTCTATATTGGTTTATTCTAAAGTCAAACTAAATGCTACAGTCAAATGAAATTAGATATAAAATATTTTATTTTTCTGCTACTGTTACGAGGGGACTTCAAAGAGTAAGTTGGATATGATTATTGCCAAGTAACACTTATTGAATGTTGTACTACACTGCAAAGCGGCACAGATAGATGACTATGTTTTCAACATAGTCACCAAGTCTCTCTAAACGGTCTGAACGTTCTACCAGTTGTTCAGCTCCTCAGTGACAGAAATCTGCTTCTTGGTAATGGAGGCATTCGAAGACCGTTGTGCGAACTTGGTCATCTTTGGCAAGGCTTTTAGGTGTGCTTAAAAACGACAGCTCCATGTCAGCAGCTTTACTGTCATGTAAAAGAACTGCTGCGGGACGAAATTCCGGCACACCGGCGACGCTGATGTCAGCCTAACAATTGACAGCGTTGTTAAACAACAAAATAAAACAAATTGGCAAATCTGTTTCCTACCAGACGTTCTTTAACTTTTCTGAACAGATGGATATCTCACTGTGCAAGTTCTGTAGTGTATGCCAGATGCGTTCATACCTCTTATAGAAAACATTGAAGCATTGAAACATTGCGCACCAGTGGAGAGTTGCATTGTCGTGCAGAAGAACAATGCATTTGCTTAATTTCAGTATAACTAGAGGCAACGTTGCATTTAGTCTTTAGAGCGACGTTTTGTCCACCAGAATCGTACCGTCCCACATACTTCAACCTTGGAGTATGTTTCCAGTTGACGTGCCATTTTGCTCGCACACTATGATGCACCTGTTATCAGTACCCCAACAGAACTCTGCACGCATTACGGAACATAAACTCTATTCTGGCAAAGCGCCATTCTTGTTATCCGATGATCTTAGCGTGGGACGTGTGTAACTTGCTTTTTGAAGTACCCTCGAATGTAATTCTTGTGCCATGTTGTAATACAAGTTACCATGGAATGACCCAGGTGGACTTGCTGCATCTAAGGAGGCTGCCAAGTTTGGGAAGAAGGTGGCAGTTTGTGACTATGTTGTCCCGTCACCACCAGGTAACTCCTGGGGCCTTGGAGGAACTTGTGTCAATGTGGGGTGTATTCCAAAAAAGTTGATGCACAAAGCAGCCATTATTGGAGAAGACATGCGAGATGCACCTTTCTTTGGCTGGCAAATGCCTGAAGCAAGGATTAAACACAATTGGAGGAAAATGGTGTCAGAAGTTCAACGGTATATAAAGTCACTGAATTTTGGATACCGTAAAGCCCTCAGGGAAAAACGCGTGACTTACATGAATGCTTACGCTAGGTTCATTGACCAACACACGCTACAGACCATGGATAAGATGAACAATATGAAGACTTTTACAGCTGAAAAGTTCATAATTGCTGTGGGAGGTCGTCCGTCCTACCCTGAAATACCTGGTGCGGTTGAATATGGTATCACATCAGATGATATTTTCTTTTTGAAGTATAACCCAGGAAAAACTCTGATTGTGGGTGCGTCATACGTTGCTTTGGAATGTGCTGGCTTTTTGAATGCAATTGGCATAGACTGCACAGTAATGGTGCGTAGTATTTTACTGCGGGGTTTTGACCAACAAATGGCAGAACGTATAGGACAACATATGGCTGAACATGGTGTGAAGTTTGTGCGTCCTTGTGTGCCAACTAAGATAGAATGTCTTGAAGAAGGAAAACCAGGACGGTTAAAGGTAACCGGCCAGTATTCAGATGGAAAAATATTAGAAGGTATATTCAACACGGTGATGTTTGCTATTGGTCGCACAGCTTGTACTAAAGGAATTGGACTGGAGACAGTCGGTGTACTTATGAATACCAAAAATGCCAAAATATCTGTCAGTGATCGTGAACAAACCTCGGTTGACAGCATTTATGCCATTGGAGATGTAATTGATGGCAGGATGGAACTGACACCGTTGGCTATACAGGCTGGAAAGCTTCTAGCCCAAAGATTATGTGGCAAGAGTTCTACTCTGACTGATTATGTGAACGTACCCACAACCATATTTACGCCCCTTGAATATGGATGTGTAGGTTTGGCTGAAGAAGATGCCTATAAAAAGTATGGTGCACAAGACATTGAAGTGTATCACGGTATCTACCAGCCTTTGGAGTACGCTTTATCAGACAGAGATAACAACAAATGTTACGGAAAATTGATTTGCGTAAAGAGTCTTGAAGAAAAAGTGGTGGGTTTTCACGTGCTGGGACCCAATGCTGGCGAAATAACACAGGGTTATGCTCTTGGTTTAAAGCTCGGAGCCAAGAAATCGGACTTTTCCAACCTTATTGGCATTCATCCTACGGCAGCAGAAGCGTTCACCACAATGGATATCACTAAATCCAGTGGCATCAGTGTTGACAGCGCTGGTTGCTGAGGTTAAAGTACGCTGCGATGTAAAGGCACCTTTATCTGTAGCAAATCTGATTAAGTGCCTACAATGCAGCAATAGTTCGGCAGTACCGATGATTCTGTCACTTGACATTTATGACGCCTGTGTGTTAAACCTCAAGGTGGACATAGGCTGATGCTCTGAGGTACTGTCATACAGATAAGCTTCTCCTTAAATAGTTAAATCAATATCTATAACCTGAACCAGTGGAAAAAAGTGTAAATTAGCAGATTCAATTAAATAAATGCTTATAAAGTGACGTTTAATTAAGATTGTTGTCAATATATTACTTAATGTTTACCTTAACAGTTAATTTGTGTTAAATATAGTTAAAATCAGTTTACATTGTTACTTCTGACAGCTTCTTAGTTCCTGTTTAGCAAAAACTTACACCAGGTTAAGAGGTGGAATCAGGACTGAAAAATTCAATGCGATTGCCGGGATTTGAACCACAGATCTTCCGCTTATTGAGTGGCTGCTTTAACCAACTTGCCAGGACGACACCAAATTCCCCAGCTGATTCGTACTTATTCCCGACTAGACCACAAGGGAATCTCACATCAGAGATAAATACCCCAAGGGCGACTTACACCAGCAGTAAGCTTGTTGGCACAAATAAATAATTAGTACACCAGTTCAAAGTGCATACAAGAAGATGATCTCTGTCCCGTAATTCAGAGATGGTATTTGAATCTATCATACCTAATCACTGCATTTTCTATGGCTCAGTCCAAATATTCGTAAACGGGATTTCATCAGAAATACACATTTTAAGCCCACTGAACCCGCATAGAGCATTTTTGGAAAAAGAGCCGATGTGTGTGAACAATTTAACTCAAAGAACGACGTTTTGGGTAAATAAAAAATGTCCAGTTTAGCATACTCTAAGGAAAGGTGTCGAAGTTTAAAAAAAAAAGGTAATAATTATATACTCCTTACATGGAAAAAAGTGCTTATTTTTTTATTTACTCAAAATCCAACAATTTTTATTGTTTTATCGCTATCTAAAAAGATCTACTGTGGCTACCAACCACACCGGAGGAAGAGATGAAGCGAAGAAATCACAAGAGGCTATAGGGGGCCGTTAGACACGCCACAGAGACGCGCGAAAGTCCTTAGAAATTCCAGGCTCGAAGACCCATTCCACTGCTGGAGCTGAATAAAGAGGGCGGTGGACGACCTGCCAACCAAGCAGCCCTCTAATGTCCTTGGCGAGAACTCTTTCCTTTGTGCAAGCATCCGTGCTATCTGTCCGGCATCGTCACACATACAAATCTAGAAGCAAATTAGTACATCTTGCTGTGTCGTATAACTTATTTAAAATTAGCCATTTTCGAAGTATTCGCTCTTACATCCAGTTTAAATTAAATTACTGTCATTTATAAAGCATCTTAACACTATTCTTCTATTTTTCCAAACGGATTAATTATTAGCTAGGTCTTAAGATATCCAACCAGTATTTTGTTTTCTATATGGCAAGTGTACCAAGTTCATATCACTTAATTTGATAGTATTTTTAAAAATATTATGTCAACGCAAGGAGAATCGCCTTTTATATGAATATTCTAGTATACCTATAAGGTATTGTGTACAGTGGTAATAAGTGAGTCAAGTTGGTAGCCATGACACAGCAGATGTTTTTACTTTGAGAAACAGCATAACTCAAAAACGAAAAGTCGGTTAAAATCAAAGTTGGTATTTAAGTTTGTGTTTCAAGGATGCGACACGATGAGTTTGAAGAAAATTACTCCATCCTAAACTTCCCTATATATGGAAAATTTTTGGAAAATTTTCATTTCCTTGAAAATGGCTCTAACGATTTTAATTACAATGTTATATGTTTAAGATATTTTTATGACATGAAATGTATATTTTGAATTTTCTGGCTATAGCCTATGTAGTCCTGTTTACTCTGGATGACTTTTGAATAACGCGTAAACCATAAGAGATAGTCGAAATCTTACTATACAAAAATGTAGATCTTGCTAAAACACACAATTTGTGTCTAAATAATTTTTTTTCTTGAGTGAACTATTTCGAAGATATCCATTGTTATTTGTGCCAGTTTCGGAAAACTAACTCTCGTCAAATACAACATAAACTTTAAAATATTTGACTATCACTCAAAGGCTACTGTATTCCCATATTCTCCTCGCACCTACAACAAAATTAACAATGAAATAATTTTGCAAATATTTATCTCGATTAATATGAACTAGATGGAGAAATGAGCGTTTGTACAAAGTTTGTATTAGAGTAGAGAAAGTCATATGAGTGAAACACATAAGATTTTTAATAAACTAACCAATATTACATACAACAGTTCAAAAGTACTCCATTTGAGTTTCGTTAAATGTAGATAAACGAAGCCAATTAATTGATTAATGTTAATACCTCCTTTAAAATGTGTCATTTGGTTTGAGTCTTAATGTAAAATATTCCATTAAAACAAAAAATCGCATGCAACCATATAACCTCTACACACTCTGCAATTTATTCTTTCAAAAACTTATTCTTGTTAATCGGGATAAACTTTTGATTACACCTTATACTTTCTTTATACGTATTATAGGCTGGATACAGGAAGTTAAAGTGATAGCCGGATGTGTTGCACTCACATGACTTTCTCTACTCTTGTAAAAACCATTCTTGCAAACTCTTATTCCTATATCTTCCTCGTGTTAGTTGAGATAAACATTTGTACAAATTATCTTATTGCTTATTTCCTTGTTCGTGCAAGGGGAATATTAGAATACAGTAGGCTTTGTGCGATAGTCAAATCCTCTAAAGATTTGAGATACCGTTCTCTTTTCAGGGTTAACAAATAAAAATAAACAACGATGTTGCACTTGACGAAAGTTTTTTTTTTTTTTTTTTTTTTTTTTTTTTTTTTTTTTATTTATTTGGAGTCGCTTTAACAATTAAGTCATATCGCGACTATTCTATGTAATACAGCGGTATACAATAAATTTGATACAATTATTTACCAAAGACATGAGAATACAATCAAATCAGTACAACAAAAATATCCTTCATATTATATTTTCGCATGCAAGCCCGTACCTTTGAGAAATGATAACACCCTTCTGCAGTTGGATGGCGTGTTCAGAGTGGTGGATAAGTCTCCAGTGATGTGATGAAGCTGTCGTTGTGTAGCGTATTGCTTACATTCTGTGAGGAGATGTTTTACTGTGAGGCGGGTGTTGCAGACGTCACGTTGTGGTGGTTGGCCTTTGCTGAGGAGGTATGAGTGGGTTAACCTTGTATGACCAATGCGGAGACGTGAGATAATTACCTGCTCTTTCCTGCTAAGAGAATAGACAGGGGAAGAATTGGTGTCTCCTTTCCTTACCATGTGTAGTTTTTCTGGAGGCGATTGATTCCAGGCCTGTTTCCATCTTGTTTTTATTAGTCTGGAGAAGTACTTTGTAATATCACGATAAGGTACTGCTTGCTGTTCATGTGTGTCTGTTAACCGAGTTGCTTCTTTAGCAGCTTTGTCCGCTTCTTCATTGCCCTTAATGCCGCAGTGTGAAGGGACCCAAATGAAAGTAACTATTTTCTTTTTATTTAGAGCAATGGAATAAAGACTGTGGATATCTTGAAGCAGTTGGAGGTCAGTTGAACGATCTCTGAGACTTTGGAGAGAGCTTAATGAATCAGAAATTATAAGAAATTTACTCTCACTAGATTGGATGATGTATGTTAAAGGCTGCTTAAGTGCAGAAAGTTCGCAGGAGAATATGGAATAATATTTAGGGAGTTTCAGCTGAAGTTTCTTATCTGGGGTAATTATGGCACATCCATTGTCGCTGTCCGTTTTGGAACCATCAGTGTAGACAAATGTATGGTTAGGGTAGGCATTTGTTATTTCTTGAAACAGCTGTTTATAGCAAGATGCATCTGTATGGGATTTATGGTAAGCTGTAATATTCAAATTTAGTTGAGCAGTTGGTATTCTCCAAGGTGGTAGACAATGAAACTTTCTGGGCATTATGGCAGGAACTTCTATGTTATATTCTTCAATGCATTTGCTTATTTTAGATTTAAATGACATTTCTTTTTGTGAATTAGCCTGTAAACGTTGGTTGGACGTTTCTGGGAGGACGTACTGGTATATCATTGATTCGGGTCTTGCTAAAGTTTTAAGGGCGAATTTTAGGCTCAGGTCTGTTCTGCGGACGTTCAATGGTGGCTCGTCGGTTTCCATTGTTAAGGCAGAAACAGGGCTGGTTCTGTAAGCTCCCAAGCATATTCTTAGAGCTGCGTTTTGAATTGTATCTAGTTTCTTTAAAACTGAAGATTTAGCTGTATTGTAGATCTGGGCTCCATAGTCGAGTTTACTTCTAATGAGAGCTTGATACGTTCGTATTAGGGTACTGAGATCAAAACCCCAGTTTTTGCAGCTTAGGGTTTTTAGTACATTTAATTTTCTGAGGCATTCATTTCTCATATCATCAATGTGATGTTTCCAGCTTAGAGTTGCATCAAACGTTAAACCTAAAATTTTGATAGCCTTCACTGAGTTGATTAGCTTGTTATCCACGCAGATTGTGGGGTTTGAGACCTTAAATGGTGATTTGGAGAAGCATATGCATTTGGATTTATGATATGACAAGTTAAGACCAGCATGATTAGTCCAAGTGTGCAGATTTTCCAGTGTTTCTTGAAGAAGTGTTGCAGTAGTAAAGGGGTTTTTCCCCTTACAAAAGATAGTTAGGTCATCTGCAAATAGTATACCTTTTACAGGTGGTGTAATACTGCTTACTATACTGTTGATAGCTATGAGAAATAGTGTGACACTGATTACTGATCCCTGTGGAACACCTCGATTAATGGATTCTTCTTTTGACATGGTTCCTTTGTAGCGAACTTTAATTTTCCATTCCTGAAGGAAGTTGTCAATAAAGTGATACAAATTACCACGGATACCGATGTTACGTATTGTTTTGAGTATGTAAGCTCGTGAAATTTTATCATACGCTTTTTCTATATCTAGGCTTATTGCCATGAGATGTTGTTTCTGTGTAAATGCAGCTTTTATTTCAGAATCAAGTATTAAAAGATGGTCAGTGGTGGATCGAAACTGGCGGAAACCATTTTGAAGTTCGGTGAAGAACTGCATTTTCTCTAGTTTCCAACGCAATCGGTTGTTTATAATTTTTTCAAGTATTTTACACATAGAGCAGGTGAGGGCTATAGGTCTGAAACTTTCAGGTGAAGTAAGATCTTTGTTTGGTTTGGGGATGGGTACTATAGTTGCTGTGCGCCACTGTTTAGGAAAAGTTCTTGAGTTCCATATATAATTAAGGATTTCGTGAAAGTAAACCAGTCCATCTTGCGGTAAGGATTTTAACATTACGTAAGGAATGTTATCCGGCCCAGGGCTGGAGCATTTACTCTTTTCAAGTGCCTCCATGAATTCTGTGAAAGTAATGTTATCATTGTAGTTTTCTTGGTTATTTTCGTCAGGTTGGTAGCAGTGGGTCACCTTGCTTTCGCAAGCTTCTTCTCTTGAGGCCTCTGCAAAAGTATGCGTCAGTATGTTTGCTATGGTTTGGGGGTCAGTACTTGTAGTGTTTGTTGTATAATTGTGGAAAACTATATTATGTGTTCCATCGTAAGATCCCCGTATTTTGCGAATTTTTTGCCATACCACTCGTGACGGGGTTTTTCTGTTTACAGTGGACACGAATGTTAGCCAGGACTCTTTCTTGCTGTGTTTTACTACTTGACGTGCTTTAGCTCTGGCTTTTTGAAACTCGATTTTGTGTGCGGGGGTAGGTTGCCTTTTGTATTTATAATAGGCTTTATTTTTTAATGCTATCGCTGTTTTACATTCTTCGTTCAACCAACTTACAGTCTTCCTAGAAACAGGGTATATCCCAGGAATAGTGACCTCGGCGGAATTGAAAATCACTTCTGCAAACGAGTTTACTAGTTTGTTAGTATCTGACTGACTGAAATTCATGGGGGATGTTAGATAGGATAAATTGTCAGAGACGTGTGCTCTGAACTTGTTCCAGTTTGCGCATTTTAAATTCCATCGTGGCTGACAGTTAAAACTTAAAGGAATGTTATTTGCATTAGTTAATAAGATTGGGAAATGGTCACTGCCATGTAATTGCTTGGCGACTGTCCATTCAACTTTATCTTGGATATCAGGAGTGATTAATGTTAAGTCGATTGCACTGGAAGTACCGTTGGCTGTACTGAAGTGTGTTTGTGAGGTATCGTTAAGCATATTGAGATTTTCGTTGTGCAAGAGCTGTTCCACTATTTTACCTCTTGCGTTGGTATGCTTACAACCCCATATGGTACTATGGCTATTAAAATAGCCCAGTATAATAAATGATTTAGGAAGTTGTTGTGTTAACTCCTGCAGTGCATGTAAATCAAGTGGGCTTTTATTTGGTAGATATATGTTGCAAATGGAAATAGGTGTAGGAAGGTTTACTCTAGTGGCAATTGCTTCAAGTTCAGTTGTAAGCGGTATTGCCTGATGTTTAATGCTGTCTTTAACGTAGGTTACTACGCCGCCACTAGCATGGAGGCAGTCCTTACGGTTTTTGTGATATTGAGTATAACCTCGTAATGATGCAACATAGTTTCCTTTGAAGTTAGTTTCTTGAATGCACATAATTCCAGGGTTATGTTTATTGATCAAGAGTTTAAGAAGCTCGAAATTGCCATGGAAA
Organism: Tenodera sinensis; assembly: GCA_030765045.1. Taxonomy (NCBI): domain Eukaryota; kingdom Metazoa; phylum Arthropoda; class Insecta; order Mantodea; family Mantidae; genus Tenodera; species Tenodera sinensis. Next base: position 71,820,608 of record CM060968.1, read on the forward strand.
CCATTAATATTCCATTGCAGTATGTTATTCATATGTTAATTTTGTTTATGGGATAAGGTGTTATATCTATGGCGATTAGTTTTCGGGACACATCGGTTTTGTTCGCTCGGAGGCATTGTTGACTTGATTAATGTATTCCAGCAGCTTTTTTTAAATTTTACTACTTCTGGTCTTTATACTACGCTCTGTATAGTAGGGATAGACTTTTTGCATTGTGTTCACTAGAGATTCTAGATCTGAAGTGTATTCCAAAGCTATGGGAATAATGTTTGTTACTCCAACACTGTTTTCCATAAAGCTTTGGAACTGACTGAAGTTTAGTGCATAATTGTGGGTGTCTGCGTCGATAATATGTTTAATTGGTCTGAGAGATTCAGCTATTGACGAAATAAGGTTTGCTTTCTTAACCTTCTTAGCCTGCTGTGAAGCGAGGAGGTGCCGCGCTTCTTTTCCATAAGCATTATCCTCTGTATCAGTTGTGCTGTTTGATATTGGTCGTTTAGGTCTTGTTTGTGTTTCCATTAGCATAGGTTCTGGGGAATTGTTGCGTTCGTCTTGAAATGCCAGGATGGGCTCAGGGGTAGAAGTGAGGTTAGGTGATTGCTGCTGTTCAGTATCTTTTCCTTTAGGAGGGGAAGGGGGACGGTCCTGGAGGTTTTTGGTAGCGATAGGCAATTCAGGAAAAATGTCTTTGTTTAAGACCTGAGGAGTAGTTTCTTGTATACCGTCAGCTTCACGGCAATGTTTTGCAAAGTGGCCTTCCTGCTTGCAGATAAAGCAGGTAGGGGTATCCGCTGTTAGGTATATCCAATATTTAGTGCCTTCATATAGGATCTGTATGCTTGGAGGTAATTTCTCCACATCATTGGGTGGAATATAAAACTGACGTCTGAAACTAAGGATATGGGAAAGTCCTGGCTCTGAAATGCCAGCTCTTAAGTAGGTAATGTTTGACATTAGTTTAATTCCATATGCATTTAGCTGAGTTTCTATGAGTGAGCTTGGTATAACTGGACACACATTTGAAAGAACGATTCTTTTGTTTGGAGTAATTAGAGGACGGACCTGAAGAGTAACATTGTTTATATTTATTTTAGGATGTTTGGTAACCAGTGATTCTGCTACTTTAGATGACGTTAGGTATATGCATATTCTGGAGTTAGAGATCCGTGAGATAAACTTTATGTTACTTGGATCGGTTAATCTACTTACTGCGAGAGCGTAGTCCCTGACGGTAAGACCCTCATGGTAGTCGATGATGATAGCTTCTTCTTTCTTGTAGTGCTGTTGTTCATGGAGGTTGTGTCGATGTTGTGAGACGGTAGACTGCTGTACTCAGCAGCTGCCATTGCTTCTGATGGTGTACACTAGTTTGCTGTGTGAGGATTTTTAATAATGTCTTACTAACCCACTTGTTATACTCGTTTAATTGTTAACATATGAGAAAGCATGGTACCGAAAGCATATTTAGTAGACTCGTTCTACTTATCCGTTATGTACGGTGAGCGTCTTTTGGATTCAGATTATTGATGTATATCGGAGAACGCTTAAAAGTTGATTTCTTTGCTGTCACGGCCTCCTGTGACTTCGAAAGTTTGTTTTCTGAAACTGACACAAATAACAAAGAATAGCTCCGAAATGGTCCAGTCTACAAAAAAATTATTTGAACATAGATGGTGTGTTTTAGCGAGATCTGCTTATTTGTGTAGTAAGATTTTGTATATCTCTTACGGTTTACCAGTTATGCAAAAGTCGTCCAGAGTAAATAGGACTGCAGGGGCTTTAGCCAGAAAATTCAAGATATACACTTCATTTGTCATAAAAATATCCCAAACATATGACATTTTAGTTAAAATCGTTAGAGCCATTTTCAAGAAAATCAGAATTTTCGAAAAATTTTCCATGTAAAGGCTAGTTTAGGATGGGGCTATTTTCTTCAAAATCTTCGTGTCGCATCCCTGAAAGACATTAAACTTAAATACTAACTTTGGTTTTTAACTGACTTTTCGTTTTTGAGTTATGCTGTCCACAGACTGAAACACACACAGACACACGAACCTTTTTCTAAAATGCTTTTTTGGATTCAGGGGGCCTCAAAACATATATTTCCGGTGAAATCTCGACATGGAATTTTTGGATGGTATACAATACTTCCTATACTTTACTATACGTAGTAGAGAAAGTAAAAATGGCTATGACATTATTTTACAGCTTTATTACATTTTATAAATTAGATTATTTTGAGGTAAACTTTAAAACACGTGTAATATAAATGATCAATTACGTGAAATGTTGAGAACTATAAGAACTACCTAGTTTATATTGCTAGGCTTGTATAGGAGTATATGCTTAGGTGCTTTAAGCAACCGTTAAACTATAATCAGCATATTCGGAGTCAGAGATTACTTCCTGGTCTCATTAAACAATGACACGATATCTGCACAAGTTCTGCTATAATGTGTATACACATCCCATCATACACGAAATGCTCTACTTCAAGAAGTTATGCAATAACTAAATAATAGTCGAGCATTTATCTTGCGCACATCTCTCCAACCACTAGAAAGTGTTTGATATGTTAGGCAATTATTGCTCATGGATCTTGACATATCATTAAACCGTTATGGAACCGTTCCTTGCATGCAACAAAGACTAATGCCCCTTATCTAATTATATCTTGCTGTGAAATCCGTGAGAATAAAGATGAAATAGTTACTTGGGCGTGTACTTTCCTTCGCTGCTTTTATGTTATTCCAAAGTTTCCTGCTCTGACTTATTAGGTAAATAGGCTAAAAATACGTAATTACAGAGAAGTTGATTGTACATTCACATACATTTAAGTTCCTGTTATCAAAGCCAGCACTTAATATCAGCGAAAAGGTCTGTTCATAAAAATAAAATTTTGTCATCGCTCGTCTTCGCTGTTAAGCAAAGTGTCACGCCACTGCCGTGCGTCTGGTTGGAATTGCCCCGTTGCGTTGTGCAACTGTTTTAATGCAAAGGGATTGATATTTATCTTGCCTCTTTGCATTTATTGTTGTATTTAACAAGTACGGATAGGCACAATATGAATAAAACTTTGCTACAATATTAAAACCTTAAAATATCCCAAAAATAAAATATATGTTTTGTGAAATGCCTTTGTCCTTAAATCTTTTTCAATGGGTCCATATCGTTTATTTTGAGAAAGAAAAATAGTCTTTGGAGAATACGTTTTGTCCATTTTTGCTCTCTGCTATTTACAATTAAGTGGGGGAAGTTCAAAATATAAATCTTATTCGCCATAAATATATCTTAAAGATATGGCATTCTAATCAAAATCGTAAGGGCCATTTTTGATGAAATCAAAATTTTCCATGTACGGGGTATTTAGGGTGGAGAAATTTTCTTGAACATCTTCGTGTCGCATCCTTGAAGGATATTAAACTTAAATACTAACTTTGGTTTTTAAGCGACTTTTCGTTTTTGTTATGCTATTCACACACACACACACACACACACACACACACACACACACACACACACACACACACACACACACACACACACACACACACACACACACTTTTTCTAAAAATATTTTGTTTGTATTCAGGCGGCATCAAAACATACATTTCCGGTGAAATCCCGACATCGAATTTTTCGGTCGAATATATGTACTTCCCCTACTTACACGTAATAGAAAAAGTAATTTAACTTTTGTAAGAATAATTTTCAAAAGGGAACACGCATTTAGAAAGAACAGTAACTGATTATAATTCTCTCTGTATATCATCGCTTATTCTCCATTAGTATAGGAATTGACTTAACTCTAGTGAACCGTAAGAAAGAGTTTAAAAGACTAAATATCTGGAAGAGCATTTATTCACTTAGCTGAACTTCTCAATGGTTTCTGTAGGGTGCAGAGCAAGGGGAAAACTTGTTAACAAGATTTTTAGTTTCCTACAAACTTAGGTACTTCATCTGAAGCTTTATGTACTTCATTCCATTAAGTCGTGCTCTAGAAAGAGGAAGAAAAGATAAACACTGAATTCAACTATGGAGATTTGTTGAATTTTTGAAAATTGGGCTAATAGGAAGTAATGGAACAGATAGACAATATTGCTTTATATGCTTATTTTTCTAGGTTTTTGGGTGAAAACGCTTTACTAGCTTTCAAACGGTAATATTTTCTTCTTTGTCACCTGAGTCACTTTAATAGAACTTGATAATATCAATATTAATAACATATTATTATGTATTATTATTATTATTATTATTATTATTATTATTATTATTATTATTATTATTATTATTATTATTATTATTATTATTATTATTATTATTATTATTATTATTATTATTATTATTATTATTATTATTATTATTATTATTATCATCATCATCATCATCATCATCATCATCATTAATCTATTATTATTGACCACCTCTGGCACGGAGTAACCGAGTTCGATCCCCGGTACCAGCATGGGAATTTTCTCCCGCTGAGAGGTCTGGTACGGGGTGCACTCAGCCTCATTAGGTCCCTGAGGGCCCTATTGAGTAGCTATCGTGGTAGAAAGGGTCAAATAGTTGCCTTACGGTCAAGGGAGTCGGCGCCAACCCTAACCCAAACCTGCACTCCTCCGTGGCCCTGGCTGCGGGCGATCAGGGTAACCTCTGCATAGAGGAGACGCCCTAGGGTTTGGGATTATTAGTGTGACGCCGGACGCGGCACACAACAAAGGACGATCGGGCTATGCTACTTCACATCACAAATCAGACTGGCGAACGAACAAAAGCGCTCAAGGTCAGGCTGCCTCGAGCGACTGTTTGTGTATACGTGACTAACAACAACGGACGCGGCTGACAAGAACATACTTGTATGATATTACTACTCAATCCATGTACTCATTCTGCTATACTTGTGCAAGAATGTATGGCTGTAGAGCAATATGTTCAAATAATGGCACAAAAGGTCATATGTATACTAACACCATGCATCTACATAAAAGCTAAACTGTCATAGTTTGATTAGTACATATAGAAAACACACATTACAATGAAGTATATCAAACCGTTTTGATATATTTATTTGTTCATAATTAATTACTCATGATGTGCTCTTGTGCTAAACAGGACATCATAGGTATCTATCCTAAGGCTTTATTTTGAACTTAAAAAGCAATACAAAGAAATTGCGGTGCTACATTTATTAATTTTATTTAGTGTACTAGAAAACGATTGTTCTGATTAGGTGTTCTTGAAATTAACGTTTTTACCAGTTTTAATTACGAGAACTATGATACGTGATATTTTTGAAATAGTACGCAACCTCTCTTAAATACTTATTATCTGAGATTTCCAAAAAAAAAAAAAAAAAAAAACGGACGCATAGATATAAATTAAAAAAAGGGCATCTAGAGTGGTAATTAGAAAACCACAGAAGTTAAAGAAATAAAAGAAAAAAGAAAGAAAAAACAGAAAATGGACTCGTAAGTTAAAAATCTGATGTGCTGCACTAACATGACTTTCTCTACTCTTGTACTAACCATTCTTACAAACTCTTATTTCTATATCCTCTTCGTGTTAGTTGAGATAAACATTTGCAGAAATTGTCTTATTGCTTGTTTCCTTGTAGATGCAAGGGGAATATGGGAATGCAATAGGCTTTGAGCGATAGTCAAATCTTTTAAAGCTTTCAGATTGTTCTCTTTGCACGCTTAACATATAAATAGATGAACAACAATGTTCCATTTCAGGAAAGTTTTAAGTTTTCCGAAACTGACACACAAAACAAGAAATATCTCCGAAATGGTTCACTCTAAAAAAAATGTTATTCAGACATAAATTGTGTGTTTTAGCAAGATCCACATTTTTTGCAGAGTAAGATTTTGTCTATCTCTTACGGTTTATGAGTTATTCAAAAGTTATCTAGAGTAAACAGGACCGCATAGGCTATAGCCAGAGAATTCAAAATATTCATTTCATTTTTCATAAAAATATCTCAAACATATGGTATTTTAATCAAAATCGTTAGAGCTATTTTCAAGAAAATCAAAATTTTCGAAAAATTTTCCATGTAAAGGGTAGTTTAGGGTGGAGCAATTTTCTTCAAAATCTTTGTGCCGCATCCTTGAAAGACATTAAACTTAAATACCAAGTTTGGTTTTTAAACTACTCTTCGATTTTGAGTTATGCTGTCCACACACTGACAGACACACAGAAACACACACATACGGACCTTTTTCTAAAAATGCTTTTTTTTTTTTTTTTTTATTTAGGGGGCCTCAAAACATATATTTCCGGTGAAATCTGGACATCGAATTTTTGGGTGGAAAACAATACTTACCCTACTTAGCAGTAGAGAAGGTAAAAACATGATATGGCCCCGTTTGTATTTCTGTTTAAAGATTTTAAAATGGCCGGTGTTGAAACTAAAGCACAGTTTTAAAGTACGGGATATAAGCTTTTTATATAATGTATACATTTCACCAATGCGCTACCTTAAAACGAAAATAAACGCACTTTTCTACCATAACATAATCCTCTACTCCGTTGCAGTTTATGTGAATAGGAAAAGATGTGCGAATAGGAATAACTATGTGTATAAGGTCCGGTCAGTATCATTTAAGCTTTTATTATTTAGAACATAGATGTTAATGCACTATATAAAAGAACTGCAGCTATTGCCCCATACCCAGTGACGTAATAAGCTGTGACGTCAGTCACACGATTGCACGCTGATCCTTACCAAGAGCAGGTAGTCGTTGTACAATACGGATACGGTGGGCATGCACCAGCTGTCCCTTTGGCGCAGAGGATAGCGCGTTGGACTTCTAATCCAAAGGTCGTGGGTTCGATCCCCACAAGGGATGCGTGCATTTTTGTTTCAGCTTCGATGCCATAAATGAGACTGAAAATGTGTGACGTGGAATTAAATTTGACAATCACACAAGAGAGCCAAATTCCAATAAACATTATACTGTGATGGTGCAATACTGGAAGTTGACATGGGTTTCTAGATCCGTAAATTGCATGTGAAAATATTTTGAACGTACCTATAGCAAGTTTCAAATTTAATAAATGTATAAAATAATAATCAATAAAGAAATTCATCCAGTATTTACAAAAATAAATAGGATATAAAAGAGTGTTGACACAAATAAAAAACGCAGGGTTTGGCCTCAAGATTGACACGGCCAAATGGAATGATTTTACAGCATACGACGCAAATACACGCATCACCATCGTGTGCTATTCAAAATTTGGCAAAACATGGACAGAATTCCTCCTCTATCCATGCAATGCAAACATTAAGTTTGGAGCTTGCAATCTCTTGCGTTACATGGCTGTATGAGTGCTTAATTTAATATGTGTGCAAGTCTTATATTTATGCTGGTCTACCCTTGCTTTTCATTGTGAATTCGACTTTGCAGACGCCGCACAAATATTTAGGAGGGCGACACTAGACGAGTAACTCGCCCCCGCAAACAGCATTCAATGAAGTGTGTCAAAAATCAAGTGGGTAGACCATAGTTTCTTCTATTTACTATTTTTGCAAATGCATGTTACGGTTTAATTGTGTGCGCCAACCAAATACATTAGTTCTTCGCTTCACATTATGATAAATAATAAATTATTTGTTATTATTATTATTATTATTATTATTATTATTATTATTATTATTATTATTATTATTATTATTATTATTATTATTATTATTATTATTATTATTATTATTATTATTATTATTATTATTATTATTATTATTATTATTATTATTATTATTATTATTATTATTATTATTATTATTATTATTATTATTATTATTATTATTATTATTATTATTATTATTATTATTATTATTATTATTATTATTATTATTATTATTATTATTATTATTATTATTATTCTTATTATTCTTATTGTTATTATTGTTATTATTGTTATTATTGTTATTATTGTTATTATTGTTATTATTATTATTATTATTATTATTATTATTATTATTATTATTATTATTATTATTATTATTATTATTATTATTATTATTATTATTATTATTATTATTTTGAAAAATTTCTCAACTTGGTGCCATTATGTTTTGAAAAATTTATATTTTATAAATTAAATTCTATAGTAATCTATTAATTTATAGGTAAACTTTTAATTTTCGTACTACGATATTTTCGTACTCGTAATTTCCAAGTAAATAAATGTAAGACTTCAATTTTTACTTAAAGTTTAGACGCTATGAATTTTATTGCTCCGCTTCAGATGTTTAATTTAAATTAAACTCATAAGTTTTCATAGTTATTTACAAGGAGAGGGGCTCTAATGACCTAGCTGTCGACGGGCCCTTAAACCCTAATCACTCACTCACTCACTCACTCACTTTACAAGGAGATATACAAAATTTGATTTATATCCAAAAATACATAGCATGCTACAATTGAAAATGAGAATTGAGTGGGTGTGAGTGAGTGAGTGAGTGAGTGAGTGAACGAGTTGTGTTCAAGGGCCCGTCGACAGCTAGATCATTTGGGCCCTGAAATTGAGAATGTGCCCACAAGCTGGAGAATAGAATGTTTAAAAATTATAGTGTTAAAATAACACTGTTTCTGACTATATGCTATTTTTAAATAAACTGTAGTTTTAGAGAACTAACAAAACACGCTTTTATAACAAACCGAACTAAAAGGTAGAAAATAATTTTAAGTATGAAGCATTTGTTCTAGAAAGTCAAGTAGTTCATTATATTTCAAAATTTTGTAATAAGTTATGCTAAAATAAGAACCCAAGAATTAGACACGAATATTTTGCAGTGAATTAGTTGGATTTAGAACATGCACAAAAGTTCTTTCAGTTACCATTACTGTTCAAATCCTCTAGATTGCTCTCAACTTAAAAAGTAAAATATGGGTAAGCGAGACTTGATGCAGCATACAACAGAAAACATTTATGATAAGGGACATTGGCTCAATTGTTTAAGACAGAGGCAAATATAATACAAAGTATACCGAACTATGTAGACCAGAAAAAGACAGCTTCGAGCGTGTGACGTATTGCAAGCAAGCTTATCAGTTCGTGTGACGTCAGGTGAGAGCCCTGTAATACCATGTTGCCTAGATAAACGGCGCTGTGAGTACGGAACTGGAAGATTCAGTCAGGTTTAGCGCTCTCGATGACAATAACATGGTCAATGGAAATAAAATGGAGCAGCCAGCGTTTCTGTCTGGTTGTGTCATGAAATTAACTCCAAATCACAACATAACATGCAGTCCTTCCATACATTACGTCCTAACGTTGATAAACTAATTAAAGTAAACCACACAAAGTGTTGGAAAATATCCACTCTTCCCTTACGGCAGCAGTACAAAGAGCGGTGGCATCACACGCTGAACTCGTCTTCAGTGCGAGTACGTTCAGCGGTATGAGCTGACATCACATCGGCACTACCTGTCCTCTCCTGATGTAGACCATAACCTCGTGATTTCACTAATGACAAAGGAGAACGTTCAGATTTGGAAAATGTATTATGTATCAAGAGAAGGTGAGAATTGGTAGTATAAGTGTCCTAAATTTAAATGCGCATACACTTCTCTGTTAAAACAATAAATATAGGAAAATAACATTTGGTTGAGGATTTTTCGCGGTGTAGTTCTGCAACAAGATCAAGAATATGACAACGTTGGCATGTTTATCACACAAAACATTTCCACAAACGTCATCTGTTTTACTGTTTTATTGGATCCCAACCCCCAACTATGGCTTTCGGTTTAAGATTCTTTGACTGATCTTTGATCAATTCCCATAAGGCATGGTTTGTTGTCACAGTAAATTGAAACACAAAAGAGGATATAAAATCCATCTTCTGTTTTACTGTTCAACTTTCAAACTGCTGCTTTCAGTTTCAGAGTGTCAATGACTTCTAAGTCCCTTTGGCGCAGTGGAAAACGCGTTCGACTTCTAATCCAAAGGTCGTGGGTTCGATCCCCACAAGGAATGTTTTATTATCATAGTAAATTCTGAACAGAAAAGATGGATATAAAATCTTATAACGTCTGCTCGGTGTGTTTTACAAGTCGATGACTCTGAACATATAATAAAGAATTTACAACATAAAATTGTCATTAATTTTGTGTTTAAAGAATAGTCTGTCGCGATTCTCAAGGAAACGTGGATTGCTTTAATAGCTTTCCTAAAAAAAATAAAAGAATACGATAAAGAAGAAAGCAAATTCATTGCTGTATGAAAATTATGTCAAAAGCATAGGATATATTAGATGTTGAAGATAACTTTTAGTGTTTAACATCTATAGAAATTTTGATTATAGTGGTTTTTGCCACCAGTGTCCCTTTGGCGCAGAGGATAGCGCGTTGGATTCCAAATCCAAAGGTCGTAGGTTCGATCCCCACAAGAGACGTTGGAAATTTTGATGTCGAACATGCTTAGCCTGCTTATGGGAACAGCCGAAGTAGTTTCATATGTTAGCTTGATGTTCCTAGCAGGATCACTATGAAGTTAAAATCAAGGCAATTTGAGTCATGTCGTTTTATAACGAAATAAAGTAAAGAAACATTTGGGGGAGGGCTGGTATGAAGCTTGTCTATATACTTTTTCTCGTCTTAAAATTTGCTTCTTTGGTGTAACTGCAATACGTATTTACACCTCAGATCGTAGCAGCTGAAGTATCACAAAAATGGAACGTTGCAAACTCTGAAAACAAGATATATTTCTAATACCTACAAACTTTTTGAACTAAAAACTGAGGTCTGATGTCTGAGAGCTGCTTAATGTTATGAATGCGTAGTACGAAATTTCAAAAAGATAAAAATAAAACCAAACTGAATTTTCTTAAAGGTAAATTTGAGAATTATTATTATTATTATTATTATTATTATTATTATTATTATTATTATTATTATTATTATTATTATTATTATTATTATTATTATTATTATTATTATTATTATTATTATTATTATTATTATTATTATTATTATTATTATTATTATTATTATTATTATTATTATTATTATTATTATTATTATTATTATTATTATTATTATTATTATTATTATTATTATTATTATTATTATTATTATTATTATTATTATTATTATTATTATTATTATTATTATTATTATTATTATTGTACTAATGATACACTCCTTCATTTCATTTTAAGAAAGCGTCTTAACTTATACCGCTTGACACCATTCCAGAATATCACCTCACTATGCACAAAACACCACGCGACAACAACGCGACTGAAAGAAATATAGTATTTGGATCTGGTCACACTGAACGCTAGAACAGGAAATGATACACACACTCGTTCGGTATACCAAGCAGAACACCATTTAAGTTTTAGTACACCCAAGTCACCCCATATACACTTCATTTGTGTTCGAAGACATGAATGGCAAGATCCTTGCAATTCTGTACTAATGATGAGTATTAGACTTCGCAAGTCCCTTTGGCGCAGAGGATAGCGCGTTGGACTTCTAATCCAAAGGTCGTGGGTTCGATCCCCACAAGGGATGCTACAGTTTTATATACGTCCGGGATGAGGTGAACGAATCATGTCGATTATTAAGTCATCTACAGAGTGTAAATTCCAATGGAAAACCTTGAACTTAACCGAGTCTTCGGTTTTGAGGTATACTGACAGCTGACACACATGTTTTAAAATACAAATGCTTTAGTTTAATTCGACGGCCTTTAAAATGCATATTTCCATTGAAAACTCGGTTTGGAATTCTTGAGTGGATTGTAAAGTTTGGTTTCCTTGCTATTGGTGAGTAATAGAGAAAATAAAAAGCAGTCAATATAATTAACACAAAGCATAAACTTGATTTATTTAGATGTATTAACTAGCTACAGTAAAACCTGACTAAACCGGACCTGACTAAATTATACATGGTGGAAGGGAAGTCATTACATTCCTTCTAATATGTGCTTCATAGAAGCATTACAAACAAAAAAATCTAATGGCATTTTGTTCTTTGATCAGCCGATTTCGAAAGAATAAATGTTTTTTTTAATCCAATTTGGGTGCGTAATTCCACAAGAATTTACGAAGATAACAGTTTGTTACTTGTAAGATGTGTAATTTGTTTCTAACATAGCTTCAGTAGTAATTATGCGACACCAGACAGAGTTTCGAAATAATTAATCTTCTAAAAGAATTGAAGGAATACTCCAAGCAGCTTTTTAACACGTGCAATACGACAACGTTGCACGTTCACCTGGCACTCTCGTTTTAATGTTTTGGGAGCTAACGCTCGTGATTGACCTACACTCGCGCAGCAAACACAGAAAGACAAGACAGGTGTTCTCAAGAAGCACCGTTACTGTGTTTGTTTATGTACTGAGCTAGGGAAAGTGACACCCAGTGCCTGCAGTGTTGCCAGCATGTTTTCGAGAAAACTAAGCTATCTCCGTAGGAAATGGTCAGAGACAAAAACGCAAGATACAAAATGTATTCCAAATATCGACATCTATTACTGGTTTAGATTAATGTAATGACTTCCCTTCCACCCGGTATACCGGAACCTGAAAAACCGGAAAATAAATTTCGGAACTGTGCTATTTCCTATGTTAAATATCACTCTAACCCGGAAAACTGAGTAACGCGCAAACGGAATGGTTTTCTCCGGAACTGTTTGCATAAATAAGCTAAAACTGATTTTTATTATGCTTAATACATAGTTAGGTGCTTTGATAACGAACTTGCCACGACTGAAGATATTAAAGTACAGCAGATATTGCTGCTGGAAACAGCAGTTGTGAAGTCATGGACGACGACGAAGCCAACGAAAAGGAGCCAAAAATATGCACTTTTAGAGAAGCATTATATGTTGTGGGTGACCTTCAGGAATTTGCAGCTTCTAAGAATGTTCCAGAACCACTGGAGCTGATGTATGATGAAAAGCGTTCTCTTGTGAAGAAGTCGCGACAGTGCACTTTGACGGATATGTGGGGGAAAAGAAACAAATGTATGTATGACGTACATGTAAGTTGAAAATACAGCAAAATATACAATTGAACCTATTTTTTATTTACAGAATTTTATTTGAAATTTCTCCTTAGGTTAAATTATATAGGTACGATTATATTTTTTGTACTTCGTTTTACTAAAATATGTGCAACCCTTTGTAAGACGGAAACCCGTGAAAACGGAAAAATATGTTTGGAACCATCGTGTTCTGTTTTAGGCAGGTTTTACTGTATTAGATCTTTTAATGGTTTTATTAGCTGTAGGTAGTTTCTAATTTTGTCAAAAGCTATCCCACTCCCTTATTTTACACGGAACAAAGAATTCTAAAAGAAGGGGAAGACTAAAGCATACAAATTACAGCATTTAAAAGAAATGTATGAAAAATGGATACATTCAGACTTTTGACGTAAAGTACTTCATAACAGAAGACTTCCAACAGAAGAGAAATAAAATGCTAAAATATAGATATGTTTCAATGTCTGTGAAAGTGCCGTGCAAATGATGTAAATTGTATGCCATTCTGCTTTTTACAATGGTATTATATGGATAAAGACAGTATAGCGGTGAAATTTCTTGTTGTCTATACTGTGGATATCACTAAATGTGAATCAATGGTGAATCTCAGTCTTCTGATTCTGAAGAAGGCCATGGCGTCTCCAATGGTCGAAAGCTCAATGTTTACAAATATGGCACAGCTGATCACCCGTAAAGCCTTGAATAATAACGCTCGCCGTGAAAGCTTTAAATCTTACAAGTCATTGGTTTATAATTTACAAAAATGTTGCATCCCTTGCGGGGATCGAGTCCACGACCTTTGGATTAGAAGTTTGCTGCAGTTTAAAAGCTAATGGTTACAGATATGAGCTCCCGTTCATTTGCACCCTTCTGTCGATTACCCAAATCTTAGATATGAACTTTTGGTAAAACTGAAAGCACAACGCAGATATGAGCTGCAACACTGTTGATGCAAAAATATTTCCTGCCTTTCGACGGTACTAATCCTTTGCAGCTTTGCTGTCCATGTTCTAGAAGGATAGTAGTGTAGACTTTCGCAGTCGCCCTCTCCCCCTCACATGTGGCGATATTTGGACAGCTACCTGGCTTTCCTTTTGTGTTCCACGTTCTGCTGGTAGCGTCATGCATGGCGTCAGCTATGATATGTAACCAGTGGGTCCAAACGAAAATAAACAGCAAGAGGGAACCACCCTTGCAATACCTAACTAATGATGTACCCTGAGCACTCATGCGTCCCTTTGGCGCAGAGGATAGCGCGTTGGACTTCTAATCCAAAGGTCGTGGGTTCGATCCCCACAAGGGATGTTACAGTTTTATATGCCGGGATTAGGGTAAACGAATCGTTTAGATTATTAAGTGATATACAGTATGTAAATCCCAGTCAAAGGTTTTCTTGTAAATGTTTGTATCACATTCTTGGAAGACCTTTTGAGGCATACTGACAAGGGACACACGTACCAAAGATGTTCTAATACAAATGCTTTATTTTAATTCGACGGGCTTTAAAATGTATATTTCCGATCAAATCTCGGTTTGGAATTCTTGAGTAGAATGTAAAGTTTCGTTTCCTTGCTACTGCTGAGTAATAGGGAAAGTAAAAAGCAGGAGATTTTATTAACACAAAGCATCAGCTTGATTTATTTTGATGTAAATATTAACTAAATATTAGAACTTTTAATAATTTTATTAGTCTTAGCTAGTTTCCAACTTTACCAAAAGCTATCCCACACCTTTATTTTGCACGGAGCAAAGAATTAAGAAAAGACGGGAAGACTGAAACATACAATTTGCAGAATTTATGAGAAATATATGAAAAATGGATATATTCAAACGTTTGTTGTGCTTTATAATTTGTCTTGAAATTAATAGTTTAATGTTTCCGTGGAAAACGCCACTAGGAAAGTACCAGAAACTTAAGCTGTATATATTTAGTATGCTTCTAAAATGAATTAACTCCTACAGTCCCTTTATATGTGTTGGTAAAAACTGAGTTTCACATTCTAGGCAAGCTAATTCTAACAGAAGAGAAATACAATATTAAAATATAGATATGTTTCAGTGTCTGAGAAAGTGCCGTCCCACAGGGCAGTATTTGAAGAACTAGCATAAGAATACATAGGTTTAAGTTAATAAGGAATTTGCCATTGAGATCTGAGATTGCTGAGTTTAATGTGTTAAACTTGAATTATATTATATTATATTATAACATTGTATATTATATCATAACATTATAACATTATATGCAATACGCTTATATCTAGGATAGCAAAAGTACACCTCGTGTCCCTTTGGCGCAGTGGAAAGCGCGTTGGACTTCTAATCCAAAGGTCGTGGGTTCGATCCCCACAAGGGATGTTTTTGTGAAACTTTTTCAGTAATACAAAGAGACTTCAAATTTATGTATGAAAATAACATCAGAGAAGACTAGTGACATTCTGAATGTGGATATATTCATAACCAAAGCTCTTGCTACTCCCTGTATTTAAATATATCTTAAAGTGTTATCAGAACCATTTAGATGTTTATGTGAGCAGATAATTATATACTAGAAATTAACAATGAGTAATAACAAGAATTCTAATAACTTTCCCCAATATTCGTGTATAAATTTACTAACTTTACCTATCAATAATCCCGGTATCCAGTCACTGTGAACATCTCAGAACATGTATTATACACAGGCAATTAAATATATAAATAAACATATTAACATGCTCAGAATACGTTGTTCTTTAGGAAAAGACTGAATGCACAATTCGTACATTATCATAGAGCCTTATAAATCTTGGTTATGGTTCATCTAAACCTTGTTTTCTTTTTCTCCATTTCCCTGCCACCCTCCTCCACACAAATGACGTTATTTGGACAGCTACCTGGCTTCCCTTTGGTGTTCCAAATTCTGCTGGCAGCGTCATGCATGGCGTCAATGGACCAATGAGTCCCAAAGTTATTAAGCTGCAAGAGGGCCTCACCTATGCAGTACCTATACTAATGATGCATGCGAAACAGGCGTGAGTCCCTTTGGCGCAGAGGATAGCGCGTTGGACTTCTAATCCAAAGGTCGTGGGTTCGATCCCCACAAGGTATGTTACCGTTTTATATGTCGGGGATAGGGTAAACGAATTGTTTAGATTATGAAGTAATCTAGTGTGTGTATCCGAGTGGAGGATTTTGTTGTAAATTTTCGTCTCACATTCGTGGAAGACTGTGAACTTAATACGAAGTTTGGTATTTAACCGACTTTTCGAATTTCAGTTATATCGACAATGGACACACACATTAAAGGTTTTTGAGTAAAGTGCTTCCTTTTTATCCAACGCACTTCAGAATTTATATTTCCGATGAAGCCTTTTTGAGTTTTGGTTAGGGTGCAAAATTTACTTTCTATATTATTGGTGAGTAATAGAGAAAGTAAACAGGAAAGAATGTAATTAACACAAACTAGATTTATTTGTATTTGTATAACAAAATATAAGAACTTAGTTTCACGCAGTTTCCAGTTTTACCAAAATCTACCCCACTGCTTAATTTTAAGCAGAGCAAGGAATTCAAAATATAGGGAAAGCCTAACACATACAAATTGTTGACTTTTAAAAAGAAATCCTAATGAAACATAGATATATTCAAAGTTTAATGTACTTTATAATTTGCCTTGAAATTAATAGTTTAGTGTTTAATTCCCATATTTTAGTTCCGAATTCCTTGCTCCCTTTAAAATAAAGGAGTGCTGTAGCTTTTGGTAAAACTGCCTAAAACTAATATGAAGTTCTTAAGTTTAGTTACCTTCAAATATAAAACATCCAAATAAATCAATTTCATTATATTCTCCCCTTTTTACTTTCTCTATTACTCATAAATAGCAAGGAAACCACATTTTGTAATCTAACCAAAATTCCAGCCCGAGATTCTATCGGAAATATCCATTACAAAGCCTGTTGAGTGAAAAGAAAGATTTTTATTAAAATACCTTCGATATCTGTGTCGGGTGCCATAACCGAAAACGAAAACTTCGTTAAGTACCATACTTGGTACTAACTTCAAGGTCTTCCAAGAATGTGACACGAAGATTTACTAGAATATTTTCTACTCGCGTCCACTTACTGTAGGTTACTCAATAAATAATCTAAACGATTCGCTTGCACCATCCCGGACATATAAAACTACAACATCCCTTGTGAGGGTCGAAACCACAACCTTTGGATTATAACTCCAACGCGCTATCCTCTGCGTCAAAGGGACCTACCGAACCTGAACTTCATCATTCACAATTAGTATAGGTATTGCAAGATAAATGACGTTTAGAGTTATTGATGACATATCATAGGTGACACCATGCATAGAGCTTAGATCACAAAAGGGAAGTCAGGTAGCAATTAAAATATTGTCACTTGGGAGGAACGGGGAAGGGATAAAAGTAAGAAGAAAGAGAACAACGTTTAGATGAAGCATAACCTAGGTATACGAGTATGGCTCTATGGCAGAGCTGACGAACGTTACTCAGCAGGTGTGAAGACATTCCCATACAACTCCTCCCGGTTCTAGCTAAACCGTGCTACTGTAATGATGTAGGTGGCGGGACTTCTCTCTTCACACCTGCTGAGTAACATTCGTTAGCCCTGCTCTATGGTAACGTGCGAGGTTCACATTCGCAGACTTTCCTAAAGAGCAAAGTATTGTGAGCGTTTTAATATGTTTATGTGCCTACTGCAATATACTAAATGCCCTTTGTATATTAAATGTTCTGTGACGTTCATATGACTTCATAACGGGATTGTTGGTAAATAAGGTTATTAATTTTATAGATAAAAATTGGAGAAGGTTTAGAATCATTACCATTGTCTTTTTAATTTATAGTATTTAGTTATCTTCACAAGCAAATTTCCTAACAAGTCAAATGCCCAATTTAATAGATATTTAAGTGTCGTTGAAACTTGTGCAAGAAGCAATAAGAATTTTTGTTATACGTAACGATTTACACTGCATTGCTCTCGGGTGTTGTTTACCTGAAGCAATTTAAGATTCTCTTGTACTTATCCAAAAGCTTGCACAAAACATCCCTTGTGGGGATCAAACCCACGACCTTTGCATTAGAAGTCCAACGCGCTTTCCACTGCGCCAAAGGGACATACAGCGTAATACCAGTGTCGCAGTCATAAGTGTATTTTCATATAGCATATGTAATATAAATCAAGTTTAACGATGCAAGGTTTCACCATTCTCAGCTCTAAAAGCAATGTTGCCAAATAATATTATAGCTATCAAGTCTATGTTCCTTTAGAGGATAGAACCCACGACCTACAGAAATCCAACGTAGTCTGTTCTACGTGTTCTTAACTCTTCCGCTCCTTGTATTACATTCTACCCAAAAATTACACAGATACCGAAACACCTTTTGGGGGCGACCAAATAAACAGAACGAATTTTTAGAAAACGTCTCTGTGTATGTGAATCTGTTTTTCTGGCTGTGTGTCTATAGACAGTGTAACTTAAACAAGAAAAATTGGTTAAATACTAAACTTGAGTTACGTTCCGGGTTTTCTAGGGTTGTAATACGATGATGTTCTATAAAATTACCATTTGGGTTCACATTCTGTAGATCACTTATAGTCTATTTAAATGATTCACCTACGCATAAAAACTACTGCATCCCTTGTGGGGATCGAACCCACGACCTTTGGATTAGAAGTCCAACGCGCTATCCTCTGCGCCAAAGGGACAAGTTAGGTACAAGTCCCCTATAGTGGACGAGGTTTAACTTGGCACCTACTTTTAGAAAGAGAAAGAAATGCGTATTCCCAATCTCTTTCAAAGCCGCCGCTCTTTCATGGCGAGCCAGGCAAGGTAGACACACAACTGATGGGTGATCCTTCTCCATTGTCACATTGATAATAAGCGATACTTCAATTCTAAGAGTTGCAACAATGCTGATGCCTGCTTACCCTCATACCACCGTAGGTATTAGGTAGACCATTTCAAGGAAAGAAAGCTACAGCCCGTGCATAGACAAGGATTATGATGACATAGAATATATGACTAGAAAACTTATGGAAGAATACACTAAATGGGGTTTAAAATAAATTTGGAGAAAACACTATATATGTCTTGTGGGGATGAAAGGAAAGACTTGATTTTGGAAGATGGAATGGGACGTATCAAGGGACGAGAAGAATGTGAATATTTGGGGGTTAAAATAAATTCAAACTGCAGTCAGGAAAATGACATAAAATATAGAATCCAGAAAGGTAGATCAACAATAGCTATGTTGAACGGAATTTTGTGGGATAAAGCATTAGCAGTGGATACAAAATTACAAATCTACAAATCTATAATAAGAAGCAGTATAACTTATGGAGCGGAAACATGGCACCTAAACACAAACGTGAAATTAAAATTGCTTTCTACTGAAATGGATTGTTTTAGAATATCCACTAGGCATTCTAAATTAGAGAAAATTAGAAATACAACTATTAGACACAAAATAAATGTTAATGATACATTATTAGATTTTGTAAAATACAAACAATTGGAATGGTATGGTCATACACGTAGAATGATGGAAACAAGATTGCCGAGACAAGTTTTGGAATGGATTCCACCATGGAGAGGAAAGAGGGGAAGACCGCGGAAAACCTGGATAGATGATATAAGGAGTAGTATGAAGGAGAAGAATTTAGAAGAGGGGGATTGGGAAATAAGAGAAGAATGGAGGAAGAAGATACGTACTTAAACACTATGGATACAGGAAGATGTGATCTCACATTGTAAACCTGTTGATAAATGAATTATACCTACAACCACTACCTGCAATGTCGGCAATCATCCACTTGCTGGATGACTAGATGACTAGTTCCAGCTAGATACCAGTACCAGGGACAGTCAACTGAATTCTCTCCTACGTTGCCAAGTAACTCTTTTCTTAATCCCGGTTATTGACTAGAAATCTTGTAAGGAGAGGTGGCAAAAACTAAGTTAAAAAAGTTATACCGTTAGCGTAAGGACTTGAGACATTCAGTAAAGTGAGACTTAATGATATCTATGTATTTCGCCTGTAAACTGGTTTATTAAGTGCTCCGCGGTTACTGCAATTTGCTGCCGAAGTGTGTATAATGGGACATCAGTATTTATTTTACCTTTAAGTAGAATACAGTTGGCCTTGGCTAAATGCATGAGTCTTTCCTTTCCTTCTCCCCTCCCGAGTTATGATATTTGGACTGCTATCTGGCTCTTCTTTACTGTCCTAAGCTCTAAACGTCAGCTATGACATGTGACCAATGGGTCTAAACGTCATTAAGCTGCGAGTGCTCACCCTTGCAGTACCTATCTCAAAATGAGAGGATAGCGCGTTGGACTTCTAATCCAAAGGTCGTGGGTTCGATCCCCACAAGGGATGTAACAGTTTTTATATGCCTGGAACATGGTAAGCGTATCGTTTCGATTATCAAGACACATTCTTGGATTCCTTAAAACCAAACCAGCCGTACTCAAGTGCCGAACAATCCTCTGGTAGCTTTTTACTTTCTCTACTGGTAAGTAGGGGAAGTATTGTATTCCACCCAAAAATTCGATGTCGAGATTTCACCGGAAATATGTTTTGAGGCCCCCTGAATCCAAAAAAGCATTTTTAGAAAAAGGTCCGTGTGTGTGTCAGTCTGTCAGTCTGCCAGTCTGTCAGTCTGTCAGTCTATGGACAGCATAACTCAAAAACGAAAAGTCGGTTAAAAGCCAAACTTGGTATTTAAGTTTAATGTCTTTCAAGGATGTGACATGAAGATTTTGAAGAAAATAGCCCCACCCTACACTACCCTTTACATGGAAGATTTTTCGAAAATTTTGATTTTCTTGAAAGTAGCTGTAACGATTTTGATTAAAATGTCATATGTTTGAGATATTTTTATGACAAATGAAATGTATATCTTGAATTTTCTGGCTATAGCCCATGTAGTCGTATTTACTCTGAACGACTTTTCCATAACTGTTAAATCGTTAGAGATAGACAAAGTCTTGCAATACAAAAACTGTAGATCTTGCTAAAATACACAATTTATATCTCAATAAATTTTCTCGTAGGGTGAACCATTTCGGAGATATTCCTTGTTATGTGTGTGAGTTTCGGAAAACTTAGAACTTTAGCGAAATGCAACAACGTTGTTCATTTTTTTATATGTTAATCGTGCAAAGAGAACGGAATCTCAAAGGTCAGAAAGATCTGACTGTGGCACAAAGCCTTTTGTATTCTAATATTCCCCTTGCACCTACAAGGACATAAGCAGTACGATAATTTGTACAAATGTTTATCTTAACTAACATGGAGATATAGGAATAAGAGGTAGAACTGGAACTTAAAAATTCAATGCCACTGGGATTTGAACCACAGTGGTTCAAATCCCAGTTGTGGCATTGAATTTTTAAGTTCCAGTTCTACCTCTTAAACTTTGCCCACACACGGCTTGTGTGTTTAAAAACACCAACAGTAAGTTTGTTGGCATAAATAAATAATAATTACCATAGGAATAAGAGTTTGTTAGAATGGTTAGTACAAGAGTAGAGAAAGTCATGTGAGTGCAACACATCAGATTTTTTCACATATTCTCGTTCATTTGCACCCTTGTGTCGTCTACCACAAGTCTGAGATATGAAGTGTTGGTAAAACTGAAAGCACAGAGCAGGTATGAATTACAACATTGCTGATACAAAAATATTTCCTGCCTTTCGACGATACAAATCCTGTGCAGCTTTGCTGTCTATGTTCTAGATAGATAGTAGTACAGGATTTCACATCCCCAGCCCCCTCGATCTCATCGGCGCAGGAATATATTAGCTTAGAAAAACATCGATTGATCTCGTATCCTTTCGAAGCAGAGAAGAGCGCGTTGGACTTCTAATCCAAAGAGCAGGAGTTCTATTCCCACAGGGCAGGTTTTGAAGAAGTAGCATAAGAATACACAGGTTTAAGTTAATAAGGAACTTGACATTGAGTTTGAGATTGCTGAACTTAATGTAGTGTTAAACTTGAATTGTATTGTATACATTATATGCAATCCGCTTATATCTAGGATAGCAGAACTATATCCCGCGTCCCTTTGGCGCAGTGGAAAGCGCGTTGGATTTCTAATCCAAAGGTCGTGGGTTCGATCCCCACAAGGGATGTTTTTGTGCTTACGTTTTCAGTAATACAAAGAGACTTCAAATTTATGCATGTAAACAACATCAGAGCAACTAGGGATAAATTCTGAATATGTAGACTTTCATTATAACCAAAACTCTTACTGCTCTGTATTTAAATATATCTTAAAGTACTCTCTGAATTACTTAGAAATTTATCCAATTGCGTAAGCTTTCTCGGCCGGTATCATAAGTGTTAGAAGTTTGCTTGTGCAGATAAATACTAAACTTTAAAAAAAGAGCAATGACAATACTTCTAATAACTTCCCCAATATTTATATATAAATTTAATGACTTTACCTACCAATAATCCCAGTATCAAGCAATTATGCAAATTTCAGGACACATGATATACACAGGACATTTAATATATTAAATATATGCTGCAGTACATAAATACGCACATTAAAATGCGAAATTGTATGTTACCATAGAGCCATATATCTTGGTTATGGTTCATCTGAACTTTTTCTTTCTTCTTCTTTTCTTCACTTCCCTCCCCTCACGCAAGTGACGATATTTGGTCAGTTGCCTGTTTCCCTTTCGTGTTCCAAGTTCTGGTGGTGGCATCATGCATGGCGCCAGCTATAATACATGATCAATGGATCCAAACGCCATTATGCTGCAAGAGGGCCCCACCCTTGCCATATCTATACTAATGATGTATACTGCACATCCGTGAGTCCCTTTGGCGCAGTGAATAAGTGTTGGACTTCTAATCCAAAAGGCGTGCGTTCGATCCACACCAAAGGTTTTACAGTTCTATATGTCGGGGATGGGGTAAACGAATCGCTTAAACTATTAACTAATCTACACTATGTGAATTCTAGCGCAGGATTTTGTTGCAAATTATCGTCTCACATTCCTGGAAGACACTGAACTTAGTACAAAGTTTGGTATTTAACCGAGTTTTCCAATTTCAATTTCAGACATAGCAAATAAAATGCTGCCTTTTTACTAACGAGCTTTAAAATGTATCATTTCCAGGAAGCCTATCGGAATTTTGCACATAATGGAAAACTTGATTTCCTTATTATTGGTGAGTAATAGAGAAAGTGAATATAATTAACACAAACTTGATTTATTTGTATATGGAGATAACTAAATATAAGAACTTCTGTAATATTAGATTCACGCAGTTTCCAGAATCTACCTGACTCCTTTATTTTAAACAGAGCAAGGGATTCATAAAATAGGGGAAGACTAAGAGAATCGAGTTACAGAATTTAAAAACGAATCCTAATGAAACACGGATATATTCAAATTATAAAATGCTTTATAAGTGTCTAGGAGCTAATAGAGTTTTTACTTTCTGTGCTGGTAAGTAGAGGAAGTATTGTATTCCACCCAAAAATTCAATGTCGAGATTTCACCGGAAATATATGTTTTGAGGCCCCCTGAATTCACAAAAAGCATTTTTAGAAAAAGGTCCATGTGTGTGTGTGTGTGTGTGTGTGTGTGTGTGTGTGTGTGTGTGTGTGTGTGTGTGTGTGTGTGTGTGTGTGTGTGTGTGTCTGTCTGGCTGTCTGTCAATCTATCAGACTGTGTACAGCATAACTCAAAAACAAAAGATTGGTTACCAACCAAAGTTGGTATTTATGTTTAATGTCTTTTAAGGATGCGACACAAACATTCTGAAGAAAATAGCCCCACCCTAAACTAACCTTTACATGGAATTTTTTTTTAAAAAATGTTGATTTTCTTGAAAATGGCTCTAACAATTTTTTATTAAAATGCCATATGTTTAAGATATTTGTATGACAAATGAAATGTATATTTTTAATTTTCTGGCTATAGCCTATGAAGACTTATTCACTCTGGATGAGTTTTGAATAACTTTTAAAGCGTAAGAGATACACAAAATCTTTCTATACAAAAATGTAGCTCTCCCTAAAGCACACAACCTATGTACAAATGTTTGTTTTTATAGAGTGAACCATTTCGGAGATATTCCTTGTTATTTGTGTCAGTTTCGGAAAGTTTAAAACTTTGGTGAAATTGAACATCGTTATTCATTTTTACTTTCTCTGCTGGTAAAACATATACTGCAGTACATACAAATATTAAAAGGCTCGCAATACGTTGCTCATTAGGAAACCCTCTGAATGCGAAATTCGGACGTTACCATAGATTCATGTATCTTGGTTATGGTTCATCTAAACGCTTCCTTGCTTCTTCATTGTCTCCCCTCTTCCAGGTGGCGATATTTGGACAGCCACCTGGCCTTCCTTTTGTGTACCAAGTTCTGCTGGTGACGTCATGCATGTCGTCAGCTATGATATGTAACCCGAGGGTCCAAACGACAATGAACAGCAAGAGGGCCCCACTCTTGTATTACCTTACTAATGATGTACCCTTAACACTCATGAGTCCCTTTGGCGCAGAGGATAGCGCGTTGGACTTCTAATCCAAAGGTCGTGGGTTCGATCCCCACAAGGGATGTTACAGTTTTATATGCCGGGAATAGGGTAAGCGAATCATTTAGATTATTAAGTGGTGTACAGTATGTAAATCCCAGTGGAAGGTTTTCCTGTAAACCTTTGTATCACACTCTTGGAAGACCTTGAACTTAACCGAGTTTTCAGTTTTACTGACAAGGGACACACGTACCAAAGACGTTCTAATACAAATGCTTTATTTTAATTCGACAGGCTTTAAAGTGTATATTTCCGATCAAATGTCTGTTTGGAATTCTTGAGTAGAATGTAAAGTTTCGTCACGTTCAAGAGGTCGCGAGTTCGAATCTCACTTAGGGTAAGTTATCCGGGTAAGGTTTTTTTCCGAGGTTTTCCCTACCCTGAGAAGACGAATGTCGGGTAACTTAAAGCTCCATGGACCTCGGACTCATTTGAGCATCATTTCACCCATTTCATTTCATTCATTCGTCCGATATGACACAATGTTGGAGGACGTTAATTAAAAAAAAAATGTAAAGTTTCGTTTCCTTGCTACTGGTGAGTAATAGAGAAAGTAAAAGGCAGGAGATTTTATTAACACAAAGCATCAACTTGATTTATTTTGATGTACATATTAACTAAATATTAGAACTTTTAATAATTTTATTAGTTTTAGGTAGTTTCCAATTTTACCAAAAGCTATTTATTTTGCACGGAGCAAAGAATTAAAAAAGGAGGGGGAGACTAAAACACATAAATTGCAGAATTTATGAGAAATATATGAAAAATAGATATATTCAAACATTTGTTGTGTTTATAATTTGTCTTGAAATTAATAGTTTGTTTCCATGGAAAACGCTACGATTGAAGTACTAGAAACTTAAGGTGTATATATTTAGTATGCTTCTAAAATGAATTAACTCCTACAATCCCTTTATATGTGTTGGTAAAAATTAGGTTTCACAATCTAGGCAAGCTAACTCTAACAGAAGAGAAATAAAATGTTCAAATATAGATATATTTCAATGTCTGAGAAAGTGCCGTGTAAATGATGTAAATTGTATATCATTCTGCTTTCTACAATGATATTATGTGGATCAAGTCTGTATAACTGTGAAATTTCTGCTTGTGTATACAGTGGATGTCAGTAAATATGAATAATTTGTTTATTATTTACAAAAACAGTTATATCCCTCGTAGTGATCGAAGTGACCGACTGAGATATGAAGTTTTGGTAAAAATGAAAGCACAGAGCAGGTATGAATTCCAACATTGCTGTTACAAAAATATTTCCTGCCCTTCGACGGTACAAATCCTTTCGAAGCTGAGAGAGCGCGTTGGGCTTCTAATTCAAAGGTTAGGAGTTCTACTCCCACAGGGCAGTACTTGAAGAACTAGCATAAGAATACACAGGTTTAAGTTAATACGGAACTTGCCATTGAGTACTGAGATGGCTGAACTTAATGTAGTATTAAATTTGAATTATATTGCATACATTATATGCAATACACTTATATCTAGGATACCAAAACTACACCCAGTGTTCCTTTGGCGCAGTGGAAAGCGCGTTGGACTTCTAATCCAAAGGTCGTGGGTTCGATTCCCACAAGGGATGTTTTTGTGCATACTATTTTTAGTAATACAAAGAGACTTCAAATTTATGCATGTAAACAACATCAGAGAGGAACTAAGGATAAATTCTGAATACGGAGATATTCATAACCAAAGCTCTTGCTTCTCTCGGTATTTAAATAGAACTTATAGTGCTATCATAACTATTTAGAAGTTTGTGTGTGCAGATAAACTAGAAATTAACAAATGAGTAATGACAATATTCTAATAACTTTCCCAATATTTATATATAAATTTACTAACCTTACCTACCAATAATCGCGGTATCAAGTCACCATGAACATCTCAGAACATTTATTATACACAGGGAATTTAATATATAAACAAATATATTAAAACGCTCAGAATGCGTTGCTCTTTAGGAAAGACTGAATGTGAAATTCGCACGTAATCATAGAGCCTTTTTAAATCTTGGTTATGGCTCATCTAAACTGTGTTTTCTTTTTCTCCGCTTCCCTACCACCCCCCTCCACACAAATGACGTTATTTGGACAGCTACCTGGCTTCCCTTTTGTGTTCCAATTCTGCTGGTGGCGTCATGCATGGTGTCAGCTATGACCAAAGGGTCCGAAAGTTATTAAGCTGCAAGTGGACCTCACCCATGCAGTACGTATACTAATGATGCAATTGAAACACGCGTGAGTCCCTTTGGCGCAGAGGATAGCGCGTTGGACTTCTAATCCAAAGGTCGTGGGTTCGATCCCCACAAGGGATGCTACAGTTTTTATATGCCTGGAACGTGCTAAGCGTTTTATATGTTGGGGTTAGAGTAATTCAATCATTTAGATTATTAAGCCTCTAGCGTATGTGAATCCAAGTGGAAGATTTTATTGTAAATTCTTGTCTCGCATTCGTGGAAGACCGTGGACTTGGTATTTAACCGAGTTTTAAAATTCCAGTTATATTGACAATGGACGGACATATTAAAGGTTTTTGAATAAAATGCTTCCTTTTTATTCAACGGACTTTAAAATGTATATTTCCGATGAAGCCTTTTGGAGTTTTAGGTAAGGTGCAAAACTCGGTTTCCATATTATTGGTGAGTAATAGAGAAAGTAAAAAGGAGAGAATATAATTAGCATAAACTATATTTATTTGTAACTAAAGACAAGAACTTATGTAGTACTAGTTTTACGCAGTTACCAGGTTTACCAAAATCTACCCCTTTCTTTTACTTTAAACAGAACAACGAATTCAAAAAATAGAAGACTAACACATACAAATTATAGAATTAAAAAATCCTAATGAAACATAGATATATTCAAAGTTGGGTTGTACTTTATAATTTGCCTTGAAATTGATAGTTTAATGTTTAATTCCCATATTTTAGTCCTGAATTTCTTGCTCCCTTTAAAATAAAGGTGTGGGGTAGCTTTTGGTAAAACTGCCTAAAACTAATATGCATTTCCGTAATTTAGTTACCTCCACATACAAAACATCCATCTATTACTCATAGTTAGCAAGGAAACCACATTTTGCAATCTACCCAAAACTTAAGTCCGAGATTTTATCGGAGATATGCATTACAAAGCCTGCTGAATAAAAAGAAAGCATTTTATTAAAAGATCTTCGGTATGTGTGTTGGTTGTCATAACCGAAAACGAAAACTTGGCTAAATAGCATACTTGGTACTAACTTCATGGTCTTCCAAGAATGTCGCGCGAAGATTTACTAGAATATCTTCTGCTTGCGTCCACTTACTGTAGATTACTCAATAAATAATCTAAGCGCTTCGCTTGCAACATCCCGGACATGTAAAACTGCAACATACCTTGTGAGGATCGAAACCACTGTTAGGGGGCTAGCAGCGTAAGGACTTGGGACATTCAGTAAACTGAGACTTAATTATATCTATCTCGCCTGTAAACTGGATTGTTAAGTGCCCGGTGGTTATTGCAATATGCTGCCGAAGTGTGCATAATGAAACATCAGTATTTATTTAATCTTTTAGTAGAATACAGTTGGCCTTGGCTAAATGCATGAGTCTTTCCTTTCCTCTTTCCGAGTTATGATAGTTGGACTGTTATCTGGCTCTCCTTTCCTGTCCTAAGTTCTTAGCGTCAGCATGGCATCGGCTATATGTGACCAATGTCATTAAGCTTCAAGGGGACCCACCCTTGTAGTACTTATACTCAAAATGAATTGCGAAGATTGGTAAGTCCCTTTGGCAGAGAGGATGGCACGTTGGACTTCTGATCCAAAGGTCGTGGGTTCGATCCCCACAAGGGATATAACTGTTTTTATATGCCTGGAACGTGGTAAGCGATTATGAAGTCACATTCTTGGATTCCTTAAATCCAAACCAGTCATACTCAAGTACCGAACAATCCCTTGTCCGCTTTTTTCACATATTCTAAGTTAGGAGTCCAGATTACCAATGGTATCTAAACTTGAAGAATAACACAAAGTAAAATGGTTTCCTGATAATTCCAATAGTCACAAAGTATAAAAGTTGAGAGCAAAAAGCCTAGGTTCGTGTACCCATGGGCTCCCGCTCATTTGCACCCTTCTGTCGGTTACAAGTCTGAGATATCAAGTTTTGGTAAAACTGAAAGCACAGAGCAGGTATGAATTACAACATTCTTGATGAAAAAATATTTCCTGCCTTTCGACGCTACAAATCATGTGCAACTTTGCTGTCCATGTTCTAGAAATACAAGAGTATAGGCTTTCGCACCACCCCCCCCCCCCCTCCCCAATCTCATCGGCGGAAGCATATTATAGCTTAGAAAAACGTAGTTTGATCTCGTATCCTTTCGAAGCAGAGGAGAGCACGTCGGACTTCTAATCCAAAGGTTAGGAGTTCTCTTCCCACAGGGCAGGTTTTGAAGAACTATCTTAAGAATACACAGGTTTAAGTTAATAAGGAACTTGACATTGAGATCTGAGATTGCTGAACTTAAGATAGTGTTAAACTTGAATAAAATTATATTGGATACATTATATGCAATACGCTTATATCCAGGATAGCAAATGCACACCCAATGTCCCTTTGGCGCAGTGGAAAGCGCGTTGGACTTCTAATCCAAAGGTCGTGGGTTCGATCCCCACAAGGGATGTTTTTGTGCATACATTTTTAGTAATACAAAGAGACTTCAAATGTATGCATGTAAACAACATCAGAGAGGAACTAGGGAAAAATTCTGAATATGGAGATATTCATAACCAAAGCTCTGCTTCTCTCTGTATTTAAACAGAACTTATAGTGCTATCATAACTATTTAGAAGTTTGTGAGTGCAGATATACTAGAAATTAACAAATGAGTACTGACAATAATTCTAATAACTTCCCCAATATTTATATATGTTACTAACTTTACCTACCAATAATCCCGGTATCAAGTCACCATGAACATCTCAGAACATTTATTATACACAGGGAATTTAATATATAAATAAACATATTAAAACGCTCAGAATACGTTGCTCTGACTGCGAAATTCGGACGTTATCATAGAGCCTTATAAATCTTGGTTATGGTTCATCTAAACCTTGTTTTATTTTTCTCCGCTTCCACGCCTCCCCCCCCCCCCCCCCCACCTCTCACAAATGATATTTGGACTTCCCTTTTGTGTTCCAAATTCTGCTGGTGGCGTCATGCATGGTGTCAGCTATGAGCAAAGGGTCCCAAAGTTATTAAGCTGAAAGTGGGCCTCACCCATGCAGTACGTATACTAATGATGCAATTGAAACACGCATGAGTCACTTTGGCGCAGAGGATAGCGCGTTGGACTTCTAATCCAAAGGTCGTGGGTTCGATCCCCACAAGGGATGTTACTGTTTTATATGTCGGGGATAGGGTAAACGAATCGTTAGAGCCGTTTCTTCAGAGAGACAGCAAACAGGCTTTACTAAGTTTCTAATAAGCACAATTTCGATTCCAGTGGATAACATTGTCTTTTTTCTTTCTGTTTATGATTTATTGGTCACAATTTCTAATTACTTTTAATACGTATAACTTATTAACTTGACGTCGTAGATCATTGATTCCCTGTCTCAAATTGATTGTCCATGAACCGTCTATTACCAGTAAAATTCGTGCGTTGCTATTCATTTCCATCATGTATATACACAAGGACCGCTTGTTTAAATATAGGTATAAGATATAGTACACCATTCTACTTTTTACAGTGCATTATGTGGTAATAGTGAAATTTCTTACTGTCTACACCATGGATCACTTATTGTAAATAACTGTTCTATAATACACAAAAACTGTAACATCCCTTGTGGGGATCGAACCCACGACCTTTGGATTAGAAGTCCAACGCGCTATCCTCTGCGCCAAAGGGACTCACACGGATTTGATATACATTATTACTGTAGGTACTGCATGAGTGGGGCCCTCTTGCAGCTTAATGTCATTTTGACCCATTGACCATATATCATAGCTGACGCCATGCATGACGCTACCAGCACAAAAGGAAGCCAGGTAGGTGTGCAAATATCGTCATCTGGATGGGGAGGGGGGGGGGTGAGGTAACATAACTTTTAGATGAACCATAACCAACATACATGGCTCTATGGTAATGTGCAAATTTCGCATTCAGAGGGTTTCCTAAAGAGCAACGTATTGTGAGTATTTTAGTATGTTTACTTACATAATGGCATATAGGTTTAATATATTATATACCCTATGTATATTAAATGCTCTGAGATGTTCATAGTGACTTGATACCCACATTATTGGTAGGTAAGGTTTTTAGATTTATATATAGATACAGGGGAAGTTATTAGAACTATCGTCACTCCTCTTTTTTTAAATTAAATTTCTAGTATTTAGCTACCTGCACGAGAAAACTTCTAAATAGTTCAGATAGCACTTTAAGATCTATTTAAATACTGAGAGGAGCAAGCGCTTTGGTTATGAATACCTCCATATTCAAAATTTATCCCTAGTCCCTCGCTGACGTTGTTTACATGCATAAATTTCAAATCTCTTTGCATTACTGAAAAAGTATGCAGAAAAACATCCCTTGTGGGGATCGAACCCACGGCCTTTGGATTAGAAGTCCAACGCGCTTTCCACTGCGCCAAAGGGTCACGGGGTATAGTTTTGCTATCCTAGATATAAGCGAATTGCATGTAATGTATGCAATATAATTCAAGTTAACACTACATTAAGCTCAGCAATCTCAATGTCAAGTTCTTTGTTAACTTAAACCTGTGTATTCTTATGCTAGTTCTCCAAAACCTGCCCTGTGGGAACAGAACTTCCGACCTTTGGATTAGAAGTGCAACGAGCTCTCCTCTGCTTCGAAAGGATACGAGATCAATCGATGTTTTTCTAAGCTAATATATTCCTGTGCCGATAAGACCGAGGGGGGTGGTGGTGCGAAAGCCTGTACTACTATCTTTCTAGAACATGGACAGCAAAGCTGCACAGGATTTGTGCCGTCGAAAGGCAGGATATATTTTTGTATCAACAATGTTGTAATTCATACCTGCTCTGTCATTTCAGTTTTACCAACACTTGATATCTCAGACTTGTGGTAACCGACAGAAGGGTGCAAATGAGCGGGAGCCCATGGTTACACGTACCTAGGCTTCTTGCTCTCAGCTTTTATACTCTGTGACTATTGGAATCTTCAAGTTTAGATACCATTAGTACTCTGGACTCCAACTTGAGAATATGTGAAAAAAGAGGCCAAAGGATTGTTCGGTCCTTGAGTAGGACTGGCTTGGTTTTAAGGAATCCAAGAATGTGACGTCATAATCGAAACGATACGCTTTTCACGTTCCAGGCATATAAAAACTGGTACGCCCCTTGTGGGGATCGAACCAACGACCTTTGGATTAGAAGTCCAACGCGCTATCCTCTGCGCCAAAGGGACTTACGAGCGTTTGCAGTTCATTAAACGTATAGGTAGCGCAAGGATGGGCCTTAATGACGTTTAGACCCGTTGGTCATATATCATATCTGACGCCATGCTGACGCTTAGAGCTTAGGACAGCGAAGGAGAGCCAGATAACAGTCCAAATATCATAACTCGGGAGGGGAGAAGGAACGAAAAGACGCATGCATTTAGCCAAGGCCAACTGTATTCTACTTAAAGGTTAAATACTGATGTTTCATTATACACACTTTGGCAGCATATTGCAATAACCACCGGGCACTTAACAATCCAGTTTACAGGCGAAATAGATATTATTAAGCCTCAATTTGCTGAATGTCTCAAGTCCTTACGCTGCTAGACCTCCAACTTTTTATAACATAGTTTTGCCATTGCCTCGCTACCACATCTTCTCACAAAATTTCTAGTCAACAGCCGGGATTAAGAAAAGACTTACTTGGCAACATAGGAGAGAATTCAGTGTGCTGTCCCTGGTACTGGTATCTAGCTGGAACTAGTCATTTAGTCACCCAGCAAGTGGATGATTGCGGACATTGCAGGTTGTGGTTGTAGGTATAATACATACTATAATGCACGAGGTTGAGCTTGGCGTTTCTACACTATCCTTGTCTATGTATAGCACGGTCTGTAGCTTTCTTTCCTTGAAATGGTCTACCTAATACCTACGGTGGTATGAGGGTAAGCAGGCATCAGCATTGTTGCAACTCTTAGAATTGAAGTATCGCTTATTATCAATGTGACAATGGAGAAGGATCACCCATCAGTTGTGTGTCTACCCTGCCTGGCTCGCCATAAAAGAGTGGCGGCTTTGATAGAGATTGAGAATACGCATTTCTTTCTCTTTCTAAAAAGTAGGTGCCAAGTTAAACCTCGTCCACTATAGGGACCGTGTTTCTAAGTTGTCCCTTTTGGCGCAGACTATAGCGCGTTGGACTTCTAATCCAAAGGTCGTGGGTTCTATCCTCTCAAGGTACGTAGACTTGATAGCTCCAAAATTATTTGGCAACGTTGCTTTTAGAGCTGAGAATGGTGATACTTTGCATAGTTAAACTTGATTTATATTACATACATTGTGTGCAAATTCACACATGACTGCGACAGGGAGATTACGCTGTGTCTCTTTGGCGCAGTGGAAAGCGCGTTGGACTTCTAATCCAAAGGTCATGGGTTCGATCCACACAAGGGATGTTTTGTGCCAATTTCTGGAGTAATACAAGGGAACCCTAAAATGTTTCAGGTAAACAACACCCAGAGCAATGCATTGTAACTTCTGAATATCGTAACATATAACTTAAATTCTTATTGCTTCTTGCATAATAAGTTTCCGCGACCCTTAAATATATCTTAAAGCGGGCATTTGACTTGTTTGGAAGTTTTCCTGTGAAGATAACTAAATAGTATACATTTAAAAAAACAATGACTATGATTCTAAACCTTCCCCAACTTTATCTATAAAATTAATAACCTTATCTGCCAATAATCCCGTTATGAAGTCATATGAACATCCTAGAACATTTAATATACACAGGGCATTTAATATATTAAATATATATTGCACTAGGCACATAAACATATTAAAATGCTCACAATACATTGCTCTTTAGGAAAGTCTGCGATAGAGCAGGGCTAACGAATGTTACTCAGCAGGTGTGAGGAGAGAAGCCCCGCTTCCTACATAATTACAGTAGCACGGTTTAGCTAGAACCGGCTTTCTCTTTGTTTTGCCCGGTTTACTGATTTCGTGGCTCACGAAGGGAGGAGTAGTATGGGAATGTGTTCACACCTGCTGAGTAACGTTCGTCAGCTCTGCCATAGAGCCATACTCGTATATCTTGGTTATGCTTCATCTAAACGTTGTTCTTTTCTTATTTTTATCCCTTCCCTTTTCCTCCCAAGTGACAATATTTGGATTGCTACATGGTTTCCTTTTGTGATCTAAGCTCTATGCATGGTGTCAGCTAGGATATGTGATCAATAACTCTAAACGTCATTTAGGTATCTTGCAGTACCTATACTAATGGTGAATGATGAAGTTCAGTTTCGGTAGGTCCCTTTGACGCAGAGGATAGCGCGTTGGACTTATAATCCAGAGGTTGTGGTTTCTATCCCCACAAGGGATGTTGCAGTTTTATATGTCCGGGATGGTGCAAGCGAATCGTTTAGATTATTTATTGAGTAATCTACAGTAACTGGACGCGAGCAGAAGATATTCTAGTAAATCTTCGTACGACATTCTTGGAAGACCATGAAGTTAGTACCAAGTATGGTATTTAACCGAGTTTTCGTTTTCAGTTATGACAACCGACACACATACCGAAGAACTTTTAATAAAATGCTTTCTTTTTATTCAACAGGCTTTGTAATGGACATTTCCGATAAAATCTCGGGCTGGAATTTTGGGTAGATTGCAAAATGTGGTTTCCTTGCTATTTATGAGCACAAGAGAAAGTAAAAATCTGATGTGTTGCACTCACATGACTTTCTCTACTCTTGTACTAACCATTCTAACAAACTCTTATTCCTATATCTCCATGCTAGTTAAGATAAACATTCGTACAAATTATCTTACTGCTTATGTCCTTGTAGGTGCAAGGGGAATATTAGAATACAGAAGGCTTTGTGCGACAGTCAAATCTTTTTGACCTTTGAGATTCCGTTCTCTTTGCACGATTCACATATAAAAAGTGAACAACGTTGTTGCATTTCGCTAAAGTTCTAAGTTTTCCGAAACTCACACATATAACAAGGAATATCTGCGAAATGGTTCACCCTACAAGAAAATTTATTGAGACATAAATTGTGTATTTTACCAAGATCTACATTTTTTGTAGAGTATAATTTGGTCTATCTCTAACGGTTTACCAGTTATGGAAAAGTCGTCCAAAGTAAATACGACTACAGGGGCTATAGCCAGAAAATTCAAGATATAAATTTCGTTTATCATCAAAATATCTCAAAAATGACATTTTAATCAAAATCGTTAGACTCATTTTCAAGAAAATCAAAATTTTCGAAAAATGTTCCATGTAAAGGGTAGTGTAGGGTGGGGCTATTTTCTTCAAAATCTTCGTGTCACATCCTTGAAAGACATTAAGCTTAAATACCAACTTTGGTTTTTAACCGACTTTTCGTTTTTGAGTTATGCTGTCCACAGACTGATAGACTGACTGACAGACTGACAGACTGACACACAGACACACACACGGACCTTTTTCTAAAAATGCTTCTTTTGGATTCAGGGGGCCTCAAAACATATACTTCCGGTGAAATCTCGACATCGAATTTTTGGGTGGAATGCAATACTTCCCCTACTTACCAGCAGAGAAAGTAAAAAGGGGAGAATATAATTAACTTGACTTATTTGGATGTTTTGTATGTGGAGGTACTAAATTTAAGAAATACCTATTAGTTTTAGGCAGTTTTACCAAAAGCTATACCACTCCTTTATTTTAAAGGGAGCAAGGAATTCAGGACTAAAATATGGGAATTAAACATGGAACTATTAATTTCAAAACACTTTTAAAAAGTACATCACAACTTTGAATATATATATGTGTGTGTGTTTTAATAGGATTTTTTTTTTAAATTCTATAATTTGTTTGTGTTAGTCTTCCCCTACTTTTTGAATTCCTTGCTCTGTTTAAAATTAAGCAGTGGGATAGATTTTGATAAAACTGGAAACTGAGTGAAACTAATATTACATAAGTTCTTACACTTAGTTATACAAATATAAATAAATCTAGTTTGTGTTAATTATACTCTCTCCTTTTTACTTTCTCTATTACTCACCAATAAAATGGAAACCAAGTTCTACACCGTACCCAAAATTCCAAAAGGCTTCATCGGAGATATACATTTTAAAGCCCGTTGAATAAAAAGGAAGCATTTTATTCAAACACCTTTAATGTGTGTGTCCATTGTCAATATAACTGAAATTCGAAAACTCGGTTAAATACCAAACTTCGTATTAAGTTCACAGTCTTCCACGAATGCGAGACGAAAATATACAATAAAATCCTCCACTCAGATTCACATACGGTAGATGGCTTAATAATTTAAACGATTGGTTTACTCTATCCCCGACATATAAAACTGTAACATCCCTTGTGTGGATCGAACCCACGACCTTTGGATTAGACGTCCAACGCGCTATCCTCTGCGCCAAAGGGACTCACGCGTACTAGAGATGCATAATCAGTATAGCTATTTTATGGGGGGGGGGTGAACCCTTTGCAGTTGAAGGGCTTTCGGACCCATTGGTCATAGCTGACGCCATGCATGACGCCACCAGCAGAATTTGGAACACAAAAGGGAAGGCAGGTAGCTGTCCAAATATCGTCATTTGTGAGGAGGGGGCGGGGGGGGGGGGGGGTGGCAGGCAAGTGGAGAAAAAGGTGACAAGATTTAGATGAACTATAACAAAGGTTTATAAGGCTCTATGATAACGTGTGAATTTCGCATTCAATCTTTCCTAAAGGGCAACGTATTCTGAGCACTTTAATATGTTTATTTATATTTTAATACATTAATTTCCCTGTGTATAATAAATGTTCTGTAATGCTCATAGTGACTTGATATCGGGATTATTGGTAGGTAAAGTTAGTCAATTTACATATAAATATTGGGGAAGTTATTAGAACTATTGTCATCACTCATTTGTTAATTTATAGTATATAATTATCTGCACACACAAACATCTAAATAGTTCTGATAGCGCTTTAGAACCTATTTACATACAGAGAGGAGCAAGAGCTTTGGTTATGAATATCTCCATATTCAGAATTTATCCCTAGTTCCTCTCTGATGTTGTTTACATGCATAAATTTGAAGTCTCTTTGTATTACTGAAAAAGTATGGACAAAAACATTCCTTGTGGGGATCGAACCCACGACCTTTGGATTAGAAGTCCAACGCGCTTTCCACTGCGCCAAAGGGACACGGGGAGTAGTTTTGCTATCCTAGATATAAGCGTATTGCAGATAATGTATGCAATATAATTCAAGCTTAACACTACATTAAGTTCAGCAATCTCAGATCTCAATGGCAAGTTCCTTATTAACTTAAACCTGTGTATTCTTATGCTAGTTCTTCATATACTGCCCTGTGGGACGGCACTTTCTCAGACACTGAAACATAAATATTTTAACATTTTATTTCTCTTCTGTTAGAGTTAGCCTGCCTAGAATGTAAAACTCAATTTTAGCAACACATATAAAGGGATTGTAGGAGTTAATTCATTTTAAAAACATACTAAATATATAAACCTTTAGTTTCTAGTACTTCCTAGTGGCATTTTCCATGGAAACATTAAACTATTTATTTTAAGACAAATTATAAAGCACAACAAACGTTTGAATATACCTATCCATTTTTATATATTTCTTATAAATCCTACAATTTGTATGTTTTAGTATTCTCCTCCTTCTTTAATTCTTTGCTCCGTGCAAATAGCTTTTGGTAAAATTAGAAACTATCTAAAAGTAATAAAATTATTAAAAGTTCTAATATTTATTTAATATTACATCAAAATAAATCAAGTTGATGCTTTGTGTTAATAAAATCCCTTGCCTTTTACTTTCTCTATTACTTACCAGTAGCAAGGAAATGAAACTTTACATTCTACTCAAGAATTCCAAACCGAGATTTGATCGCAAATATACATTTCAAAGCCCGTCGAATTAAAATAAAGTATTTGTATTAGAACATCTTTGGTATGTGTGTCCCTTGTCAGGATACCTCAAAACTGAAAACTCGGTTCTTTAAGGTCTTCCTGGAATGTGATATAAACATTTACAAGAAAACCTTCCACTGGGATTTACATACTGTACATCAGTTAATAATCTGAATGACTTGTTTACCATATCCCTGACATAAAACTGTAACATCCCTTGTGGGGATCGAACCCACGACCTTTGGATTAGAAGTCCAACGCGCTATCCTCTGCGCCAAAGGGACTCGTGAGTGTTAAGGGTGCTTCATTAGTAGGGTATTGCAAGGGTGGGGCCCTCTTGCTGTTTATTGTCGTTTGGACCCTCTGATTACGTATCATAGCTGACGCCATGCATGACGCTACCAGCAGAACTTTTAACACAAAAGGAAGGCCAAGTAGCTGTCCAAATATCGCCACTTGGGAGGGGGGAGGGTGGGGTTGAGGAGACAAAGAAGAAGAAAGAAAACATTTAGATGAAGCATAACCAAGAAACCGTTCTCTATGGTAACGTCCAAACTTCGTATTGAGAGGCTTTCCTAAAGAGTAAGTTGTTGTGAGGATTTTAATATGTTTATTTACATACTGGAATATATGTTGAATATATTATATACCCTGTGTATATTTAAATGTTCTGCGATGTTCCTAGACTCTTGATACCCCGATTTTCGATAGGTAAGGTTATTAGATTTATATATAAATATTGGGGAAATTATTAGAACTATTGTCATTTGTCTTTTTTCAATTTATATATTTAATTATGTGCAGAACCAAACTTCTAAATAGTTCAGATAGTACTTCAAAATATATTTAAAAACAGAGAGGAGTAAGAGCTTGTTTATGAATATCCCTATATTCAGAATGCATCCCTATTTGCTCTCTGATGTTGTTTACATGTATTACTTCAAAAGGATGCACAAAATCATCCGTTGTGGAGTACGAACCTACGACCTTTGGATTAAAAGTCCAAGGCGCTTTCCACTGCGCCAAAGGCACACATGGGTGCACCTCTGCTGCCCTAGGAATAAGCGTATTAGCATATAATGCATGCAATATAATGCAAGGTTAACTCTACGCACGGTTCTGCAATCTCAGATCTCATTGGCAATTTCCTTATTAACTTTAACCTGTGTATTCTTATGCTAGTTCTTCAAATACTGCCCTGTGGGAATAGAACTCCCGACCTTTGGATTAGAAGTCCAACACGCTCTTCCCTGCTTAGAAAGGATCGAGAACAAAGGATGTTTCTGAACTTAATATTGAGTTTGGTATTTGACCGAGTAAACAGTTTTAAGTTATGCCGACAACGGACACGAATACTAAACATGTTTTTAATAAAATTATTTTTATTCGGTAGGCCTTAAAACCTATATTTCCGGTGAAATCTCGGTTTGGAATTTTTGGTTAGGTAGCTAATAAGAGAGAGAGAGAGAGAGAGAGAGAGAGAGAGAGAGAGAGAGAGAGAGAGAGAGAGAGAAGGGGGGGGGGAGTAAAAAGGAAGAAAGACAACACGAAGCATCAATTTGATTTATTTGTACCTTTTTATGTGATGGTAACTAAACATTGATAATATTAGTTGTACACAGTTTCCACTTTAACAAAGAATATCGCATCCTTTGTTTTAAATGGAGCAACGAAATAAAAAAAAGAATAAAATAAAAAAGGAGAGGACTAAAGCAAACAAATTACAGAGTTTAAAAGAACCATGATGAATAACGGATATATTCAACGCTTTAATGAATACATAACATACCTTGGAACTCGGTTAATGTTTCCACGAAAGACACTATTAGGGAAGCGGTAGAGAATAAGGAGGGGAATTTAGTGGGCTCTAAAATTAAATAAACTTTCATAATTCCTTTGTATAGGTAGGGTGTGAGTGTTAGATTCTAGGTAAGCAAACTGTAGGTAACAGAAGAAAAACAGAATGATTAGGTATAGCTATGACTGTCTGAGAGAACACCGCGTAAATGATATAAATTGGATATTATTCTGCTTTGTAGATAGGCATTACTTCGATCGAGACAGTATAACATAAAATTTGTGTTTCTCTATTTTGTAGATCACGTAATAATTTAATCAATTCGCTTATTATATACAAAAACTGGTGCATCCCTTGTGGGGATCGAACCCACGACCTTTGGATTAGAAGTCCAACGCGCTCTGCGCCAAAGAGACTGGTAGATGCGGTTTTCCCATCACTAGCCTACCTGCACTGTCCCCTGCTGAAGGATGGATGACGTCAGCTGTGGGTACCAGCTGCACTGGTTTCTCCCCCCCCCCCCCTTTTTTTTAGGGGGAGTCTGAGTTTGTTTCACCCAAAACTGCTTCAGGGCTTGTTTCTCTTTTTTGCTATATATCTTTCTTCTTTTTTTACTTTTCATTCTTTTTTCTCTCTTCTTCTTATTTTTTACATATTACTTTCTCTACTGGTAAGTAGGGGAAGTTTTGTATTTCACCCAAAACTTCGATGTAAGATTTCAACGGACATATGTTTTGAGATCCCCTGAATCAAAAAAAAAAAAAAAAAAAAAAAATAAATAAATAAATAAAAATAAATAAATAAATAAAAAAAAGCATTTTTAGAAAAAGGTTCGTGTGTGTGTCTGTGTGTGTGTCTGTCTGTGGACAGCATAACTCCAAAACTAAAACTCGGTTAGAAACAAAATTTGGTATTTAAGTTTAATATCTTTCAAGGATGCGACGCCGAGGTTTTGAAGAAAATAACGCCCCCCTAAACTGCCCTTTACATGGAAAATGTTTCGAAAATTTTGATTTTCATGAAAATGGCTCTTTGATTAAAATGTCATATGTTTGAGATATTTTTAGACAAATAAAATGTATATCTTAAATTTTCTGGCTATAAACCCTGTAGTCTTATTTATTCTGGACGACTTTTGCATAACTGGTAAACCGTTAAGAGATAGACCAAATTATACTATACAAATATGTAGATCTTGCTA
The DNA here is from genome assembly GCA_030765045.1 of Tenodera sinensis. NCBI lineage: Eukaryota > Metazoa > Arthropoda > Insecta > Mantodea > Mantidae > Tenodera > Tenodera sinensis. Next base: position 71,861,326 of record CM060968.1, read on the forward strand.
AAATACACAATTTATGTCTCAATAAACTTTCTTGTAGGGTGAACCATTTCGGAGATATTCCTTGTTATGTGTGTGAGTTTCGGAAAACTTAGAACTTTCGTGAAATGGATCATCGTTGTTCATTTTTTTATATGTTAAGTGTGCAAATACAACAGAATCTCAAACATTTGACTATCGCACAAAGCCTACTGTATTCTAACATTACCCTTGCACCTACAAGGAAATAAGCAATAAGGTAATTTGTACAAATGTTTATCTTAACTAACACGAAGAAGATATAGGAATAAGAGTTTGTAATAATGGTTAGTATAAGAGTAGAGAAAGTCATGTGAGTGCAACACATAAGATTTATTAAAAATATAACATAACTAATATTTATTTCTTATTTATATTTTATAACATACATAGGTTGATCGAGGACTGTCTCGATGTCCCGTGTCAAATTAGAAGCTGCTGGAGATGTTCTGGACTATGCTCTTCTGCAGTTCCTCTATAAACTCCCTGAGTAAAGAAATTACATATATTGATGGGTCGGTGGGCGTTTGGTTAATTGTATCTGTGGTTATTTATGTCCTTTGGATCTGTCTATTATTGTCAGTCTGTGTGGGCGTGTTTTTGTGTTGTCGATGTATTTATGCTTCATTTTCTTGATTGTATCTTGTATTTTAATGTTTTGGAGATTTAGATTTCGTCGTTTCTAGTCCATGGCGGCAGATTCATGCTATGCGAAGACAGTCCCTTTCGAATTTGATGATGCAGTCTGTTGTGGACTTGGGTGTAATTGGTTCTATTACTATTGCTACAAATGTTATGTTAGTCTGATACGGGTTTTGTGTAGTTGTATTAAGACTGAAAGGCCTTCCTTTCCTATTTTAGGAATCGCAGGCAGGTTGTTCCAGTTTTGGCTTCGTGTAGCTTTTTGTTGTAATGCGAGGTGGTTGAGGGTTTTTTTAGCGTGGCTCCAAGATATTTTATTTTTGCTGGACAGGGGGGTCATGACTTTCGTATTGGATGCTGGTATTTTGATTCTTTCTCTTCTGTTGATTCTGGAAAATTGTTTTGTGTATTGTCGGGGTTTGTAGTGACTCTCTACTTGTTGGCCCACGCGTTGAATAGTCTTAATTGTTGTTCAAGTCTGGATTTCGCTTCTATTAGTCGTCCTGTGGAGCACCAGTATGATGTATTGTCTGCATACTGCGCCAGCTGCGCTGTGGGGTTCCTGCTTCAAGGGCTATCGGTGTTGGTGGCATTCCATTTGTCTTAATTTGGGCTGTTCTGTTTGTTAGGAAGCTGGGCGCACTGCGCTCTTTGATAGTGCTTTACTATTATTCACGTCAAATCTCCTGCACAATATGGCAGTAGCCAATAGGAGCGTGCTACAACGTTGCCATATCGTGTGTTTGTGCGTAAGAGACATGGAGATAGAAGCATGCAGCGCAGAATGGGGTTTCGCTGCACGTGTTACCGGTAGCTAATAAGTAGAATTGTATATTAAAACCTGAATCAATTTTGGCTATTCTTGAAAACTAAATAAATGGCAACAGAAATTAACGTTCCTGATTAATATAGCATCTAGGTTCTAGAGGGATGGCCAAGAGCTGATCGTCACTTTTGGAAACGCCCTCACCACATCATCACCGTCACTTGCTGCACTGTTTACACGCTTCTGGCGTTGACGTGGTGTGTGCATGGATTCCTGGTCACGTAGGTTTCCCGGGGAATGAAATGGCAGATTTGGCAGCAAAGACGGCAACTATAGAACCCAGTATTACCATCTCACGTGTTACTTCGGAAGACTTTAGGCTCGAAGTGCAGAGAACGGTGCTGTCGTGCTGGCACGACGAGTGGTCAACTCTCCGCGGTAATAAGCTTAGAGAAGTGAAAGAACTTCAGATAAACTGGGTAACTTCCTGTCGCATATCTCGCCGCGAGGAGGTTAGTTTGGTTCGTTTAAGAATAGGGCACTGCAATTTTTCGCATGGTTACCTATTTGAAAGGGACCTTTCCCTCTATGTGTGCTGAGTGACAACCTTTTGACTGTCCGTCACGTGCTGCTAGAGTATTGCTCTCTAGCGCACCTTCGAGATTATCTGCAGCTACCTGCCAGACTTGCAGAGGTCTTGGCGGATGACAAAACAGTGGTTGATAAGAGTTTTTAAGTTTTTAGCGGAGTATAGCATCAATTTAAGGATTTAAAATTTTAGATATCTCGTTTTATGCTTTTTGACATATTTTTCACCTTGTTTCATATCTGGCTATTGCTACAGTTGTTTACCTTTTTGTGTGTATTTTCTTTGTTGCTAATAGTTTTATTTTTTAGTGAAATTTATATCTGACTATTGCCATGAATCTTTTAAGGGCGCTGATGACCTAGAAGTTGAGCGCCCTTAAACCCACAAAACCTAACCTAACCTTGCTGCACTGATTTCGTCCTCTACGTTACGTTCTTTCACATTTATCACAATTTTATCTAAATTTTGGTGGCGCCGTGGCCGAGCGGGTAGACCGTTCGCCTACCACTTAGGTGGCTAAGGTTCGATCCCAGGGACCCGCATGTAGTATTCGTGGTGGACGAAACGGCGTCTGGCGGGTTTTCTCCGGGTTCCCCCACCACTCATTCCACCAATTGCTCCATCATCACCTTCCAAATCACCCATTTCGCCTGCGTTCAATTCATCCTCTTCCTCACTATTATACCTGGCGCTTGGCTGATCACCCGCCTCCAGGTCTTTATTCTGTCCGATCGATAGGTTCCTGTGGCTTGTAAGTCCTAGGAGTGTAAGTCGTACATAGGGAGGGGGGGGGGTAATCAGGTAAAGAAGAAGGATCTAAATTTTCCTCTCTATTTCTTTAATAAAATCACTTTTATGTAGTTTTGCGTGTTTAACACAGACGACTCATTGTTTTCTTATTGCGATGTCAAGTTCTTCATTCACAACTCTTTTAACCTACACAATTTTATTTGTATTGTTTCTGAGGGCAAATTGATGCCTTACTCAAGCGCACACAAGATCAATCAGATTTTGCTGAAGATGCTAGAGAGGTAATCATATTATTTGATACCCCCTTTTATTTGCAAATTGATCGACAGCAAACACAACAAACAGGTAAAATATAATTTCGTATAAAAGACGGCTGAAACTAGAATTACACTCTTCTTTTGTACATGCTTGCTCAGTTATTGTCCTTATATCCAACATAAGGATTAAACTTGTAATAGACTGTTAATGCCCCAGCGTTAATCTAGTTGTTACGAGAGGGAAAGAAAGCTAGCTCTGAGCTGGCAAAGCTCCACGCCTGTGATTTGCTACGGCAGTGTAGCTTCAGAAGGTCTTAACCCTAGCAATGCCAAGCCTTTTTCCAAAACGTATACCACCAACGGGAGGAGGTGGGTTACTTTGCGACCACCACTGGTAATAATCTACAATTGCATCTTTAATGTCACAGCCGGAATTTGAGCCACGGATCTTCCGGTCTCCTTCCGGCTGCTTTATCCCCTAAGCTACCATGGCCAACATGCCGATACATTAAGTTCTCCTACTCATTCGCATTTTTTCAGAGTAAATCACACAAGGAGATCACAAATTATATGAGATAATGTCATAGTTGGCATTTGAACCCCAGATCTTCCGGTCTGCGTCCGGCTGCTTTTTCAATCTCATTCTATCCTTTCAAACCTTGTCCTAGACACGGCGATTGTTTGGAAGAATTATCTGTATGTAATTTTGTTGCTACAGAATACATTGAACACAGAAATAGCCTTTTTACTTTCTCTACTGGTAAATAGAGGAAGTATTGTATTTCACCCAAAAATTCGATGTCGAGATTTCACCGTAAATATATGTTTTGAGACCCCCTGAATCCAAAAAGAAGCATTTCTAGAAAAAGGTCCGCGCGCGTGTGTATGTGTGTCAGTCTGTGGACAGCATAACTCAAAAACGAAAAGTCGGCTAAAAACCAAATTTGGTATTTAAGTTTAATGTCTTTCAAGGATGCGACACGAAGATTTTGAAGAAAATAGCCCCACCCTAAACTACTCTTTACATGGAAAAGTTTTCGAAAATGTTGATTTTTTTGAAAATGCTCTAACGATTTTGATTAATGCCGTATATTTAAGATACTTGTATGAGAATTTTTTTTCTTTCAATAACTACAACCAAGTTTTACACTTATCTAATAGTTTGGTCTTCACTTTATAAATCACTTTTACTAGATATTACTCCTATGGTAATTCCATTACAACAACACTCTGATTTTAAAGCACCAAGTCCAAGGGTTTGGTTCTTTTCAATCTTCGTACTGTGTTGCTGTTTGCTAGCACACGCAGAACCTCTGTATTTTCATGTGCACGTAACCGTCTTTCATGTTTAACCGCAGCAGCTTTAATTTCTTCACTGACAAATGCTATATTCAAGTCCCTGTGGATATTGTCATTGCGTACATACCAAGGTGCTTTTATCATCATCATCATCATCATCATCATCATCATCATCATCATCACGGTATAAGCCTTGTGGCCCGTTCCGACTTCAAGGAAATTGATCGGACCATCTCATTCGTGGCCTGCCAACATTTCTTCTACCTACAGGTTTATACTTGTGCACTATTTGTGGTGTACGGTCTTCAGTCATTCTCTGCACATGATCTTGCCATTTTTGCCTGTATGCAATGATTGTTTCATTTATACTCTGAATTTCCAATTCTCTTCTAATATCCTCGTATATTTTCTTGTCTATGAGTCTATAACCTGCCACCTGTCTCAGAAATTTCATCTCAGCAGCCTCCACTTTTCTATTTCCTTGAAGAGATTGAGTAGAGTTAATTGTCCTCTGGACACGGTACCAACGTGAAGCAGAGTAAGACTGTTGCTGGGGTTGCCAGCTCATAGACTAACAGTCACGTCCATCATATGTACCATCCCCAAATGAAGGGCTGCCTCTTCCGCCGCCATGAATGTCGCCTTTGAGGTCTTCACCCAGTTACCCCGGGCATGGGACCTCCATATTTATATCCCCTGGAGATAGGGTGTCCCAGTATTTAAGCCCCCAGGAACCGGGCTCCTTGTTGGTCCACGGGTCCTTATTAGCGTAGCTATTCGGACCAACCCACCATTTCTGCTGGGCTCCCCCATCCACCACCCGGGGGACGCGCCCGGTAGGGGTTACAAGGTCCCCCCCCGGGTGCTTTTATTATAGCCCTTAGTACCTTATTCTGAAATCTCTGAATGATTTCGACATTTGTTTTCTTGGTGCAACCCCCATACATCCATACAGGTTTTAGAACTTGTTCATAAATAAACAATTTATTGTGTTTACTTAGTTCTGAGTACTGTGTATAAGAAATGAAATGTATATTTTGAATTTTCTGGCTATAGCCTATGTAGTCCTGTTTACTCTGGATGACTTTTGAATAACTCGTAAACCGTAAGAGATAGACAAAATCTTACCGTACAAAAAAAAGTAGAACTCGCTAAAACACAATTTATGTCTGAATATATTTTTTATAGAGTGAGCCATTTAGGAGATATTCTTGTTATTCATGTCAGTTTCGGAAAACAAAACTTTCGTGAAATGGAACATCGTTGTTCATTTTTTATATGTTAGGTGTGCAAAGAGAACTGAATCTCAAAGCTTTAAACGATTTGACTATCGCTCAAAGCCTACTGTATTCTAATATTTTCCTTGCATCTACAAAAAAAATAAGCAATGAGAATTTCTGTAAATGTTTATCTCAAATAACACGAAGAAGATATAGGAATAAGAGTTTGTAAGAATGGTTAATACAAGAGTAGAGAAAGTCATGCGAGTGCAACACATCAGATTTTTATGTAGGTATGTATCTATGTATTGTTTTTTAATTATCAAGATTAGGATTTTTAGATGCAAATTTCAGATGAAAAAAGGAAAGAGAAAAGATGCTCAAATAAGGTAAAAAAGGGACAAAAAGGTGGTGGTTTATACAAGTAATTCAACAATTTCTCTTTCCTCTATTCTAATTTATTGAATTACAAACAAGTACATCTAATTATCAGTCATCGGAAGAAGGAGAATACATGAAGCTGTTATACTTCAAGACATTAAGCATCTCTACATTTTTAAAAGTAAGTCTGTTTCTATTAGGAGATACAATATCTTTGTAGATGCTGAAGCTTCTTTCGACATCCACAGAAACCAGTGGGGTAAATCTTGTATTCACTCGGAATGACAATTCTACAGATGTGGAGAAATCCTCAATGTCCGGATTCTTCTGAAGACTAAACTCAAGTTTGTCTATGGCAAAGTCATCTAACTGCTCCCTCACGGAAGTAAAAATATCCCATTGTTTCTCCTTTTCCAAACCTTGTTCTTCTAATAGTTTAATAGCTGCAGTCAGGTACTTGTAACTATGGACACAATATAGTTCTGTCTGCAAATTATGTATTTTCTCCGGTAACAGAAGTTCCTGTGCCTTGGAAACTGCACCTGCGTCAGTTGGATCCAAAGAAAGCACAAACTCTTTAATTCTCACACAACATAGCAGCACACTTGATCCAAGATCCCCAACGAGTAATGACCGGGAAATTTGGAAGGGGCAGGCCAGTGGTTTATTTTTAGACCACAACACGATTCGGTGCTTTCAGCAGAATCTTCTTCAGGGCAGAAATGAACTGATTTGCAATGTCGTGTTCGTTCCTTATGGATTCACAAACCCTGTGAAGGGCATGAACCAAGCATGCCACATGCTTCAGCTTAGGAAATAAATGCTTCAACTGGTTATCAAAAGTTTGGAAGGACAGGAAGCGCTTTTTGCCGGATTATCCACTGCTCTTAAATCACCTACTGCTCGCGGACCACGATTTGTAATATTGCATGTGGATGGTACGATTTGTACAGGGTGCAAAACTTGTTTTCTTGTAAAAAGGTTCTGTTGATTATCATGATGAAATGGACAGCCATAGATATGAACAGTAATTCAGGAATCAACTAGCAAAACCACGGTAATCGCTGCGGCACAACATACATGGCAACGCCGCGCTGATTCTCCATAAGAGCCATTGTCCCTTCATAACGTGAAAACTCCTATAGTAGCACTTGGAATACAAACAAAGGGTCAGCCAGGCAATAGTTCAAATATCGCTACTTGGGAGGGAAGAAAGAAAAAAAAACACTGCATTCTTCAAAACATGAAGACCCAACCCCACTCCTCTGTCAAAGGCGGCATTATTTTGAAGTACGGCTTTTACAAGATTTGAGGTTTAAAATATAAAGAACCAGATGATGGATAAATTGCTTTCGCTCTGCTTATGAGAGTTGCCTTTTATTTGCTAATCTAGTAATCTAGTAATAAACTCGTTTAAATGTAACAAAGGACTAACACCAGTTCACTTGCTAACTCAATGTGACTGTTACATAACTCACAACTCACTAGTAGCTTCGAGCAGGACCCAGAGTCAATTCTTGGAACTACGCGTGTACGGTTACTGCTGTCTCTGCGTGACCTTGAAATCCGCACGAACAGATGATGTCTGTCACAGTAACAAACTCACATTCACGAACACTATGCTACTGATTCTGGTGAAATTAAAGGGATAGAATGATATACAATGACAATGAGTAATTGTCAGCTTCATTATTGTGGGCTGCTTTATAGCGGTAAAGCAAGAAAAAGTGGATTTGTCGTGTTGTAGGTGTGCTTTCAACTCCCGCGCAGCGTTTACTGAAAGAGTTAGGTTTACTCTTCACATGTTCACAGCAAGCTGAGGAGATGTTAATTAAAAGTTAAATATTTTATATTGATTAAAATCAGATAGAGTAAGATGGAAGGAAACTTAAAAGAAAAAAAAGGGATTATGGGCATGGCTGGGGGAAAAGGGATAAATGTACCCAAAAGGGAAAAAGGTGCATAAAAATGCCTCTTTTGGCAACTAAAAACAAAACTTCACACTGTGGTATCTTTCTCGTGCCAGACCTCTCAGAGGGGATAAAAGCCCCATGCTGGTACCGGGGATCAAACACGGGTCCTCCGCGCCAGAGGCAAGCGCGCTACCAACTGCACTATGGAGGCGATCCCTTAAGGTCCTATACTGTTAATTATCTACCTCCCTAAGATTTTTCTGTATAGAATTATTGTTACTTGTCAATGATTCCGCATTCTATCATTTTTAACAACTTTAGCATTTGAACATTTAACACCCATAGTTTAAGCAAGTACATTCAACATCTTAAACATAGATTGCAGTGTATAAATAAGCAAATTAAAATGTTCAAAATACGTTGCTCTATTCTACAGTCTTCAAATGAGGGCTCGTGCGTTACCACAGAATCTCTCTGGGTTATGTTTTATCTAAATATTTTATACATTTTTGTTTCAAATTATGAAAACCTTCAAAAGAGGACTGCTGCCCCTGTCACTTTCTAATACCTAAGCTTAGCAGGTGAGCCACCAAAATAATGAAGTTGTGCACGCTTTGTCTGTGCAGCAGACGGGCAGAACCGGTTTCCCACACTGTGCTGTCGCATGCACTACGAACGCGTATAACTTGATTATTCTTTAATGCAGCTGGACTAAGCCTAGTAATAACCATTAGCAAATAAAAGGCAACTCTCATAAGCAGAGCGAAAGCAATTTATCCATCATCTGGTTCTTTATATTTTAAACCTCAAATCTTGTAAAAGCCGTACTTCAAAATAATGCCGCCTTTGACAGAGGAGTGGGGTTGGGTCTTCATGTTTTGAAGAATGCAGTGTTTTTTTTTCTTTCTTCCCTCCCAAGTAGCGATATTTGAACTATTGCCTGGCTGACCCTTTGTTTGTATTCCAAGTGCTACTATAGGAGTTTTCACGTTATGAAGGGACAATGGCTCTTATGGAGAATCAGCGCGGCGTTGCCATGTATGTTGTGCCGCAGCGATTACCGTGGTTTTGCTAGTTGATTCCTGAATTACTGTTCATATCTATGGCTGTCCATTTCATCATGATAATCAACAGAACCTTTTTACAAGAAAACAAGTTTTGCACCCTGTACAAATCGTACCATCCACATGCAATATTACAAATCGTGGTCCGCGAGCAGTAGGTGATTTAAGAGCAGTGGATAATCCGGCAAAAAGCGCTTCCTGTCCTTCCAAACTTTTGATACCCAACTTTCATCAAGGTACACGATTTTCCTTACTTCTTTGCTGAACTGTTTTATTTTCCGTAAACAGGAATGTCGCCGCACTATAATATAATTTGTCTCAACCATAAGCGATTTATTTCCTCTGTTTTCAAAATGAAATCCCATTTCCTCCCTAAGCTATAAAAGGTTGAATATTTAAAATTTGGCAGGTCCTCATCCTCATTGACTTTTTTCAACACGGTCAGAATTGTAGGGGGGAGTACTTTGAAATAGAAATTCAGGAAATTTGTGCCATATTTGCGTTCAAAATGATCATATTTTTTCTTCTGCTGGTTTTGCATGTAAGCCGCGGTGTAGTGATGGGACCCTCTTTACATTCTTTTCTTAATATAAAAAATGTAGGCCTACTTACACCAGTCGCCTTATGAAGCTCACTAACAATAAACGAGTCACTGTATCCGTGGTTCTTTTTCTTTCAATAATCATACACTCTAAGAATTGTTTTCCGGTCGCCACTTTTAATAATTTAGCCTTTTTTTCTGCGATCCATTCCGCACTGATCACTTAACTGCAATGCACATAATTACCAGAGAGCTTGTAAAACTCGCTCACGCCTCAGATTCCCAAAACCTATTGAAAACCTGCGCTGAAGTACAATGCCTTATCGGCCCTTCAACTGTCATACCACATCTGGTTTTCATCATCTCAAAGACACGAACCGGCTTTCGTCCGGCGCGCCGCAAACATTTGCCTTTAAATGGTGATTCATGGACACTTCGGTACCGGAGACGTTCTATATGTGTATAAAAAATAATTTCGTTATTTCCTTGACAACTTTGTCACTGAAAATTTTTACGTGGACTTACAGAACGACAATTAGCCAGCGACGACATTTTCCACTATATAAATGAAGAATCTTAACACTTTCTTTTAAACTTTATTTATTTAGAAAAATACGTTTAGACATATTGATATAATCTAAATACCAACGTGGCCTACAAAAGCAAGCGAATAATCCAGATTTTTTTCATTGCAATTATTTCGATTTGAAACCATGTTTTGACGTTCGGAGCGAGAAAGATGTTAAAAAATCTGCTTTCCACAAAATTTTAGATTTTATTATTTTAAAAACTATATAATTATATAAAAGGTTTATCGTGCATGCCATAGTATTCTTCGACACATTTCACACCGAAATGCATGTTCATACTTTATCTCAGTCGCATTTGAAAACACGCACATTTGGCAACAGCGCACGTGAATCTTCCATAAGAATAGCATGGTCCATAAGAGCCCATTATTCCTATAGGTGGCGTCATATCTGACGTCAATGTCTATGGGCCTCAACGCTACGAAGTCCATGAGTAGCAAGAGAGTTCACGGTACTAATGATGGCCCCTAAATACTTTTAATTGTATCTTTGGAGTAAAGCGTGGCACGTAGGACTTCTAATTCAAAGGACGTGGGTTCAATCCCCACAAGCGATGGTTTGATGCATTACACCGTTCTGCATGGATTTTGTTTTTTTGAAGTGAATGAGCGTTTCTGAATCACATTTTCACACTGATTGCAAAACAGAAATTCGTTTTCGTGTACCTCGTCAAAATTTTTTGCAATTCAAAATTTTATGTTTTGAACATTTTTCGTAGTGCACGTGCTTTAGTAATATTACCGCGTGCTTATCGTTTGTTAAAAGGGCATATTTTATAATTTCAACTTTACTGCTTAAAATGTGAATTTATATAACTATTACTGCGTTTACTTTTATATCTATATATAATTTTATAGTTATTAAAATCTACTAACTAAATCCACCCTAGAGGATGTACTAAGTCATGGCGATAAGACATGCAATGTTTATTCTTGGGTATGTTTATCTAGAGCAGGGGTCTCCAAACTTTCCAGCCTTAGGGCCGTATTGATTACTCCAGAAAGTTACGAGGGCAGAACCGTTTTAATTTTTCCTACCATTATCTGTCATTTCTAGACTAGTCAAATTGTGTTATTGTTACGACCGTGACACCTGACGACATCTAGTTGTCAAAAGCGGAAATAGATAGTGGTAGAACCCTCTATCGCTAACAGGTGGTGCTAGTAGTACTTTCGAGAACGTTCTGGTGTATCCCACTCCGAGATGGCTAGCAGTCAGTCGCTTCCACAGATTGGGAAGGCGAAGGAAGCGAAACTATCGTGAAATAAAGTAGTGTATAACCCCGTTTAAAGGACATCTTCGAACCGAAAAACCAACGCCCATACCTAACAGTATTTTGATTTGACTTGTTTTTGTGTGTGATTTACTAGAATGGAAAAGAAGAGAAAAGTACATAGTGAATGCACAACATTCAAAGATCAATGGAACTATCAGTATATCGTGATTGAGTTCTGTAATAAGGCTATGTTTGATTTGCAATGAAACCATAGCCATTTTCAAAGAATATAACATTAAACGTCATTATGAAACGAAACATTTGCAAAATTACTCAAAATATAGAAGTTTGCGGACAGTAAAATTTGAAACTTTAAAGCGCGGATTGAAATCGCAGCAATCCTTCTTCTTAGCGAAAGTCAACACTGAACAAGAGGCTGCAACTCGTGCTAGCTTTCGCGTGGCTCTTGCAAGACGTGGAAAACCATTCACCGATGGAGAAATGATCAAAGAATGCGTAATTGCAGCAGCCGAAGAAATTTGTCCCGAACAGGTAAATTTATTTTAAACTGTCAGTTTGTCAGCAAACACCGTGGCTCGGAGGGTACAAGACATCGCAGAAAATATAATACCATGTCAACTGTATGACAAAAATGGACATCTTGAGTGGCTTTCTCTGGCCTTGGATGAGTCAACGGATGAGACAGATACTACTATGAAGAACTTCTTGATACTGATAGTATTCACAGCACGACTGCTGGGGAAGATAATTTCAAGGGGGTTGAAAATGTCATTAATACTAAGAACCTTCGATAGAAAAACTTGAAATCTATTACAACCGATGGAGGCAAAAATATGTGTGGTAAAAATAAAGGAGTGATTGCACTTGTGTCAAAGGCTGTAGAAAATGACGGTGGTTCAAAACTATTAGTCTTACATTGTATCATTCATCAGAAATCCTTGTGTGGAAAATGTTTGGATGTGTCTGAGGTTATATAACCAGTCATATCAGTTGTTAATTTCATGAGATCCACTGGGCTGAATCACGACAATTCCACCAGTTTATTCAAGAGATTGAAGAAAATGACTTACCATATTGTCACCGCGCCCGCCGCATGTGATTGCCGCACTGGGGAGGGGGGACACAGCCAGTCGCCTACCTGGCCTAACGACCAGCCTTGAGGAGGGAGCAGTGTCGCCCATCGCATTATTGTCGGCACTACCGCAAAAGAGAGAAAGGGATAGAGACTTCTGGAATTCTCTGCTTTGTATTTCACCGCAATAATAGCTGAACTTTCCTGAAGATTCCAGAATAGTGCCTGGGAGATATAAATAGCGGTAAAGTGTGAGAAGGAGTAGTTCTTGTGTTACGAAATCGGAGCCGTGCTGTTGGTGAATCGGAAAAGACTTTCTTGCTGTTGCAACGAGTGTACAAAGTTACTGCTTACGGAAATAAAAGTGTTTCTTTATCTCGACTACATCTGTCTTATTTACTTTACACCCACCAAAGTCACAATATCATACTGTCGTACGGTGACTTAGTTGCGGAAACGTCTTTCAGCGCTTTTTTTTAACTATGAACAGAGATAGAAATTTTTTTTGAATGGAAAGCATTGCCCTCTTACTGAATTAAAAAATAGCGAATGGCTGTGGAAGTTAGCATTCTGTGTAGATTTGACAAAACATATGAACGAACTGAATTTAAGATTGCAAGGAGTAAACCAGCTTCTCCCTGTTTCATAGACTAATATCAAATCTTTCGGCAGAAAATAATACTGTTTCAATCACAGTCACGGAAAAAATGTTTTACACATTTTAAAACATGTGAAATATTCAGTTACACTACTGAGACTGAGTTTCCTGTCCATTTTAAAATCGATGCTTTGGGTGCTTTGAAGATAAATTTTGATACCCGTTTCCCAGACATTGATGACATTGCGAATGAAATTAAGATTTTTCAAAATCTTTTCGATACTGACATTGAAACCCCAGCCTCGGAACCTCAAATGGAAATTATTGATTTACGGTACAGTGATATAATTAAGAACACATATCAAAATTCATCTTTGTTGGAATTTTATGTCTTCCACTATTACAGTTTGATAACTTACATAAATTTGCTCGTGGGCTATTTTCTGTTTTTGGTACGACTTACTTGTGTGGGAAAACATTCTCCAAAATAAAGTACACAAAGAATGTTTACAGATCTAAGTTAACCCATGAGCATCTTAAATCGCTCTTAATAATTGGTACAAGCAAAATAATTGGTCCACAACTGCAAAATATTGTCAGTGGTAAATCACAGTTACATAAATCTCATTAGTATTTTTCAGAAGGGAACACCCCGCAGTTTCATTCGCATTAATTTAGCTTTCCCGTCCCTGGTCCCTGAGGAATTTTCAGGATAAAAATAATGTGTGATGTTTAGGATATGTATGTACATTCCAAACTTCGGTTTACATACATATCTTTACCCCAACATAACTACCGAGGGTGAAACCGCGGGATGTTCACTAATGTTAACGAGATTCATTTCAATTATTTGTTAGTTATAATATATAAATTTAATTGACTGATTATTATACTTGCCATTAACCTTTACCTAGCAAGTAAATAAGACAGACTAATATTAAGTTTTTTTTTTTCAATATAACATATCACAGCAACAGAATTATTGCAACCAACTATTATAAATAAATATTATTGTAAATATTATTGTATTATTATATGCGTGTTAATGTTTACGTTGATTTGTACTAATATGCAACTGACTCAAATAATATTGTAAGACTTTATTTTGTAATTAATTGGTACATTAAAATTAAATAAATAAATTTTTGATTCACGACACAGTTAACTTAAAAAAACGACAAACCATAAGCAGTCGCGGGCCGGATTGAAGATACTGGTGGGCCGGATTTGGCCCGCGGGCCGTAATTTGGAGACCCCGGATCTAGAGTGTCAGATACATTGCCATCTGCATCCAGTAGTACTGAAACTGAATCTCCAGTAGATAATATTTATGAACCAGACAATTCTGATGAGGATAGATGTTTTAGCCAAACTGAGCTTAATTATTTAGTGAGAGATTTAAATTTGCCTAAAGAATCAACAGAACTTTTATGCTCCAGGCTAAAAGAAAAGAAAAGGAAGTATTGGCTGAGAGTACCTACATATTTTTCATGGTACAGACATAATGAGAAGGTATTTGTCCCTTTTTTTTGCTGAAGAAGAATATTTGGTGTATTGCCAAGACACCCCTGCTGTCTTCATAAGTTATAATTCCAAAGAGTAGAGGTTCTTCACAGATTATTCTCAAGAACTCTTAAAGGTGTTTTGCTTCATAATGGAAACATTCGTCCCTCCATTCCTGTAGCCCACTCCTTTCTTTTAAAGGAGACACATGAACATGTTAAATTTTTCTTACAAAAAACTACAGTACGAAAACCATCAATGGCTAGCCTGTGGAGATTTCAAGATTATTGGACTATTACTTGGTCAGCAGGCTGATTTCACAAAATGTCCTTGTTTCTTATTTGAAAGGGATAGCAGAGCTAGGTCAGTACACTGGGAAAGGAAACAGTGGCCACGTAGGACTAATTTAACATCGGGCAAAAAAAAAAAAAAAAAAAAAAAAAAAAAAAAAAAAAAAAAAAGTGAACCTCTTATTGATCCCTCAAAAGTATTACATGTGAAATTAGGTTTAATGAAACAATTTGTGAAAACTCTAGATAAGGAAAGGAAGTACATTATATACCTTTGTGTTACATTTCCTTCATCATGGAATGAAAAATATAGAGCTGGTTTATTCGTTCGAAAAATGATGGACAGTTAGTTCCAGAATACCGTGAGTCGAGAAGTGAAGGATGCCTGGAATGCTTTCAGAAATGTTGTTTTTAATTATCTTGGAAATAAAAAGACCCAAATTACGTTAACATAGTGAAAGTGATGCTACAACATTTCAAACAATTTGGTCGCAACACGAGTGTCAAAGTACATTTTGTTCATTCCCATCTAAATTATTTCCCTGATAATTCAGGAGATTTTAGTGAGGAATAGGGTGAAAGATTTCACCAGGATATAAACATTTGGAAATGAGGTACCGAGGGAAGTGGTGTGTTCACATGATGGCGGACTATTGTTGGATGTTAAAAACCGAGCGGGATGGCTCAGACGGTAAGTCTGTGGCCCACATTCAGGAGGTCACGGCTTTGATCCCCGTGGCCGCGCAATCGGATAAGGGGTTTTCCGTGGTTTCCTCATGTCACTTAGGCGAACGCTGGGGTGCATTATCATACCACAGTTTCCTTTCCATAATTTCCTTATCATCTTTCAGGTGGTGCAGTTTTAGGCATGTAGTTTAGGCAGTGTCGGGCAGATGGCGTGGATGACTGCGCATGGTAACTGCTGTTCTCGGCGCTGGGTGGCGTCTGGTGCCCCTTGTCACAAATTTTTAATTTCATTTCTGTCATTTATGAATATTTTGAAAATATGAAGTGATGGGACAAAATGGGGATTATTTTCGAATTCAGCACAAAAAAAAAGACTATCAGATTAAAACAAAAAGATTTGAAATACAGAATGGTGTTGTAAGGACTTACAGGTTCAAAATTATTACGGTATTTGTTTTTAGATTGAAAATAGGGACCTTGAATTATAATATATTATTACATACATAATATGCAAATACACGTACTTCTGGAACAGTGAAATTGCACTGTATGTCTCTTTGGCAAGTTGATAGTGCATTGGACTACTAATTTAAAGGTTGTAGGTTTGATCCAACAAGGGATGTCTTTCAGCAAGCTTCTATAGAAATGCATGAGGGCTTTAAATTGCAGAACTGTAAACATCATCCGAGAGTACTGGAGTATAAATTTTGAATATGGAGACTTTGGTAACCAAAATTCTTACTCCTCTCTGTAATAGCAAGTAATAGTAAATTACCACACGACTTACATCTATGTTAAAGCATGTATATAATGTATTTGGGACTTTGCTTATGGATGCAATTAAGTACTAGAAATTGAAAATATTGCACTAATTGCTGTAATAACTTTCCTTTTTACCGGAAGTGAAACCAACTGTCTTATTTTTTAAATATATCTGTGAATTACCCAAATTATACAATTTTTGGTAAATTTTTATTTTATGTGAAAAATTGATACTAACTGCACTTTAGCCTACGGACAGGAATCTTTTTTGTAGGCAGGCAGGCAGGTAGGTTGTTCATTCCTACTTTTTCATGCACAAAATAATGCTGGAAGTTTCTTTTGCACTGCATTCGAACATTTTCATCAAGGCTTCACTACAGTAAAGCAGCATGCGTCGTCCATTGCCCAGAACAGGCCTGGGCGACTCGCTGGATAACATGAGCGACCTTTGTTTTTTACCTGCTAAACATACAGCTATCAGCGCAAGACCAAGAGAAGGTTGTACTCAGAACCAGTTGCCCAGCCTAGTAACTCCAAGGGGTGAACTTGTAGGTCATATCACTCATGGGAAAAACCTTGGGAAGTAACCAGAGAATTGGGTTGTGATTCAAGGAAAGTGAAACAAATGCTAGACCGGTATCACGAGGGAGAAGCTGAATGGGCCAAGTTGAATGGGGCATATCAGGCAGCGTTCAGGTAGGCTTTATGTATCAACATCTGCTCAAGACGAAGCTCTGGCAGAAAATGTGAGGAACCAAACTGTAAAACACAGATCTGTATTTCAGAACAAAGCAATCGAATATGTTTGCTCATATGAAAACATATGCCACAGATGGTCCCATGCATGACGTCAGCTATGATATTTGGCCAATGGGCCTAAACTCCGATAAGTTGAGCAATTAGAGGGTCCGCCCTGGCGGTAGCTCTGCTAGTGATGAAGCCTTAATTCCCGTGAGTCCCTTTGGCGCAGAGGATAGCGCGTTGGACTTCTAATCCAAAGGTCGTGGGTTCGATCCCCACAAGGGATGTTGCAGTTTTTATGTGTCCGGGATGGGGGAAACGAAGCGTTTAAGTTATTGAATAATCTACATCATGTGAACTGAGTGGAAAATTTTCGTGTCACATTCTTGGAACACCCAAAACTTAATACCAAATTTGGTAGTAAAACTAGTTTTCTGTTTTGGGTTATAATGACGATACACCTACGTACCAAAATATTTTAATAAAAGTGATTCCTTTTTACTCGGTAGCCTTTACAATGTAAAATTTTGGTATGTAACTTTAGGGTAGATTGCGGTTGTTGGTTTCCTTTTCTTAGGTAGGCAATAGGGAAAGTAAAAAGGAGGGAACCTACTTGACACGAAGCAACAATGTGATTTCCAAATAATTTGTACACGGACACAACTAAATATTACAACTTAAAATGATACTATTAGTTTTACGCAGTTTCCAGTTTAACAACGTAAAAAAGATCTGATGTGTTGCACACAGATGACTTTCTATCTTGTACCAACTAATCTTACAAACTCTTATTCCTCTATGTTCTTCATGCTAGTCGAAATAAACATTTGCAGAAATTATCTTGTTAATTTTCTTGCTGCTAGGGGGCTATATGGGAATATAGTAGGCTTTGATCGATAGTCAAATATTTTAAAGCTGATTGCCATTTGAAGGTTTTGAAATTTCGTTCTCTTTGCACGGTCAAGATATAAAAAATGAATAATGGCCTTGCATTTGAGAAAGTTGCAAAACTCACACAAAAACAAGGAATATCTCCAAAACGCTTCATTCCACCAAAAATGCATTTGGGCATAACTTGTGTTTTAAAAATATTTATATTTTTTGTACAGTAAGATCTGGTCTATCTTTTATGGCTTACCAGTTATGCAAAAGTCATCAAGAGTAAACAGGACCACGTGGGTTATAGCCAGAAGATTCAAAATATAATATTTATTTGCCACAAGACTATCTTAGACATGTGGTATTTTAATCAAAATCGTTAGACATTCTTGATAAAATCAAAATTTTGAAAAAAAAATCCATGTAAAGGTTAGTTTAGGGTGTAAAATTTTTCTTCAAAATGTTCGTGTTACATCCTTAAATTATGTTAAACTAAAATATCAATTTTGGTTTTTAACCGACGTTTCGTTTTTGAGTTATGCTGATCACAGGACACAGGCGCGCGCGCGCGAAAACACACGCACACATACACCGACACAGACACACACTCACACATGTACCTGTTTCTAAAAATGCTTTTTTTATTCAGGGGGCCTTCAAACATACACATGAAACATAATATATGAAATGTTGATATCGAAATTTTCTGTCGAATACAATAATTCCTCTACTTACTATACGTAACAGAGAAAATAAAAATCTGATGTGTTGCACTCACATGACTTTCTCTATTCTTGTACTAACCATTCTTACTTAGTGTTAGTTGAGATAAGCATTTGTACAACTTATCTTACTGATTATTTCCTTGTAGGTGCAAGGGGAATGTTAGAATACAGTAGGCTTTGTGCTATAGTCAAATGTTTAAGATTCTGTTGTCTTTGCACACTTAACATACAAAAAATGAATAAAGACGTTCCATTTCACGAAAGTTTTAAGTTTTCCGAAACTCACACACATAACAAGAAATATCTCCGAAATGGTTCAACCGACAAGAAAATTTATTTGGACATAAATTGTGTATTTTAGCAAGATCTACATTTTTTGTGTAGTATGATTTGGTCCATCTCTAACGGTTTACCATTGTGCAAAAGTCGTCCAGAGTAAATACGAGTGGGGCTCTAATGACCTAGCTGTCGACGGGCCCTTAAACCCTAATCACTCACTCACTCACTCAGTCACTCACTCACTCACTCACTCACTCACTCACTAAATACGAGTACAGGGGCTATAGCCAGAAAATTTAAGACACACATTTCATTTGTAATAAAAATATCTCAAAGATATGCCATTTTAATAAAAAATCGTTACAGCCATTTTCAAGAAAATCAAAAGTTTCGAAAAGTTTTCCATATAAAGGGTAGTTTAGGGTGGGGCTATTTTCTTCAAAATCTTCGTGTCGCATCTTTGAAAGACATTAAACTTAAATACCAACTTTGGTGTTTAGCAGACTTTTGACTTTCGAGTTATGTTGTCCACAGACTGACACACAGACACACACACGTGGACCTTTTTCTAAAAATGCCGTTTTTGGATTCAGGGGGTCTCAAAACATATATTTCCGGTGAAATCTCGACATCGAATTTTTGGGTGGAATACAATACTTCCTTCTACTTACTAGTAGAGAAAATAAAAAAGTGATGACAGGAGTGATGTTTGGAAAGCGACCGATGGGTATACCTAGGAAAAGGTGGATAGATTCAGTGAAAGAGGACAGTTACCAGCTCCTAAAATGCAAAAATTGCCAACAGTACTGGATAGAGATGATTGGAGGTCTCAAATGAAGAAGGTCCACGCCCGCTTTGAGCTGTAGTGCCATTGGAAGAAGAAGAAGAAGAAGAAGAAGAAGAAGAAGAAGAAGAAGAAGAAGAAGAAGAAGAAGAAGAGGATGATGATGATGGTGGTGGTGGTGGTGGTGGTGATGATGATGATGATGATGATGATGATGATGATGATGATGATGATGATGATGATGATGATGATGATGAAAATGCACGTAAACCACGACGCCACTACATATGCGTAAAGGTAAACAGATACACACATCTTACTATACTTAGGTACCTGTGAAGGCCAGTAGAATGCCTCGGCATAATGGGAAATGTGTGTGCCCACGCCTGACCTCATCCTTCCGTCAGCAGCGAAGGGGCAATCACGCAGTATGCTAGTGATAGGGAGTTAATCCTCATTAGTCCCTTTGGCGCAGAGGATAGCGCGTTGGACTTCTAATCCAAAGGTCGTGGGTTCGATCCCCACAAGGGATGTGCCAATTTTCGTATATAACAAACAAATTATTTGCATTATTATACAATCCACAAGTAGAAATACCTCGATTGATGTAATACTATTCTACAAAGCAGGTAGGTATGTACCTTTTCCTGCGTGTGTCTTTAACAATACAGGGTGGAAGTGAAATGATCCGTCAGACTTTAACAGCGAATTTCTCATGTTATGAATAACAAGAAAGTCTAATACTAAAATGTTGAAAAGTTTATAGTTTTGTAGAAAAAATATTTTTATCAAAAAAATTTATCATCACCTGGCCGAGTTATTATTCATTGAAGGTTCTTGATTTGTGGCTATATTCATAGAAAATTGAATAAACGACAAATTTTTCCTTTGGCGTATTTCAATAGATTAAACGGTTTTTTGTAAATTAAATTTAGAAAAACCCACAATTTATTGCAACAAAAAGGCAACAAATTCTGGGTTCTTTTAAATTTAATTTACACAAAAACCGTTGAATCTATTGAAATACGGCAAAGGAAAAAGTTGTCATTTATTAAATTTTCTATGAATATAGCCATAAATCAAGAACCTTCAATCAACAATAATTCGGCCAAGTGATGATAAATTTTTTTGATAAAAATATTTTTTTCTAGAAAAATACATTTTGGTATCAGACTTTCTTGTTATTCACAACATGAGAAATTCGCTGTTGAGGTCTGTCAGATCATTTCACTTCCATCCTGTATAACAAAGCCAGAACTTTGGCATCAAGTTCAGCGTGTTGGACACGAAGATTTTCTAGAAAATCCTCCATTCTAGACTCACCTGCTGCAGATTATGTAACAATGTAAATGAATCGCTATCTCGTCCCAAACGTAAAAAATCACTACATCACTCGTGGGATCGAACCCAGGACCTTTAGGTTAAAAGTCCAGCGCACTATCCTCTATGTCAAAAGGACCTTTAAGAGCTGCGGATTCATCATTGGTCTATTGGTAAGTGTGTGCTCTCTTGCCGCTCATGAACTTAATTGCTTTTAGCTAATGATGTGCAGCTAGGTAGAGTGTCACTGCTGGAGAAGGGGCAAGAAGACAAGTGAAAGGATGGGCTGAGGGAAGCAGGTTTAGATAAATATGTATTATTGTCATGCTAAAGAAAAACTCTTCCAAAAGCTCGCATAGCAGTTGCCATTCGTTCAGAGGTTCAGAGGCCAGATTACTTGACTGCACAGGCAGTCTTATAAGTTTTATTGTTTATGCTAATATGTCAAACATATAACATTTTTACTTTCTCTACTGGAAGTAAAGTATTCCATCCATAAATTCTTAGTTTTGAGAGCCCCTGAATTAAAAAAAAAAATCATTTTTATAAAAAGGTACGCGCGCGCGTGTGTGTGTGTCACACTGTGGACAGTATAACTCAAAAACGAAAAGTCGGTTAAAAACCAAAATTGGTATTTATGTTTAATGTCTTTCAAGGATGCGACACAAAGATTTTGAAGAAAATAGCCCCACCCTAAACTACCCTTTACATGGAAAATGTTTAGAAAATTTTGATTTTCTAGAAAATAGCTCTAACGATTTTGATTAAAATGTCATGTTTGAGGTATTTTTATGACAAATGAAATGTATATTTTTAATTTTCTGGCTATAGCCTATGTAGTACTGTTTACTCTGGATGACTTTGAAGAACTCGTAAACTGTAAGACAAATTCTTAATATACAAATTCTTAATATACAAAAAATGTAGATTTCACTAAAACACACACTTTATGTCTGAATAAATTTTTTTGTAGAGTGAACCATATTGGAGATATTCGTTGTTACTTGTGTCAGTTTCGGAAAACTTGAAACTTTTGTGAAATGGAACATCGTTGTTCATTTTTATATGTTAAGCGTACAAAGAGAAAGAGATTTGACTATCGCTCACAACCTACTGTATTCTAATATTCTCCTTTCATCTACAAGGAAATAAGCAATAAGATAATTTGTACAAATGCTTATCTCAACTAACACGAAGAAGATAGATGTTTATAAGAATGGTTAGTACAAGAGTAGAGAAAGTCATGTGAGTGCAACACATCAGATTTTTTGTATATACCTATATACTATATATTTGTGTAGTATTTCTCCCTAAATGATAGATTTTCTCATCCAGCACACGTGACAGTATGTAGCTAATAATTTAGCTATTTTATTGTGTACCTATGGTGTACGCATGTATATAACCAGATGCACACTCAAAGAAAAATACAGAGTTTCTCTTTGGAGCAATGCCATACGCCTAACGATGAAGTAATGGACATAGGAAAGATGTAGATGTATTTTGGTGAAAGTTCCATAAGCTGACCCTATCACAGGTTAACGTATTGAAATTCTGTGAAAGTTTCAAGTTTAATTCAAGGATTACACACGACCTCAGGACCTCTTGCAGTCAACTCGGTGGCACATATCAACCGGATGAAAGGGAACAAGCACTCACTGGCGGACCTGTCTCAGCTGAATGAAAGACTGCTGTGAGAATCTGCGGTGCTTCTGAAAGCCATTTCTCTTTCCTCCTCTCAGACTCAAGCATTGACGTCATCAGTATCCAATGTGTTTGATGTTAATTAATTCATAGCTTGTTAGTTTACATTTCCGAACTTGTTGCTTGTTGGCATTGCTGTGGGGTGAATATTGTGATGAGTTATTTGCGTCACCTTTGATGCCATCACCAATCTTGTTCTCCGTTGTAGCTGCTAACAGCTGCTCGCGTGATTAACTTTAAGATCTCTATCTCAATGTATGTCCAGGTGGGTGTAAGGATAAACAACACCAATTAAGTTAACCGAGGTTAATGGAGACTAATGATCATCTATTTGAAGTGAATTACCGACTGTTGAGGTTGAATTAAACTGTTTCTGATTAGGTATTATCACTAAAAAATAATAATAAAAATAATTATGATGACTATTCTTATTACTTTATTGTTTAACGAAGCTGTAAATTGTCAAGATCACATCAGCGTCGCCGGTGTGCCGGAATTTTGCCCCGCAGGAGTTGTTTTACATGCCAGTAAATCTACGGAAATGGATCTGTCGTTTTTAAGCACACTTAAAAGCCATCAGCCTGGGCCGGATTTGAACCCGCAACCTTGGGATCAGTAGGCCAGTGTCTAACCAACTGAGCCACCCTGACCATGATGATAATAATAATAATTAATAATAATAATAATAATAATAATAATAATAATAATAATAATAATAATAATAATAATAATAATAATAATAATAATAATAATAATAATAATAATAATAATAATAATAATAATAATAATAATAATAATAATAATAATTGCCATAAGTTGCAAAATTGCTGAGTTTAAGGTTCCTTACGCTAAAACTGTTTCACTCTAGCGCGTTCTTTAAGTGCTGGTGCTGCCGACAATGATCACAGTACAGCTTCTGGCCTCCTAACAGGGAGATTCGCTAATGAACCTTATTCCCTTGTTCTTATGACAAATTTCAGTCTATGCTTCTTACATTAGGCATTGATGTTAACATGCGGAAGTTATTCATTGCAAATCCGCTGGAGTACACGAGATCCTTTTATAGGACCGTGCACCGTTTTCACAACTTCAGATACGAAATCAAACTATTAGAAGTTCACAGAAAGATGAAGAAATCTGCTTCTTGCTATTAAACCTATGAACTGTATTTTCCACGTGGGTAAGGGCAGCTAATTCATAAACGTGGCTATTTTAATGGCCATTCAGAGCTATTCTTGAAGTGACTGTTATACGAGGGCGAGACTAAAAACTGTTAGAAAATCAAACCAGTATTAGGTTTAAAAAATTTCTGATCTGATTGTTTTTCAAAATATTTCCCTTTAATATCAATGCAGTTTTGCATTCGCTGAAACTAGTTCTCAAAACAATGATTTTCAGCACTTCAGAAATTACATTTTTTTTTGCAGATTTTTATGTTCCACTGTTTCATCTGATAACGAAAAGGCGATTCCACGCATTTTGTCTTTAATCTTTGGAAGAAAACAGAAATCCCTAGATGCTACATGAGAGCTGCATTGTGGAGGGGTCCATGGTGCTGACTTTAGGGTATTCAAATACTCAGTTCTTAGTTTTGCTGTATGCGACGATGCGTTATCATGATGTATACTTTGTTTGGTTTATCTTGTCTCTGTCCTAAAGAAAGAGAAAGAGAAAGTACTCAACCTTCTGTCTTTGTTGTTACGGAGAAGGCGGGAAAGGTTCGACCCCTTCCATGCAATCAGTGGTGGATTGTGCACAATTAGCAGTAGTTCCATCACAATTATAAATAAGAGAAATACATTATCAGGTCTCCATACCACCTTCTATTCCAAAAGTAATGATATAATGTTGAACTTTAATTTCAAACAGTAAACACACAATCACACACACTGCAATAGACCGACACTGAACACCACACAACACAAATTGAGGGGCTGATTTTTGGCGTGTGACCATAAAACAGGTTTTCTACCCTCACCCATAACCTATTTTTGGAAACGACGTGACACTTTTATGATCCTCGAGCCATCTAGACCGGCTTGTAGCAGCAGAATTGCCCTTATCTATTTGTCAAAATATTTATAAAACATTTGCAATGGAGAAATGAGCGCTATATTGTTGTTGCAATCATGCATAAATCAATTCACCAAAATAAGCAAATAGGTAAGCACAGTGAACACTGCAAACAAACTCCTAGCGACGGATTTGTAAACTAAGTATTTGTGAAGAAGAAGAAGAAGAAGAAGAAGAAGAAGAAGAAGAAGAAGAAGAAGAAGAAGAAGAAGAGCAAGAAGAAGAAGAACAAGAAGAAGAAGAGCAAGAAGAAGAAGAGCAAGAAGAAACAGGAGAGAAATAATAGCCGACATTGCTACCAAGGAATAATCTTAATGCATTTGTCTCATTAAAAGATTTAAGATTAAAGACCTGGAGATACAGTATTTCCGTACTTTAGAGATTTCTGCCAAATTATATTTATTCACAGCGACAAATATTACATCCATTGCAAACACTAACGTAAACGTCTGCTTTACTATGACTATCCGCATCAAAAATAATCCTAGGACTAATATCTTCGAGATTTGGCATGTTTCCAGGATCTGTTGATTTTTGTAAACATCTTCCTTTCTAGTTGTATGTTTTGATTTATAGTCGTAACTAATTTCGGCGTAAAGGAGCTACTGCAGAAAGTTAAAAATGCAATCATCCCTTGTGGGGATCGAACCCACGACCTTTGGATTAGAAATCCAACGCGCTATCCTCTGCGCCAAAGGGACAACTACCTACTGGTGCTAGCAAATATGTTATCTCTTGTATGCCTTGAAGGAAGCTTCATTTTTACTTTTTGTTGCTAGATTCATATATTGCTGCATATTTTCAACCATTTTATATTAATAACGAAATGTGCTTAATTCCGATATTTTCAATTGCATTTGACATTGCGCACAAACATACGATCAACAGATTGAATACATTCATTAAATGCACTTTCTTTATTATTGGAGTGTAACTTGTATTCCAAATCAAAATCAGCATATGAGGGTTCCATCAGCATTTCATCTGCAGCAAAAAGTGCAAACGTGATTTTAATCTCAGATTTCTAGCCATTTATTTATTCTTCCTCGTTTTGGAAATGAATAGATCTTCCTGATTTGGTAAACATGAATTTTTCTTTATCCGATTAAATCTTTAACATACAACACCCAAAACATAATTTTCTGTGACGGTTAACAAACTTGACTTTTCGGTTTAGTATATTTCACTATTGATGAATGTTAGGTATTAATATACTTGTGGCTCTGTAAACCCAAAACACTCCATAATTATCAATGCCTGCTGGAGCGTGGACTAAAGGTTCCTCACAGCCGAGTGAGATGGGCTTGAGGTAAAATGTGGGGCAGGCCCGAGGTTCCATTTCCGTTGGACCGGCCACTCTTTCGCGGTTTTCCCTGGTTGATAGGTGAAATCTGGAGTACCCCTGGACTCCTGGATTATATAATACCGCAAATTTTCCTGCCCTCCATTTCATTTACTTAGCTTCAGGTTCTTTATTAGACGGAGGGCACCTCGTGCATTGCGACCTCCACACAGATATTATGTTGTGGCTATCATTCCCCTAGGGGGAGGTATGAAGTGAGAGAGCTGCAGGATGCCACGGGGTTGACGGGCCACAGAGACACGCGGAAGTCCCTAATAAATTCTGAGATCTCTTCACCCTTCAGTGTCGTACAAGCGTCCCCCCCACGAGAGGACAGCAGCCGCTCTACGCCACCTAGCACCCGCACTGCCATACATCACGTGCCTGAAAGCACACCAGAAAGATGGTAAGGACATGGAATGAAGGGCAATGATGGAAAGGAAACCATGGTATGAAATTAGGCACACCAGCACTCGCCAAAATGGCATGGGGAAACCACGGAAAAATCCAAGTCATACTGCGAGGCCACGGGGATCGAACCCGGGGGCCCCGAAGCGAGTCGTTCATGTTACCGTGGCGCCACCTCACTCGACAGTAGCAGTGGCAGTCGTCGAAGTCTCCGTCGTTGTACTAGTTGTAATGTGAGCAGTAGTCGAAGTGGTATAGGAAGTAGTCATAATCATAGTAGTAGTTGTAGTAGTAGTAGTGGTAATATATGTGAGGATTGGAGAATACTCAACGGACCTGACATCCTTTGTGCTACTCCTGTCTCCTATTAGTGAACCAGTGTATATGAACACGGGCGAACCCGGGAATATTCCGTGGCCGGGAACCAGAGCTGCAACGCTCCGCGGCCGGGATACTACCTGTAATTCCAGCGTAAATTATGATTTTTCCAATAGGAGAGCGCTAAATTGTAGCGATATGAAGTGCTTAAGGAAACATATTTAAAAAAATCTGATGTGTTGCACTCACATGACTTTCTCTACTCTTGTACTAACCATTCTTACAAACTCTTATTCCTATATCTTCTTTCTTGATAGTTGAGATACACATTTGTACAAATTATCTTATTGCTTACTTCCTTGTAGGTGCAAGGGGAATGTTAGACTACAGTAGGCTTTGTGCGATAGTCAAATGTTTGCTAAGTTTACCGAAACTCACACACATAACAAGGAATATCTCCGAAATGGTTCACCCTACAAGAAAATTTATTGAGACATAAATTGTGTATTTTAGCAAGATCTGCATTTTTTGTATAGTATAATTTGGTCTATCTCTAACGGTTTACCAGTTATGCAAAAGTCGTCCAGAGTAAATACGACTACAGGGGCTATAGCCAGAAAATTCAAGATATACATTTCATTTGTCATAAAAGTATCTCAAACATATGACATTTTAATCAAAATCGTAGAGCCATTTTCAAGAAAATCAAAATGTTCGAAAAATTTTCTATGTAAAGTTTGTTTAGGGTGGGGCTGTTTTCTTCAAGATCTTCGTGTCGCATCCTTGAAAGACATTAAACTTAAACACCAATTTTGGTTTTTAACCCACTTTTCGTTTTTTAGTTATGCTGTCCACAGACTGACAGGCTGACACACATACGGACCATTTTCTAAAAGTGCTTTTTTTGGATTCAGGGGGCCTCAAAACATGTATTTCCGGTGAAATCTCGACATCGAATTTTTGGGTGGAATACAATACTTCCCCTACTTACCAGTAGAGAAAGTAATAAAAATTATCATACACCTCAATAAAACTATGCTAATCGTATCACTTGAATTAAAATGCGAGAGGAGCGCAGAAAACATACCCGTTTCTATTGAAAAAAAAAAACATTCCTAGGTTGAAATGTTTTTGTAACTTGTCATTCGTCTGCCTAGGAAAATAAAGACCCATAATTTGGTTAGAATGTGTACCTTTCTTCTTTTTTTCTTTACCTGATTACCCTCCCCTTATGTAGGACTTGTACCCCAAGCATTTATAGAAGTGGAGTCAGCGTTCTCTAAAGGGAAAGCAATGAATTTATATGGTATTAAAATATAAATAATTCTTACTTTATCAAAAGGCAACATGTATCCCCTTAATTAGTTAATGGTTTCAGTATAAATGTGGTTATGCAATTTAAATGTATTTATGCATCATACATCTTAACTTACACCTTTATTAAAATCTGGCTTGAAATTCTTGTCCTGTTTTCTCACAAACTTGTTAGTAATTTCCATTGTAGGTTGGTTGTGCAGCTTTTTTTTTTCTTTTGTTATGTGCACTGCTGTTTAGTGTAATGTCGGCCATTTTGAATTCTTGAGAGCTGTCATTAATCTGTTTCCCCTGTGCAATAGAAACTGTCGAAAAAACTATCTGCTGTGGCCAATCTTAGCAGTACGTATTAGTTAAAAGAAATTGGAGTTGGAAGTAAACTCTGTTAGACAGAAAAATGATAGTCAAAAGAAGGTAAAGTTGCAAAAAAGGCCGTTAAATGAAACAAAAGGTCTAAAAAGGACATTTAAAGCAAAAAATGCCGACAAAGGCAGAAAAGGACAAATCAAATTCACCCTTTTCTGGCCTGTAAAGACCCATAATGAGCATATATTACGTTGGGCCTCGTCTTCAGACACTAGAAAAAAAAGAATTCTCCTATACCCCTTCTACTCCGTACACAAACTGGTTCACTCCTGCCTACTGGATTATACACGTGCACTCCAACAAGGCAACAGGTATATAAACCCAAACACACTGCATTCTACTTCATTGATCCCCAGGTTTAAAAGCCTATTTTTTACAATAATGAATAATGCAACAGTATTTTCTTCTTTCTGCCTTGCCATGTAACTTGGCAAAGAACTTTTGGCTAGACGAAATGTTGAAGCTATGCATTTATCACGTTTTATCACTCTAGCAGATACTCCAGTAACATTTTATTTACTTTGGTGTAAATTCAGATGACAAAATGATGCAAATACAATGTATCGTCCATCCCTTTGGCGCAGTGGAAAGCGCGTTGGACTTCTAATCTAAAGGTCGTGGGTTCAATCCCCACAAGGGATGGTTGAATTTTTGTATGCCAAAGAATGTACATAAAAATACAAATAATTTGCAGGTAAAATAACGGAAACAATAACTAATATCAAATACATGACACTAATTCTGTGTTAACAAACTAAGAGGCTTTATGATTGAAAGGTTCAGTGGTTGGAAATTCCCTTAATCTCGTCTTTTAAATGTCATTGCAATTTAAATTACTTCTAAAGTCACTTTGAAGTCATTGTCTGCACTTTTATTTTACAATGTTTGCTCACATTCAAATGTTATAGGATGCTACAATGTTTATGCAAGGAACCTGAAAGTTTTGCTGTATGCTTTGATATTTGTATATTGAGAATATAGACAATTATTTTGGATAATAAATATTTTGAGAGTTAAAAAATATAAATTAGCCATATAACTACTGAAAGATTAAGCCTTTCATATTCATTGAACACTGAAAAGATAATTCTGCGAGGTAGAATTGGAACTGAAATACTCAATCCCACAGCTGGGTCTTACTGTTGGTAAACACGGCTTGTGTGTTTAAAAGCACCAACAGTAAGTTTGTTGGCATTAAAAAAAAAAAAAAAAAAAAAAAAAAAAAAGGATAATTCTTGTCTTAAATTATTTTATGTACAATATACTAAACATTTTGTAACACTTATAGCTCGTATATTATGGCAGCAGATTTATTTTCAATAACAGATTTTTATTTTGAAAGCCTTTTAACATTTCAAAAACAGATAAACTGATACTAATGAAACTTGAGTGTTAATCCCAGTAACAAAGGTAAATTATTTTTTTCCATAGCCACTTAAGGGCTTCTATTTCCTTTATACTTCTCGTTTATGGCCTTGCCCTTCTGTCGTCCTGGATGGCTCAGCTGGTCAGACTCTGGCCTACTGATCCCAAGGTCGGGGGTTCAAATCTGGCCCAGGCCGATGGTTTTTAAGTGTGCTTAAACACGACAGCTCCATATCAGCAGATTTACTGGCGTATAATTTAACTCCTGCGGGACGAAATTCCGGCACACCGGTGACGCTGATGTGATCTTGGCAATTGACAGCGTCATTAAACAACAAATTAATTTTTTAACCTTCTACGGAGTTTAGAGCATTTTATTTCTGACGCTGTATTTATTCGCGTAGAAATAGCTGTTTATAACCTAAATTAGAGGAATAAAACGAGTCGCTATTATTCAATAAAGGATAATGCTTCTTATATATCAAAGTTCGATTTTCGTCACAAACACATTAGGGAATGTTGGGTAACGATAAATAGCGTCAGTACATTATTATTAGGGCTCGGAAGTTCATGCCCTAAAAACACTGAAATATGCATGCAAATATGCTCTTAAAACTTGAAAATATGCCGAGAAACATGCACTATTTAATTAAAACAATGTCCCTTTGCAGTAGTCAAGACGAGTTAGTATAAATAACAAATATAGTTACCTTATTCCTTAGAGGTTGAAGCAGAAGTGGTACCACTACTAGTATTAACTGCTAAATTGCAGTTCACAACCAACACTTTGCACAAATTTTCAACTGTAAGACATCGTCTGTTGTCTCGCAAAACACTTTTGTAACGTGAAAAACTTCTCTCTGCGTCACAAGATGTTATCGGGGCATATTTAAATGATGCAGGCGAACTGGATGATTTAAAGGGTGATAATGGAGCAGTTGGTGGAATGAATGGTGGGGGAAACCGGAGAACCCGGAGAAAACCCGCCCAGACGCAGCTTCGTCCGCCATGTCGGTCCCGCCTAGGTGGTAGTCGAGCGGTCTAACCACTCAGCCACGGGGCCACCATTATACTTCCAGACTCTTGGCGGGAGAAAAATCCCTACCCCCCTGCCGGGAATCGAACCCGGGACCCCTCGCACAGCAGGCAGATGCTCTACCAACTGCGCTACGGGGCCAGCCAAGTATTTCCTAATATTCAAATTAATTATAGGAATCACGACTGGATCAGTCAACGAGCTGTCCTTGCCGCGAAGAATAAACATGTCATTCAACTAAATTTTATACAATTCAGCATTCAAAGTGAGTATATAAATCGATAGACACCGTTGTGGAAGCAGATGAAGTAGTTAATTACCTATGGGGGTTTTTGAACTCTCTTGATCTGCCAGGAATGCTACCACACACATTAAAATTGAAAACAGGTGTGCCAATTATCACGTTGCGTAATGTTAATCAGCCTAAACTCTGTAACGGCACGAGGCTCGCAGTTAAGGAATTGATGAACAACGAAATGGAAGCAACGATATTATCTGGGCCTTCCAATGGCGAAGATGTCTTCATTCCTCGAATTCCCATGATCCCGACCGATACACCATTTAAATTACGTTAAAGCGACTATATAAAGGCCAAAATTGAACAATGCTAACAAACTCCTAGCGACGGATTTGTGAACTAAGTATCTGTGACCAGGACCTTGACATGGAGAAAAAAGATGACTGCCGATATTGCCACCAGGGGATAATCGTAATGCGTTTCCATCATCATTAAAATATTTAGTTACTCGTAGATATTACAGTAATGTACTTTCGAGGCCTGACAAGTCAAATTCACAGCGATAAGTATACATGTATTGTAAACAACAACTTAATGTAATTTAAACGTATGCTTACTGTGATTATCCGCATTAAAAATAAGCCTAGTAACTTCCATCTTCGAAAGTTGGAAGGTTTCCAGAAGCTATTAATTTTTGTAAACATTTCCTGCGCCAATTACATATATTGGTTTATTGTCGTAAGAAAGTTCGACCCAAAGGAGGCACTATAGAAAGTTAAAAATTCAATCATCCCTTGTGGGGATCGAACCCACGACCTTTGGATTAGAAGTCCAACGCGCTATCCTCTGCGCCAAAGGGACAGCTGTCTTATCACCCCAGCAAATAGCTTCTTTAACTCTTCGTTGTCTGTATGGTGGTAGAAGCAATTACTGTTTTATTTTTTCTTGGTAGATAGAGAAATTATTTCATTACTCGAAAAATGTTATGTTGATAATAAGATTTGCTGTAAATACACGTTTTTAGATCTCTGAACTTAAAAAAAGAAAGAAAGAAAAGAGCAATCAAGATAGGCGTTTAGAAAAGTCACTATGGTTTTAAGTAAGCATTATAATTTTAGTGTTTCTCATATAGGCTTAACGGTTTGAATTAAAGCAGTTTGCTTTTCTACCACCTATTTTTGGCATGGCAAAATTAGTGGATTGAAGCCATAACTCTGCAGCACGCCATTGGTCCATGTAAGTTATTGTGGGTTTTTGTTCATCACGCCATCACATTACACTATCATTTGACTATCTCCTTCAGTAGCTTTTGTGATTCAAATTGACAATTTAATTTTCGCATTTTCGATTGTATTTAACATTATCCTCAAGCATGTGATCAACATATTGAATACATTAGCCAAACTTTGTTTATTGGAGATGTAAGTTTTATTACAAAGGCTGAGCACAATCGGCATACGAAGTTTAATAAATATGTATTGACAGACTGTGATGAGTAGTTTATAGACAATATTGTTACAATTATCCTGTTATGGAAATCTAACCATGGAAATCATTTCATGTGCAATGTAAATTGCAAACGTGATATTAATCTCAGAGCTCTAACCATCTGCTTATTTTTCGTCGTTCTGGAAATGAATAGATCCTCCGGATTTGGGAAAGATGAATATTTCGTTATCTACTTAAAACTTTAACTTACAACGCCTAAAACTTTAATTTTTGTGTATGGTTAAAAAGACATTTTTGTTACGTGTTCTCTAAACTCAAACTACTCCAGTTATCAATTACTACGTTTCCATGGTGAATTCAGTACGTATTGAGTTCTGTTACCGGACAGCGAGCGTGATGGTTCAGGCGGTAACGTCTGTGACCCGCATTCGGGAAGTCGCGTGTTCGATGCCTTGGCTGTGCACTCAGACATGGGCTTTTCCGTGGCTTCCCCATGTAACATAGGTGAATGCTGGAGTGCATTATTTCAAACTACGATTTCCTTTCCATAATTTCCCTTCATTCCATTTCCTTATCATCTTTCAGGTGTACTTTCAGGCGTGTAGTGTTGGCAGATGGCGCGGATGATTGCGCCTGTTCTCGGCGCTAGGTGGCGATGCTCCGGCATCGCTATTCACATTGTGCTCGAAAGCACAATTAAGTATGAAATTAAGCACCCCAGCGTTTATTTAAGTGACAAGGGACAAAGTGCGTGGTCGCCAGGAATCGAACCCGGGACCTCCCTAATTTTAGTGGCACACGTTGCCGTGGCTCCACCTTGCTCGATAATAGTACTCCTAGTCGTCATAGTTGTACTAGTATTGTTTGTGGTAGTAAAAGCTGTCGTAGTGGTTTTTTAAATTATTTTTTCAATATTTTGTTGTTTAACGACGCTGTCAATTGCTAGGATCACATCAGCGTCGCCGGTGTGCCGCAATTTTGCGCCACAGGAGTTCTTTTACATGCCAGTAAATCTACTGACATGGAGCTGTCGTTTTTAAGCACACTTAAAAACCATCGGTCTGGGCTGGATTTGAACCCGCGACCTTGGAATCAGTAGGCAAGCGTCTAACCAACTGAGCCATCTAGACCGACTTGTAGTAGTAGTAGTAGTGATAGTACATGTGACGATTGGAGGGTATTCAACGGCCCCGGCAACTCTACACCAAAAAAAAATGTGCTATCTTTATTCCTTATGACTCCAGTGAGTTAAACACTGGCAAACCCAGGAACATTCCGTGGCCGGGAACCAGAGCTGCCACTCTCTAGCCCAACGTGTCACGGCAGGAATACTACCTGTAACTCTAATGTAAATTATGATTTTTGCAAAAGCAGAGTGCCAAATTGTAGCAATATGAAGTGCTTAAGGAATAATATTTAAAATAAAAATTATCACAAGTACGAAGTGGCCTCTGGGTAGGTTTTCTCCGGTTCTGCGGTTTCTCCGGCCACTCATTCCACCAATTGCTCCATCATCACCTTTCCATTCATCCTCTTCTTCACTATGTGGGGTGACCATTCACTTCCAGGTCTTCACTCTGTACGGTCCATAGGTTCGTCTGCTCCCCAACAGGTGTCTGACCCTAGGCACTCGCTTGTAAGTCCTACATAAGGGGAGGGTAATGAGGTAAAGAAGAAGAGTATCATAAGACGTCTGACCTAACCGATAAATTCTCGAGCGGAGTGAGAGAACTTATCTAGGAAGGTTAGACCGCCGAATGATATTCATCTGGACTATTTCATAAATAAAATATGAATTTAAATATTACATCGCAAAGATTTGATCAGAAAATGTTAAATTCTATAAAAAATAACCTAAATATATTCATTTTGATTAATAATTTCAGTTACTCACCAATGCCAACTGAAGAAAATGAAACTCGAGAATTACACGTATTTCGATCTTCTCTTGTTATAAGAGAAAACCAGTTTATTATCAGAAACAAATCTCACTTCATTTCTATCAGTAACAAATAACCTTTCTTCCGGAAAAAGACGTAAATTATTAAAAGAAAAATTATTAAATTGAAATGGAGTGCTATTTTGATTGTTATTCGATTGTTTTTGAGCGATTTATGGGATTCAGTTAGCTACTCCCAACTAAACAAAAGAATGACCCAGTGGTAATTTGTTCAAAACAAAATAATGGCTAGGCAAATGATAATTTAACGCTTCCAGGTATGAAATAACCATATAAGTTATCATATCCTCAATGACATTTTGCTAAGAGTTCTGTTTGTGAATTATAATGGCACAGGAGTGCGGAAACCTTATTCATTTCCATAGAAATAGGCGATTACAAGTTGAAACTTTATAGATTTTCATTCGTTTGTGTACACAGAATCACCTCCTATACCCCTTCTACTCGATTTACAAACTGGTTCACTCCTGCCTATTGGATTACATACACGTGCACTCCAGCAAAGCAACAGGTATATAACCTGAATGCACTGCATTCCACTTCATTGATTCCTAATTCTAAAAGAACATTTATTACAATAATAAACAATGCAGCAATACTTTATTCTTTCTGCCCTGTCATGTAACTTGGCAAAGAATTTATTTTGGCTAGACGAGATGTTGAAGCTATTCATTAACAACGTTTTATCACTCTAGCAGATACTCCAGTAACATTTTATTTACATTGGTGTGCACCCACCACGAGAGCTACAAATTCATATGAGAAAACGAAATGAATGCTACTTAGTGTCCGTCCCTTTGGCGCAGTGGAAAGCGCGTTGGACTTCTAATCCAAAGGTCGTGGGTTCGATCCCCACAAGGGATGTGGTTTTTTATGGTAGTGGAAGCACAAGCAAATAAGTTTAGGCAATGAGAATAATGACTAAGAAAGTGGGCTTATGAAGAAATGAATTACACAGGGTCCATCCCTTTGGCGCAGTGGAAAGCGCGTTGGACTTCTAATCCAAAGGTCGTGGGTTCGATCCCCACAAGGGATGGTGCTTTTTATGTTAGTGAAACCACAAGAAAGGGTAAACTGAGGAAATAATAGCAAGTACGCTTATGAAGAAGGTAACTGCTTGGAGCACGAAATTTCTGCAGTCGTGCAATTTGTTTTTCTGGTTCTGTTTGTTTTAAAGTTACCGCAAATTCGCAAGCACTACGCTGATAAATTTACGGTTGATTTTTGCAGCTCATGTCACTTGTGGAGGCAAGTTCATGTAAAACACAAAACACCAGCAGCTTATAAGAAAGATCCTATAGTGTTAGCTTCAACCATTAGGATTCAGAACCGCATTCAGGCCATTTTAGGAGTCATGTGATTTAGGGCTCTCTAGTAGGGAGGAACGAAGAGGTGACCCAAAGGGCGATCGGATCATAACTGAGAGCCAGAACGGGTCCTTAACGATTCTAGAATAACATGAATCAAAACACCGGAGCCAGTCTCCCTGGGCCATCATTAGTCCAGGAGCTCTGGAAAGGAAGGGGCACCAGCCGGCTTTCAAAGCACTGCTTCAGAGACAAATCTTTACATACCGCAAACTCCACCGTCCCGCCGCAACGAACCGATCGCCATCGCCTGGTCCTACAACCCCGAAGCATATGAAAATGGAAGAGACGAAAAGAAATGATGGACAATAAATTTTTCATCATTCTTCTGCTTTACGGTTTTGGATTTTTCAATCCGTTGTGGCTCCAGTTTGGTCTGCCCATTTTTTCCCACGACATTCCTTGGCTTTTTGTGCCTTTGGGTTTATAATTTATGGCTATTTTAGAAATTCCGTTATTATTCATTTGAACATTTTCCCCGTTGGTTTTTATTGTTAGCAATCATATGATTTATTTCTTTTACTTTTAACTTTTTCCTGAAATCCTGACTGCGTTTTGTCCTTTTTAGTACACCCAGCCATTACTCTTACAAATTTCATCTATGATGTCTATATTCTTTTTGTTAATTGCCATGTTTCGGAACCATAGATCAGAGTTGGTAGTGCCATAGATTTATACAATTTAACTATGGAATCTTTATCAGCTTTATTTGTTAATACTCTGTTTAACCTGCCTGTTATATACTTGAACTTATTTATTTTCTCTATGACATCGGCTTCTCCCTGGTACAGCTGACGTTACGTTACATGCTTAAAATGTGACACCTGGTCTATTATATTGTCTAGCACTATTGTTTTATCTAACAGGATTCATTCCTCTAAAAGTCATAGTTTTGGATTTATTTGCTGATATTTTCATTGCATATTCAATAGCAATT
>CM060968.1:71903106-71918106 GCA_030765045.1 Tenodera sinensis
GTAATCAACTAGCAAAACGATAGAAAGTAACAATCAAATATAAACAAATTTTGTTTTTGAAACATGCCATACTGAAATGTTTCATTTCTCTATGGTATCAGTTCGACGGGCCCTTAAACCCAACACACTCACTCACTCACTCTATGGTATCAGTAAATTGTTACTAATTTCATTTTTACTTTCTCTACTGGTAAGTAGGGAAAGTATTGTATTCCACCCAAAAATTCGATGTCGAGATTTCACCGGAAATATATGTTTCGAGACCCCTGAATCCGAATAAAGCATTTTTAGAAAAAGGTCCGTGTGTGTGTGTATGTGCATGTGTGTGTGTGTGTCACTCTGTGTGTCTGTCAGTCTGTGGACAACATAACTCAAAAACGAGAAGTCCGTTAAAAACCAAAGTTGGTATTTCACTTTAATGTCTTTCAAGGATGCGACACGAAGATTTTGAAGAAAGTAGCCCCACCCTAAACTACCCTTTACATGGAAAATGTTTAGAACATTTTGATCTTCTTAAAAATGGCTCTAACAATTTTGATTAAAATGTCATACGTTTGAGATATTTTTATGACAATTGAAACGTATGTCTTTAATTTTCTGGCTATAGCCCATGAAGTCCTATTTACTCTGGATAACTTTTATATAACTGGTAAACCGTAAGAGATAGACCAAGTATTACTATACAAAAAGTGTAGATCTCGCTAAAA
Source organism: Tenodera sinensis (assembly GCA_030765045.1). Taxonomy (NCBI): domain Eukaryota; kingdom Metazoa; phylum Arthropoda; class Insecta; order Mantodea; family Mantidae; genus Tenodera; species Tenodera sinensis. The sequence goes on from CM060968.1 coordinate 71,903,814, forward strand.
CACAATTTATGTCTAAATAAGTTATTTTTTTGTAGAGTGAACCATTTCGAAGATATTTCTTGTTCTTTGTGTATGTTTTGGGGAACATATTTGTGAAATGGAACATCACTATTCATTTTTTATATGTTGTTTTATACTTGAAAGCTTCTATCGCTCAAAACCTACTTTATTCCCATATTCCTGCTGTACGTACAAGAAAACGAGCAATAGGGTAATTTTTTGCCAATGTTTATCTTAACTAACACGAAGAAGATAGAAGAATAAGAGTTTGTAAGAATGGTTAGTACAAGAATAGAGCAAGTCATGTGAGTGCAACACATCAGATTTTTATATAAGTAGTGTTTCTTTTGTTCACTATGATGAAAAGAATAGTACGCAGTTAATTGCAATGGAGAAATTCGGATGTAAAAAATAAACTTCGTCTGATGTTTTTAAACTCTTCCTCGTTTTCCAATGGTGACTTGCCACACTTTATTGCAATATACTATCATTGCATGTTTGTTTAAAGTTTTCTAGATGAGAACAATAAGGTTAAAGCAGCACAAACCTCATGTTGAGAGTTTGCTTAAGTATTAATTTACATTCGTGTTTCAACCGCAGATTTCTGTGTTTTGCGTTAAAGTTATTTGTTATAGGTACACTCGTGAATAATAAAATCCGTTTATTTTTCTATTGTTTTGGTTTTTCTAAGGAGGAGGGAAACATTTTAAAGATATTCCTAAACCAACAAAGGATCATGACAAACAAAACATAGTTGGTGGGCAGGACTGGAAAACATGGAAATCTTGGAAGAGAGACGCAAGTATGGATGCTAAAGGAGAGAAATATAAATGACATTGGAAGGCAGCGAAAAGTAGAATGGAGGCAAGAGATATGGGTAACCTTGGAAGATACAAAATATATAACAGATATTTGTAGCACTAGTTACTAAAGAAGAGGTTTAGTAACTAGAGGCTTAAGTTAGAACACGACCGAAGGGGACTGATCTAAGATCCGTGAATTGCTAATCCTAATTTTGTAACGTATTATCTACAATATTTTATCCAACTTTAGAGTATTTCGATATATGTTGTATATTTAATGAAATATATTTATTGTGGAAACGAGATTATTAACAAACAGTTATGTTCTGCAATTTTGAATGCTAGTTTGATATATGAATTTAAAGAAAAACTGAAGGTGATTTGTATGGTTCACCAGGAAAAAATTTAAAAGTAGTTTAAGTTACAATTACCAATGTACGTCCAGAAAAGTTAATGAAAGTTTAATCATTATATAGCTATGCGAAATTCAAGGAGTGTTTTGTTAGAATATGAAGTGTAGCCTTTGTTGTCTAGTAGCTACGAACTAAAATATCACTGATTACTATTGCAGTAGACAAAATAATTATAGGGAAGAGAAGGGTTTGTTGATCAGTGTAATAGTAAAAGGTAGGATTAGCGTGGGTTAGAGCGGGGTCAATGTAGCTAACAGGGTTAAGAGGCAATGAAAAAGGAATATGTCAATTGTGTGGTGAAAGGCAAACCATCTAGCACTTCATGTAAGGAACTAAATTGTGTGGAGGGAGAAACTGTGGGAAAACACGGGAAAAAACAGTAACCTGCAAAATAATTAACAGGAAAAGAGGAAAAGAAAATTGGTGACATATGTTGTAAACAAGTTTTAGAAGTGCTACAAATTGTAGAAAACAAATAACACCAAAAAATGAACACACACACACACACACACACATACACACACACACACACACACACACACACACACACCACCACCACCACCACCCACACCCACACTCACACACACACACACACTCTCTCTCTCTCTCTCTCTCTCTCTCTCTCTCTCTCTCTCTCTCTCTCTCACATGCATCGTTTGGTTCAATGCTTCAAACTGTGTTGATTTTACGATCTTGAAAACACATAAAAAAGATAAGCTTAAAATTCTCAATGCCATTTCTTGTCCTCACTCAATTAGGCTGTGTCCCTTTGGCGCAGAGGATAGCGCGCTGGACTTCTAATCCAAAGGTCGTGGGTTCGATTCCCCCAAGGGATGATACATTTTTTCCCCTATATTCCGTGATGGCATTATACTATACTTCGCGGTTTTAAATGCTACATTTAGAAAACAACAAACAGTAAAATATGTTATATTTTCAATATTTAGATGGCTGAGCAGACTGATAGAATGGGAATGTCGATTTTCTTTCAGTGTTGTTTGGAGCATCAGTTTAAAATTTCTGAGCAAAAGGGAAACTGTTATACAATTTAATTACACCATGTGCTTAAACTCTTTTGAAAAACTTATTCAGATAGGTAAATGGATAAAATGGTAACTTCTATACTACCTCGATCGAAGTCACGAAATAACGTAAATAAAAACAGAAAACCATGTTATTGTTGCTTATGCCTCACTGAATCCGGATTTTGAAATGCTTTCCGGTTCAATTTAGAATTCATTCAAATCAGTTTCATTTTGGTTTTCTTTAAATTTGCAATCGATGCCACTTTACAGCCATTAATTTAACATTACTTAAAATGAAATTCATCCCTTGTGGGGATCGAACCCACGACCTTTGGATTAGAAGTCCAACGCGCTATCCTCTGCGCCAAAGGGACGGGTGCCGATGAGCAGTTTCGCAAAGGTTCTTGTTCAATAACCTGCCTTGAAGGTCTAGGGCTGGGGAGGGGGCAGCGGTTGCTGTTCGGTGACGTCACGGTCTGTGCCCACACATCGTGGATGAGAATGAAATCTTGCACACAACGGAGGCTGTTGCCACCGTGAAGATTCCGTATAAGGAGCGGGTTTTCCTTGCAAAACAGAGCAGAGAGGTGTTCAGCTTTTATATCCGTTTGCAAGTGTTTATAATGTGAAATTTCAGCTGTTCATTAATAGAGTCTAATTTATATATTATAACGTGCTACTTCTGTTAGATAAACTTGTAATTTACTGTTCGTTGTACCCCACAGTAGGAGAAGCGATAGTCAGATTTTTACAGAACGTGTCTTATGTAATGTCTGAAATTTCATGCTCTTTGTATGACCACGAGAAAATAATGACTGATGACTTCCCATTTTAGAAAAAGTGTAAGTAATAGAAAACTCAAGCCAACGGTAAGGAGTATCTCGAAAATGGCTAACTCTACACATAAAAGGGGAGCAAAATTTATGCTTTAAAAAGATTTAATTTTTTTGTGAAGTTCGATTTTATATACGTAGTTCTTACGGTTTTACATGTTATACAAAATTATATACAATTCCTCCTGAATAAAGAGCACTTCTGAGTATATATTCTGATAAATATTTTATTTGTTATAGAAATATATTAAACATATGTTATTATAATGAAATAGTCGTTATTATCTAGAAGTTTATAATCATCTTATTTTCATATTGCAACTTTGCAACTGTTTGAAGAACACAATATAAGGTTATTTAACATAGTGGTAACTTAGAAATATTAAAATAAACTGTATAAGATTGTGGCACTGTAACCATATAAATCAGGGATGTCAAACAGCACTCCCAAACTGTGAACTTGTGACGCGTGGACTCTTGCTACCGGTCTCAACTGTGTTGTATACGCAGCTAGAAGAGTAGGGGTGAGCTGGTGCCACACAACAACAAACAGTGGCGGCTGGTACCATGCTTCATGTTTGTACAATTTACAAATGGAAATACACTGTTGAATTAGTCACTGATCCTTTTTTATTGTTTGTTGTTTATTGTCTTTTGGATGCTTGGCAATGTTTCCTGCCCACAAGTTTGTCAATTTCAGGTTCCATCTCCGAAGAACATAGGCGTAACACTGACACTAAATGTCTGTCAGTAATATTAGTACGTCTGAGCGTTTTATTGATATTCAATTTAGAAAAAAAAACTGTTCACAAATGTATGTCGACGCAAACACTGCCATCAAACGACGCGCAGATTGACGGAGATTGGGAAACGTAGTTTCAGGTAACAGGGATGTCGAACAGCGCTACCAAGCTGTGAAATGAGCGAGTGCTTGCTTCAGTCGCAGTTGTGCTCCAACGACAGTCAGTCAGTCTGAGTGGTGTGCCCTACCTGGTTTTTTGACAAATATACTGTGGCAGTTAGTATGGACAGAGAACGGTGTTTTCAACGTGAGTGGACTGATCAATACTTCTTTATTTTAAATGACGGCAAAGCACGTTGTTTAATATGTAGAGCAGAAATTGGATATATAAGTCATTACAATATTAAAAGACATTTTAACTCTCAACATGCTGCAATTTATGGCCCGGACAAATTATCAGGTGTTTCTCGTGAAAAGGCTATAGAGGAATTTCAGTCAAGAGTGAATTTCGAAAATATTCCATCATCATCTTCAGGCATTAGTAGAAAAAGTTTGGTTCGTGTTAGCTACAAAATCAGCAAACACATTGCGTCTGCTTCAAAACCATTCACGGATGGAGAATTTGTTAAAAGCTTTCTTATTACTGCTGCAGAAGAAATATGTCCGGAACTTGTTAATGCGTTTCAATGTATAAGTCTGTCTCGTAATACTGTTGCGGAACGTATATCAGAAATGGGAGATAACTTGGAGGAACAACTAATAGAAAGAATGAACACATTTACTTGTTATTCATTAGCTTTTGATGAGAGTACGGACCGCAAAGACACGGCACAACTGGCTATATTCATTAGGGGCGTCGATTTAGATTACAATGTTTTTGAAGATCTTCTCGATGTTGTTTCGTTAAAAGATCGGACTCGAGGACAAGATATTTTTGATGGTGCAATAAAAACTATTGCTAAATTTAAACTGCCATGGAACAAATTAGTTTGCATAGCAACAGATGGCGCACCTTGTATGACGGGACAAGAAACAGGACTTGTAGGAAGAGTACGAAGATTTCTGACTCAAGAAGAACTCGATGCAGACAAAGTTAAATTCATTCATTGTCTTATTCATCGTGCAAATCTGTGTGCTCAGTCTGTTACTGTAAAGAATGTTATGACGGCCGTTGTAAGAATAGTCAATATTACTCGCTCACATGTTTTACGTCATCGACAGTTCCAGCAATTTCTTGAAGATGTGAACTCTGATTTTTCGGACGTTTCGTATTACTGTCAAGTAAGGTGGCTTAGTCTTGGTAATATGCTGACTAGGTTCTTTAATCTTCGAAGTGAAATAAAAATATTCTTAGAAACTCACAATTTACAAACTCCAAAACTCTACAGTGAAGACTGGATTTGTGATTTAGCGTTCTTGGCGGATTTGACTTCCTATCTCAGTTCTCTTAATTTGAAATTACAAGGTAAGGACAGATTCATAATCAACATGTTTGACGACTTGAAAGCATTTATGCAGAAGCTTGAATTGTGGATAACACAAGTTGATAATGGGGATGTGTATCACTTTCCTTGTTTGCAAAGTGTATTCAATGATGGCTCTAATCATTTGATACCTAACTATAAAGCATTGTTAGAGGATCTACTCAAGGAATTCAAGAACAGATTTGGAGAGGTTAACTCTATGGATCCCGAATGGAGACTCTTCAACAACCCTTTCAATGTCCATCCTCGTGATTTCTCACATGATTTGCAATTAGAATTAATTGACTTGCAAAACAACACACCATTGCGCAATTCAGGAAATTTAGGTGTCAAATTGTATATTTCATTACCTGAAACTAAATTCCCCAATCTTCGTCAATCTGCGCGTCGTTTGATGGCAGTGTTTACGTCGACATACATTTGTGAACAGTTTTTTTTCTAAATTGAATAACAATAAAACGCTCAGACGTACTAATATTACTGACAGACATTTAGTGTCAGTGTTACGCCTATGTTCTTCGGAGATGGAACCTGAAATTGACAAACTTGTGGGCAGGAAACATTGCCAAGCATCTAAAAGATAATAAACAACAAACAATAAAAAAGGATCAGTGACTAATTCAACAGTGTATTTCCATTTGTAAATTGTACAAACATGAAGCATGGTACCAGCCGCCACTGTTTGTTGTTTGGCACCAGCTCACCCCTACTCTTCTAGCTGCGTATACAACACAGTTGAGACCGGTAGCAAGAGTTCACGCGTCACAAGTTCACAGTTTGGGAGTGCTGTTTGACATCCCTGATATAAATTTATTATACATTATATGTTGTTTAATGCCTTGCACCTGGCAATGAAGCAATTAGCATTCGTGCTCTCCAATACTTTAGCACTATAGCTTCTTCTGCACAGGTGTTCAAGTGATCATCTATGCTTGAGCACTGCACAGAACACATTTGGTTTAGCTGAGATGTCTGGTGTATAGAGATGACTTGCTAGGCAATTGTGATCAGTCAGTAGTCTGAAGGCTGCAACTGCTGTCTTCCGAAGTCTCTGGGGGATTATATCTGTGTTGGAAAGTAATGCAACCCCCTTTTTATCCTTGGCAGCGTTTTCTATTTCCTGTAGGTAAGAATGTGGACATTTATACGTCATATACTTTTAAAAATTCAACTAGCTTAGGGTACACAAGATAATTGAGTGCTGTTAGTAGCTTATTGAGTATCTAATAGTGCTGTTTCCATTGATCGTATTCTGGACACTCCACAACTATGTGTTTGATCACAGTATATTATATTTAGGGTTGCCAGATCTTTTGTTTCTCCCGGGTTCTCCCGTATTTCACCCTTATTTTATTGAGTCTCTCGGCTCCCGTATTTTGGACTATTACTCCCGTATGTCATACACTGCCATGAATTCTGAGTTTTAGAAGGATATTTGGAATATGCGATATATCGAAGTGGTAGTTCCTTTTCCCAATGTTGGCAGTAGTATTTTAATTAGCTGTTGGTAGCAGCGAGCATTCTTTTCTTATTGGCTATTAGAGTGTAGCCAATGCTTAATGTTTGTTTGTGGTTCTATAAAGCAAGTAAAATCATGGAAAGCAATGGTCACAATGAACTGAACAAAATTCCACCCAAGAAGAAACCTAAGTACATGTGTGTTTGTCTTTCTGTTTGGGAAGATAATTATTTTTGGACAGGACCTGTGAAGGATCTAAGGGTCTAAGCATTACGCACTTTATGCAGAAAAGATTTCAGCATAGCATATGGAGTAATGATTATTTGCAGCATGCATCTAGTGCAGGTAAAAGAAAAGTTGTAAGAACTACATTTGGCAATATAATGTCTGCATACGTGGTCCTCGGTAGTATAGTGGTCAGTATCCCCGCCTGTCACGCGGGAGACCGGGGTTCGATTCCCCGCCGGGGAGGTAAGATTTTAATTCATCTCATTATGATATAGGAGTATTATACATGACTGAAAATACAGTATTTGTGATGGGAAAGAATATGTGTGCATAAATTTTACTTTTATTACCTTTGTAGTGCAACTCATAATTCTTGGCAACAAAACAATATCTTAAGCTGGACTCATTCTTCGGGTCGCACTTTGCGTTACATGTAACCAGAAGTACAAGTCCATTTTCAGATAACGCTGTGTACAGCTGGATTCAGCGTTCTTGGCCCATGAAGTAAATAAATGTAAAGCTTGAAGGCGAGTTACTTGCCAAGCCAGGTGACTGCTGATAGCAAGCGAATTGGTGCGTAAGCGTCATATGCTACTCACATAACATTCTACTTCGTAAAGTAGTATGTACAGTCCATGCAGAAAAAAATGTCTATACAATGTGCCTAGCTTAATTAGCTGTGCAAATTTACTCGTATTAATATATGCACCACTGCAGATATTGTAAATTTGTTCTTTTTCCGTTTAAAACCCAGTTCTCTCACTATTCTGTTTAAGGATGACTTGCTGCCCTGGAAGTTAATGCCTTCTCTTAAAATTCTAAGTAATTTGGCTACTGTAGGATCACTTCTTTTTTGCCCACCTCGGTAGCGTGATGCCTCACGTTCAAGAGGTCGCGAGTTCGAATCTCGCTTAGGGTAAGTTATCCAGGTAAGGGTTTTTTTTTCCCTTATCCTGAGAAGACGAATGTTGGGTAACTTAAAGCTCCATGGGCCTCGGGCTCATTTGAGCATCATTTCACCCATTTCATTCATTCACCGTCCTATATGACACGTTGGAGCACGTTAACTAAAAAAAAAAAAAAAAAAAAAAAAAAAAAAAAAAAAAAAAAAAAAAAAAAGGAAAAAAGCACATTTTTCCTAAACATAAGAATTATGAATCGTTCTGCTAACGTCACATTTATCGAAGTCATCTAGATCCGTTACTCATTTCGGAACTTCTTTTGCCTGCAGTTCCAAAAGACGTGTTCTGATTTTCATGTTGTTCGCGTTCTTGAACAATTCTTTTCACTGTTATTTCTGACGCTCCTGTGGCATCTAATACGCGTTTTTGAACTTTTTAAATTTTTTTGAAAAACTCTTGTGATGTAAGCAGTTGTTTGCTTTTAACTTTTTTCTTCATGTATGCCCATACATTTGAAACAATTTCGCTAATCTGATTGTGTAATGTTTTGGATCCTAATTTAGAAAGCAATGGCAGTATACTTTATTTATGCTACGATCAATGGCTCATAAATTCACTACATTCATTCTTATCGCAAACATCTTAATATGTCTTTAATTACCGCACGCTGAACAAAAAATGAATTGTGAATTAGCAGGGACTGTTGAAATGCAAACATCACTATCTTCCCCCTCACTGCCACACTTGTGCATGGTTTCATTATCAGAATTATATGAGATGAGACAGAAACTATAGGTTCGCCTACAGGACTTCCACTCAAGGTCAGGGGCCAAGAACTGTGAATCCAGCTGTACCTAGAATTATTTACTGTTGTATTGACTCGTTGCATTCCTGCCAGGGACCACGAGCTATTGAAAAGGCTGCTTGACCCGGCTCTCTGTACCTGTTTGCCTCAAAGTATACATGACTAACAAGCTTCTCTTGTAGGCCTCGGTAGTATAGTGGTCAGTATCCCCGCCTGTCACGCGGGAGACCGGGGTTCGATTCCCCGCCGGGGAGGTATATTTTTAATTCATTTTATTTATGTTCTAAAAGTATACATAACTTAAAATACAGCATTGTGACGGGACACTATATATATATATATATATATAAAATATATATATAAAATAAAATTTGCTGCATATAGACAGTAAGATTATATATATATATATATATATATATATATATATATATATATATATATATATATATAATCTTACTGTCTATATGCAGCAAATTTTATTTTTATTGCCGTCAGTAGTATATACAACAGAACAATGTCCTAGCTCTAAGAGGTCTTCCAGGGCTGGGCTCGAGCCTAATTTGAAGAATGTTTATCTGGCTCGTGCCGGGCTGGGGCTTTGAAATTAAGCGGTAAAAATAATATATAATAATGATTTGGTCACCGATGTTGAAATGCCGAGAATAGCACAAATTTCGCAGTATTTGTTTATTAGAAATTTCATATGATTATTCTGCTGGCATATTTTAAATGCTACTAGCCAAAGCACAGCATGAGAAGGATTAAGCATAGGGAAACAGCTTATTGGCAGTTCCTAAGAATTCAAAATGGCCGACACTACACTAAACTGCAGTGGACATTACCCCAAAATGCAGTACTGGCAACCTACAATGTGAGTTACTAACCAGTCTGTGAGAAAATCCCGGGTAAACACCGCAAGATTTTCAAGGCGCATTTTAATAAAGGTGTAAATTAAAACGTATTATGCTATGATGCACAAAAGCGTTTAAATTCATAAGCCACATTCATACTAAAACCATTTACCAGTTAAGCAGATGCATCTTGTTTCTTGATTAAAGGAAGAATTCTTGTATTTTAATAACAATTAAATTGAATGCTTTCCTCGTTATTTTTTTTTCTTACTCATGTATACAGTCTTTAAAGGAAATAAAATAATCATTGTTTATCAAAATTAAAATATTATTTCTAACCTCAGGTACCACATGCTTTCAAAGGATAATAAGTTGGAACATCATTACGACACAAAACATATGTAACTTTGGCAAATCTTGTTCCGCAATAACACTTTTGGATAAAATCACTTCTGAGCGCTAAATATCGTAATATATTTAATACGCTCCTTTGAGTGGCGACGCCGTGGCCGAGCGGTTAGCGCGCTCGCCTACCACCTAGGCGGCCCGGGTTTGAACCCAGGGACCCGCATGTGGTATTGGTATTCGTGGTGGACGAAGCGGCGTCAGGGCGGGTTTTCTCCGGGTGCTCCGGTTTCCCCCGCCATCTCATTCCACCGGTGCTCCATCTTCATTCCATGTATCATCATTGTCACCGCCTGCGGTGCGTAGTAGTAGTAAAAGCGGGCGTTAAACACAACAACAACAACGCTCCTTTGACAGAGGAGGAATCATCGGTTAGAATGCACAAATAATTTTTAGCCTATTCCACTCATGCCAGATCATCATGTTTCATGCTCGCAAAATTATCGACATATGAAACCTTCTCGTGGCGTTATTACACATAATTGCAGTAGGTGAAATTTTGAACCTTTGTACCTTATCTTTGGTTCCATAATTATCTAATAAAATAAATGCAGAAATTCAACATATTTAAGGGAATAAATTTCAAATAAAACAGATACGTGCAACTTGTAATCTGACCGAGTGAGTGACTCCGTGACAAAGTATAAGGTTCGCATTCGGGAGCTCGTGGGTTTGATTCCCGTAGCCGACATTTCTGACCCATTGTTTTTTTTTTCCCGGGAACTTCCCCGAGTGGCTAGACTAGGGATGCTACATCCTCGAATTTCCTGTCCCTCGTTTTCGCCTCGCTACTCATTTCGCTCTACCTTTCATTCTGATGGGTGTTGCAGGAGTCAAGTGTCGGTGAGAGTTTCGGCGTGCGTGGGGGAGAGGTGCTTGCTCTCTGTTAAACCTCGTCCTCCGGGTCTGGGGGGGGGGGGGTGAGCCTGTGTACAAGCCACCGCCTGGGAGTTCACAACATTTGTAGTTGTACAGGATCCTGCCCTCTGCTGTCGTCTCTCCTCAGGTTCAATCATCCTAGTATCCTCTCACCTTTTTCTCCCTCCAGAGAGTATAATCATAAAAGATGGCATTGCTCGAGGTGCCAAGACCCCTCCGAACCTGATCTATCCTCAGTTGTGATCTTACGTTTAATAAGATGAACGCCTGAAGAGAGTTAAAATTAGAAGAGTTGGGAAATCTTCGCACTAGACAAGATCAGGTGTTAATATCCCAACTGAGAACAAGCCATTGCAGCATCACACACAGCTATCTTGTAGCAAAGGACCAACTACCCTTATACCACCAGTATAGCTAGGGTTGTCAGGTTTTCTAACTGAGAATAAGGGAGATTTCAGGAATCATCTTCCCGACACCTGACACGGCCTATCGACCTTTTACTTTGCTGATTTCAGCACAAAATGTGCATAAAACTAAAACATATCGTATTTACAATATGACATAAAACTATTATGATTATTTAACATTTGATTTACACCCATCCAGAAGCTTGACATCAGTTCTTAAATAATTAAAGAACTCTTTGCAACTCATTTTAAAATTTACTGTAATAAGCGATTCAGCTTTGATAAGTTCTCCAGAACTCTTGTCCCTTACCTTCAGTCCACTTACTGTTCAATGAAGGAAAACACTCTTTCTGTATGAGTATTAGAACCTGGGATACTTATTACAAAAGACAGCAATTTTTCCAGATTTGGTGCACTGGTTCCATTTTTTCTGCATTCACAAAATACAGACACCCATTTTTCACACATATTACCAGCAATATTAGTTATACATTTCAGAATTTCCTTAGTTCTACAAAGCCCATCATATAGGTCATCCTCATTCAATTCAAATTCGAAATATTCACAAATACCATGTAGTTCCACCTGGCAACCCTAGCTATACTGGTGGTATAAGGGTAGTTGGTCCTTTGCTAGAAGATAGCTGTGTGTGATCCTGAAATGGTCTGTTCTCAGTCGGGGTATTAAAACCTGATCTTGTCTACTGGGAAGATTTCCCAACTCTTCTAATTTTAACTCTCTTCAGGCGTTCATCTTATTACACTAAGATCACAACCTAGGATAGATAGGCTAGATAAGGTTTGGAGGGGTCTTAGCACCTCAAGCAATGCCATCTTTTGTGTTTATGCCCTCTGGGGGGCGAAGGAGGTGAGAGGATACGTAGGATGATTTGACCTTAGGACAAACGACAGCAGAGAGCAGGGTCCCTTACAACTACAGATGTTGTGAACTAGCGGCGGTGGCTTGTACGAATAAGAAAATACAATTTCCTTTCTAATTTCGGAGTCAAGTTTCTTTAGCAACTGCGAACAAACACTTCGTTCTTGTCGACCTGAAAATGTAATTTTGGGAAGAAACAACAACATTGTCAAATCTATTTTAGATCCTTCTACTATAAATGGTGGCAACATTTTCGGGAGTCCTCTTATTTAACCGGATATTGCTAAGTGAAGTTGAAACTTTTACTTAAGGACAGTGCTATGTGTGCCAAGCGAAATATAGTGTTAAACTATTTACATTTAAAAATTAGAATTTAGGGAGGTTAGCTCTGTCACAAAGCAGTGAAAATTACACTATCTATCCACTAAACATCTTTTGACATGGTGATAGGACATTTGTAATATAATTTCATAAGTTTTGTTAATACCCTAGGGCTTTTAAGTGAGGTCTATAAATTAAGTTTCAAAAACCCCTGTTATTTGTTAGGGAGTCACACCTGCTACAACTTTGTTTACAAATCTTCCAATTTTTTTAGACCTAAGGTATTTTATTTAATGATGAACAAAATGAGCGAATTAGTTCTTTCATCCAGTGAAATATAAGGTCCAAAAATTGTGAATAGAAAAAAAAAATTAGTTTACTTGATTTTTAATTTTTAAAATTTCAGTATATTGAAGATAAAATGATCTTTCCGTTCCCTTTGTTAAAAAAGATGGTTTGTAACATCTGATGTTAATGCACCCCACCAATGACGCCTGGAGTGGGCGAGGTGGAGGACGCAGCGGCTGGACGGTAAGGCTTGACTCTTCATGGGCTGTAGTGCCGGGGCTTAGTCTTAGTGCAGAAAGGTCGATAGGCCGTGTCAAGGTGTCGGGAAGATCATCCCTGTAATCTCCCTTATTTTCAGTTGAAAAACTGGCAACCATATCTACTAAATGGTTGACATAAATGAATATTTTGTTTGTTAACGACGCTGTCAATTGTCAAGGTAATATCAGTGCCGGAATTTCGTCCCGCATGCGTTCTAAACATGACAGTAAATCTACTGACATGGTTGCCGCTTTTAAACACAGTTAAAAACTATCGAACTGGGTCTGGTTTGAACCAGCGACCTTGGGATCAGTAGACCGGTGTCCAAGCATCTGAGTCACCCAGACCAATAATGAGTAGAGAAAGTAGTAAAGCACACGTTTCTTTTATTAAAAACCTAAGTTTTCCCATATTCTCACGTGGTCCTCGGTAGTATAGTGGTCAGTATCCCCGTCTGTCACGCGGGAGAGCGGGGTTCGATTCCCGCCGGGGAGGTGAAATTTTAATTCATCTCATTATGATCTAAGCGTATTACACGTTCCTGAAAATACTGCATTGTGATGGGAAAGTGTATATGTGCGGTAAATTTTATTTTTATTAGCGTTTGTAGTGCAACAGAGCTACACTTTTTTCACCACCTCATGTTTCATGGCAGAAATGCAAGAGCCAGCACAACAATAAATAAGTTTTGGTAGAAGGCGATATCTTAAGCTGGACTCATGCTTCAGATCGGACTTACGTTACATGCAACCAGAAGTACAAGTGCAGCTTCAGATACTGCTGTATACCTAGAATTATTTGCGGATGTATTGAGCCGTTGCAATCCTGCTAGGGCTGTATAAATAACTGTGTGGCCTGGCGCTCTGAACCTCTTTGCCTGACACTGTACATCACTAAAGATAAACGATTGCCATTCGTGGTCCTCGGTAGTATAGTGGTCAGTATCCCCGCCTGTCACGCGGGAGACCGGGGTTCGATTCCCCGCCGGGGAGGTATATTTTTATTCACGTTATTTATGTTCTAAAAGTATTACACATAGCTGCAAATACAGCATTGTTACGGGAAAGTATATATATATATGCAGAAAATTTTATTTTTATTGCCGTCAGTAGTGCAACAGAAGTATGGCCTAGCTGTATTAGAGGTCTGCCTAATTTGTTCGGTCCTAATTTGAAAAATGCTTATCTGACTCGAGCCGGGCTGGAGTTTGAAAATTAAGCGGTAAAAAGAATAATAATAGTAATAATAGTAATAATAATAATAATAATAATAATAATAATGATGATAATGATAATGATAATAATGGTG